>JAGFNQ010000479.1:141168-236377 GCA_024364735.1 Boesenbergia rotunda
AAATTTCTAAAAATATCTAGAATATTTCTAAACCATTTCTAAATAATTCTAAGGACTTTAAGAACTAAAAATGGAAATTTTGGGGCGTTACACATAATTCTCCAGAATCAAGTCTCTCCCGAATAAAGTGACGATCAATCTCAATGTGTTTGGTTCGGTCATGTTGAACTGGATTATTTGCAATATTGATTGCAGCTTTGTTGTCGCAATATAGTCTGAGTGGTAATTCAGCCTTTAATCCAATGTCTTCCAACAAGAAGGTTAACCACAACATTTCTGCAAGATCATGTGCCATGGCCTGATATTTTGCTTCTGCACTGGATCTTGCGCAAACACTCTGTTTCTTCTCCAAGTTACCAAGTTTCCTCCCAAAAAGGTGCAATAGCCAGAAGTGGATTTTCTATCATCTCTAGAACCAGCCCAATCAGCATCAGAATAACATTCCATTTTCAGGTTACCACCTCCTTTAAACAGCAAGCCTTTTCCGGGACATGACTTTAAGTACCTTAAAATCCTGTTAACGGCCTTCATGTGAATAGTTTTAGGAGCATGCATGTATTGACTCACCACACTAACAGCGTAGGTAATGTCAGGCCTAGTCATAGACAAATAGAGTAACTTTCCAACCAACCTTTGATACGTTCCCTTTTCCAGATTTGTAAGATCTTCCCCATTAGAACTAGTAAGATCATGACTTACTTCTATAGGTGTCGATGCTGGCCGACACCCCAAATTCCCTATCTCCTTGAGCAAATCCAACACATATTTTCTCTGACATATATAAATTCCCTCATGAGATCGAGCAACTTCAATACCAAGAAAGTACCTCAATAGTCCAAGGTCTTTAATCTCAAATTCTGATATTAACTTGGACTTAAGAGTCTGGATTTCAATCTCATCATCTCCTGTAATTATGATATCATCAACATAAACCAAAAGAATAGTAATTCTGTCCTCTTTCCTTTTCATAAAGAGTGTATGATCAGCATTCCCTTGTTTAAAGCCAAACAATATCATGGCTTTGCAGAACCTATCAAACCATGCTCTGAGCGATTGTTTAAGTCCATACAAAGCTTTTATCATCCTGCAAACCTTCCCTTTTGTTTCGATTCCAAGAGGTGGTAACATGTAGACTTCTTCGTGAAGGTTGCCATTCAAAAAGGCATTTTTCACATCTAGCTGAAATAGTGGCCAATCATACTGAGAAGCAAGAGAAAGAATCACTCTGACTGATTTGAGATTTGCAACCGGAGAAAAGGTCTCCAAGTAATCCACCTCATATGTTTGAGTGAATCCCTTGGCAATAAGTCTGGCTTTATATCTGACCACTTCATCCTCTGAGTTATACTTGATAGTATAGACCCATTTAGAGCCAACCAAGTTCTTCCCCTTTGGGGGATCTACTAATTTCCAAGTACCATTCTTATTGAGAGCTTCCACTTCTTCATTCATTGCCTCCAACCACCTTGAGTCCCTTACAACTTCATAATAAGAAGAAGGCATGACATGATTTGATAGCTGTGAAATAAAAGCATGATATGAAGAAGACAAACGAGAATAAGACACATGGTTAGAAATAGGATGTTGAGTACATGACCTGACCCCCTTTCTAACCGCAATTGAAAGATTCAGCTCATTCATATTCAGGGGTGCAGTAGGTTCAACCAATGAGGATACAGGATCAGGAGCCAGAGCATCTGATTCAGCTAGCCGATTAGTAGTAGGTTCTTGCTTATGTCTTCGTCGCTTGTAAGTAATAATTTCTTGTGAAGCCTGCGAGCCCAGTAATGGAGCATCATCTTGTTTATTTTCCATGACATCCAGTGAAATAGGAATAGGAGAAGGAACCACTTGAGGTACAAGGGAAGATGTAAGATTCTCCCCCTGAGGACGAGTTTGGGGAGCATAATAGGTCTCGGACTCAAAAAAGATGACATCCTTCAAGACATATCTTGTCCTAGTAATAGGATTAAAGCACTTGTAGCCTTTCTGGCAAGTAGAATACCCTAGAAAGATTTCCCGTATAGAGCGAGGATCAAGCTTAGAGGACTTGGGACCAAGAACATGAATAAAACAAAGGGAGCCAAATACCCGAGGTGTAAGGGAAAACAACATTGTGTCAGGATGAAGAATAGTGAGTGGACACTGATACCCTAAACCTTTTAATGGTAGACGATTAATGATATAGGCGGCTGCAAGGATAGCATCAGCCCAGAAATATTTGGGTAATTGGCGCTGAAATAATAGTGCACGGGCTGTTTCAAGGATATGACGATTTTTCCTTTCTGCCACTCCATTCTGCTGTGGTGTGTAAGGACAAGATGACTCATGAAGAATTCCTAAATCCTCAAGAAAGGCATTTAGAGATTGTGTAAAGTATTCCCGCGCATTATCAGATCGAAGAGTTTTCACTTTTGTGTGGAATTGAGTTTCAACCATTCTGCAATAATGTTGAATGAGTCGAGGAACTTCATCTCTGCCTTTCATCAAATAAAGTCATGTACAGTGAGTGTAATCATCAATAAAAGATATAAAGTATCGATAGCCATCCAAAGAAGGCACAGGAGAGGGACCCCACACATCTGAATGAACAAGGTCAAATGGAGACGAACTTTTATTCATGGACTCAGAAAAATGAGTTCTACAATGTTTGGATAACTGACAATCTTCACATTGAAGAGACTCAAGAGAAACAGAAGAGAAGAGATTAGGAAATAAGACCTTTAAGGACCGAAAAGATAAATGTCCCAAACGAGAATACCATAACAAGATTTCTTGACGCTTATTTTCTGAACACTGGGCTGTAAACTTCAGAGCAGATGTTGTTCCAAGATGATAGTAATAAAGACCTCCTACTTCACGGCCAGTCCCAATCGTTTGCTTGGTCTCGAGATCCTGAAAGACACAATGATCAGGGAAAAAGGTTACCGAGCAGTGTAGTTGTTTAGTAATACTACTAACAGAAAGTAAATTTAGAGAAATGGAAGGGACATGAAGTGCAGAGGATAGGATAAAGTGATCTGCCAATTGTATGGAACCTTTACCAGCGACAGTGGCTTTGGTGCCATCAGCAATAGTCACTTTATCCTGCCCAGAAGACAAAGAGTAGGAAATAAAGGAATTAGCAAGATTTGTCATATGATTCGTAGCTCCGAAGTCAATAACCCAGAGGCTATAAGATCTTGACCCAGCCATACTTAACTTCGGGCTACAAATACCTGTGTGCGCTTGAGACAAATTGGTAGAGTCAGAGGATGAACTCTGAAGCTGTGATAAGATGCGCTGAAGATTGACAATATCAGTAGATGACAACTTAATATTAGAAGGTACCGAGGAATCAATAGTTTCCCCATCTACTAATTTTTGGGCAGCAATATTTCCACGACTAGGAGTCTTCTTGTCACTGTTTTTGAATTTTTCAGGTTTTTTTTCTGGATATTTCTCCCAACAGAAATCTGAATCATGATTAGTCCTCTTGCAGTGCCGGCAAAATTTTCCACCTCTTCCTTTTGTTCCTCCAGACTTAAGCTTGTTAGAAGAACCGACAAAAGCAGATGTCTCCCCAATTGGAGTGCTTGCTGCAGAGATATTACCTTTGTTGTTCATGGTCCTTCTCCTGCCTTCCTCACTCAGAATTTTGTAGTAGACTTGTTCTAGAGAGGGAGTAGGATCAAGACTAAGAATTTGTCCTTTTAAATTTTCAAACTCTGCATGAAGCCCATCAAGAAACTTAATGATTCTGTCTTTCTCCAGAAGCTTCAAATACCTCTGATGATCATCTGTAGAACTCCAATTGTCCATCCTGTAGTAGTCAAACTCATCCCATAGCCCCTTTAGAGCGGCAAAATAATTTGTAACAGACATAGAACCTTGCTCAAGTTTAAAAATTTGACTACTTATCTGATAAGTACGCAGCATATCATGCTTGCGTCGATACATTTGCTCCAGTGTCCTCCACATATCAACAGCTGTTCTGTTATGAAGAATAACCTGTTTGATGCCAGAGCTAACAGAATTAAGTATCCAAGTCATTACCAGAATATTATCACGCCTCCAAGTACGAAAGCTAGGATCCTTTTCATCTGGTTTCACTCTAGTACCATGAAGAATATCAAGTCTATCATGGCCTTCTACATAAAGTTCAACAGCAACTGCCCACGACGCATAATTTGTCTCGGTCAATTTTTCCGAGGTTATTTGAAAACCAGTTCCTCCAGATCCTGTCATTGTGAAAATTGGTTGTACCTGTCCAGAAGACGCCAAAGGATCTATATACATTCCAGAACTTTCTCCGGATGTGTCTGCCATACCAATTCACAAGAAGAGACTTTATCTGTTTCGGCCAGTAATGAGAAACAGAAAGTGGAGGCTGCTGAGGAAGAGGAGGTAAGGAAGAGGTTTTGGCCAGTGATGAGAAATAAAAATAAATGGAAGCTGCTGAGGAAGAGGAGGTAAGGAAGAGGCTCCGAAGTGGGTGATTAGCGAGGATGGCTCGCGAGAAGAAGTCTGTCGACGCGAGAAGAAGATGGCGTCGACAGCAGGATCCGAACCTGCGCAGGCAAAGTTTTGCGAGAAGAAGATGACGGGAGAAGATGACGCCTGGGATGCCTGGGCTCTGCCTGGGCTCGCGCGGGAAGAAGACGCCTGGGATCGCGCGTCGCGAGGGGAGAGCAGCGCGAGAAGAAGACGCTTGGGCTCTGCTTGGGCTCGCGCGAGAAGAGTGACGCCACGCCTGGGCTCGTGCGTCGAGAGAGAAGACGCCATGCCTGGGCTCGCGCGTCGCGAGGGCAGAGCAGCGTGAGAAGAAGCGATTCGCGCGTCGAGCCTCGATGAAGAAGCCTGGGCTCGCAGAAGAAGAAGTCTTCGGAGGGGAAGGCTTCGCGAGGACAGAGACGAGAGGAGGAAGCCTTCCGCCGAGAAGAAACCTGGGCTCGCAGAAGAAGAAGCCTTCGGAGGGGAAGGCTTCGCGAGGACAGAGATGAGAGGAGGAAGCCTTCCGCCGAGAAGAAGCCTGGGCTCGCAGAAGAAGAATCCTTCGGAGGGGAAGGCTTCGCGAGGACAGAGACGAGAGGGAAGAAGGGACGGCGCCGTACAGATTAAAATTTAGGGTTTTGAAGAGCCTGGCTCTGATACCATGTTGGATAAAGAAAAACTCTTCAAATCTTAATTATAAACCAAGACCATTACACAACTTATATAGCTTGTAGCCTGTAAAACTCTAATGGTACAAGATAGAATGAAAAGACCTAACTACCCCTCACATCCTCACAACACTAACAAACAATGCATCGCAGGTAAATTGAAAAGAATCTCAAAAGTCTAGGAGAAAATTGATATTTTTTGAAAATCTGTATGCTATTTTCCAGAAGTGGATAAGGTATGGAAGACAAAGTAAAATCCCTCATTGCTATGAGGATGGTAAAAAAACTATGATAAAAATACCCGTTTTTAGAAGATTCTTGTCAATAAATAAGTCAACAGTTTAATGCATATCTATGATCATCTTTACAGATCCTAGCAAGTTATTTTTGCAAGAGAGCTCTTTTGTGTGACTCTCTAATTTTCTGACTTTGTTTTAGGAGTTCAAAACTAAGCAACTAGTAATGCCACACGAAAGAAATGCTGTTGCAAGTTTGTTTCCTCCTCCCACTGCCAATCAATCATGGAGAAAAGTATTGAGCATGGGAAATCTTCTAAATGGGCATGAACCTATTTTAAGAGAAATAATCTTCTCCATTAATGATCGCATACAAGACAGTCATTATGCTAGTGGTATTCCTACATCCAGCATGGAAGAAATCCAGACACATCGCATGTACATATGTGGGACATCCAATGATCTCTGGGTTGCATTATCAGTTACATCGTGGGATTAGTTGCCCTCATCTGTAAAGGACTCGCCTTCAATACATTGCTGTTTTCAAGTCTGCAGGCCCTCAGGTCTCCATGGACAAATACTTGCTAAATTACTGAGCCTGGGACACCCACAAACAGTTTGATATATTCTCTCTACTGCTTTCCCCTTGGATCACCATTTATATTGGAGAGTTCCTTTTGTTTGTCACCTTGGTTTTAAAAGAATTGCAAGCGAGTGATTACATCACCTTTCAATTTTGAAGCGTCTTTACTAACGTTCGCTTCTCTTGAGCACTAACAGTGTTCCGCTTCAGGTGTGATAATACGCCTAAAGTCTTTGTCCCATGGTGTTGATCCTGCCATACAAGGTGACTCCCTATGCTGATATTACTTTGATAATTATTGATTGATTGTTAATGAACACTCTTGGTGCCGCAACATGATCATTGTGATGAATTTGTTCCTGTGTGACTAACGATACCAGCATATCTTTTTATGATATTCTGAGACCTTCAACTGTGATAAATTCATATCCATTTTCATAACTTTCTTTGATACACATCAAATTCAGCATGCAGCTTTATATTACAGTTCCATGAACCATGAATTACTCTAGAGAAAGCAAAACACACTGCCTATATTCCTATAGCTTTGTTGTCAATGTGATGAAAAGTTGCCTCCCCCATTTGATATGTAACAAACTAGCAATGTTTTCTCAGGTGAAGCTATAGAGGAACCTGTAAGAAACCTATGAGAGAGCTTCTTGCTCATCATCATCTTCAGATAAAATTTATGGAATGTCTTGATTTACAAATTTGACAATTTGGTACTTACTTGGACAATTTTTATAAGTTAGGAATCATTTGTATACAACTTGATTGAATCAGACTTTTTTGCTTCAGCAGGATTCTTAAAAGTAGGATACTAGTAATTCTGAAGTTTGAGCTAACCATCAACTTAGTTAAACTAAAAGTTCTCTTGAGCATCACTAAGTTAAGGAGGGTGATTTCGTAGAGAAGGCTGATGTGGATCCTCTTCTTCAAACCTTGTTAGAGTCTTTATAGGTCAACTATGGGAGGGTGATCCTTTCCAAGTCATGGGACTAGGAGACAATTGAAAACCTTCTTCTATCATATTGTATTTTAATTAAACCAACTGCTTAGTGTTGTACAACAATCGTATACCAGTATTCATGTCTATAGCTAGTACAATAGTACGTATTCTTTGCTACTGCTACATTACATGATATCTTACAAGTTAGTGAGCCAATAAAGGTACAAGGTGGGGAATAGTATAGAACCTTCACAGTGTCTTGCGTGAAGGAGGACCCTTTTATAGCCACGGGATTAATCTCAACGGCTAATAAATCAAGGACTGAAATTAATTCCTCGCAAATCTTCTTAGATCTTCCTTGGCGAACACTAATTTTCTTACCAGTCAAGTAAGGGGTTGGTACTCAACATTTCTTCTCCATGTTAATTATTAGCTGAGAATAGAATCTCATACTCCATCTTAATTATACCTATGTGCCCCTGAGACTATGGTACAGTGGTAGGGTGACTAGTCGCTATCCCAGGCATCCGCGGTTCGATCCCTAGCTACGGCGTATTTTGTAGGAATTTTTCCACTAAATGGGGCGCAAATCCTAAGACATTGAGCTTCTAGACCGCCCACCGAGCTCTTTCCGATTTATCCTGGTGACCGGTGGGAAACTTTCATGAGGTCGGGCTGGTCACCCTAGGCTGGTCATCCCAGGTTCGTCTGCTATCTGGTCCAACATTTTTTTTAATTATACCTATGAAAAATATAACTTCACTAGGTGATAAAAGATAATTTTCTCGCCCCAGCGACTCTGTCAATCCGTCCCAGAACTAACACGAAGGAGATAAATTACAGGGGTTACTAGTCTAGATGTTGTGGCTAGTACGTGGAGAGGGTATGCACACTGACTTTGTTAGGTTTTGAGTCCCAGATCTCAAAGTGGCAACATTCACGTATTAATCATCAATCAATTTTGTAAGAATAAAATATAACTTCACTAGCATTTTATTTTAGTCTCCAGAGATCATATTCTTATCTATTTGTTCAGTCTCTAGAGAGACAAGATGTGATAATGAAATATTGCAAAATTTTGCGACGAATTTTACAATGAAAATTTTTTCGTCACAAACATGTTGTCACAAAATTTTGCAACTAAAAAAAAACATAAATTTGTCAAAAATCAATGACGAAAACAATATCATTGTTGATTTGCGATAAAAATTATTTTCGTCGTTGATTAGTGACAAAATTGTTTTGGTCGTTGATTTCTTCGCAAATTATCAAATTTTGCAATAAGTTTATTTTCATTGTCAAATTTATTGCACACTATCGAAATTTTTCAATCAGCCGAATTTCAATACATAAAACAAATTCCCGTACAGTTCAACACGAACAAACAATACATCATCACATCGAACAAACATCAAAAACACAAAAAAAAAAATCACATACAAATTATCTCCAAAAATATTATGAAAATGTATAAAAAATAGAATATATTCATTTTCCCAATAACAACAAAATCTAATTAATTTTTCCAAACAAATAAATATATGGAAAAGTTTGATATTTTTAGTAGTCATCTTTTGTTTCCATATTAGATAAAGAAAAATGATATGTAGCATGAATTTATAATATGAAATTCAACATGAATGACGTAGTACTTTAATTATAGCGATCCTCGACAGGTTTACTATGTCCCTCAGGATATAGTTTGGTTCGGGATGGCGGTCGGTGACCGTCATTGGTGTCCAAATGACAATCGAATGTGTATATAAAAAGTATCACGTTATTAATGTTGCATTTCATATTATAAATTTATGTTGCGTATCATTGCTCTTGGATAAACCATACCATAAACTTTGCTTTTCTTTTTAGCATTCTATCCAGCACGGCTACCCACAGTTATTCGGCTTTTTGAATCAGTAGTTTTCTTCCGTCTTTGTGGTGTACCACGATTGTCCATCCTCCTGTAGCACGTGTTTCCTTTTTTATCCTTTCCTGCAACTTAGATAACACAATTATTAAATTTGTCTAGCTAAATATCCAGGTAGAGATATAATAATGTATAAATTTAAGAAAAACATTGATGACAACACCTTGAGAAAAACATAATAAAAAACGAGAATCATATAAAAGGGAAAAACAACATTTACAATAAAACAATTCGACTACAAAATAGAAGACAAATGATGTTCAAAACATGTAATTATAGCATTCCACCGACATAAATCCTTTTGGTTGAAAAGGAGAGAGGAAAACAAAGTAGAAGAACCCAGTGCCGTACGGCGACCAACTTTTGGTTTCGATTTCATTTCTTTCCTACCTTTATTCATAGCAACGTTCTAAAAAATGTTAGGTGGGCGGTGGGCGGTGGGCGGTTACGTGCCGCTTAGCGCCTTGGTGTTTAGGGGGCCGACTATGTGAAACTCAACTCAATCGATTTGCAACATTCAATTGATTAACTAATCGATTGATAGAAACTCAATCGATTAATAAAATTCAATCGATCAACCAGTCGATTAGGTATAATTACATGAGTTTTGAATATCATTTATAAAATCAGTCGATTAGTCACCTAGGTGGCTAGGTGGCCAATTAATTTGGTGGCACCCAACGGCGTCGCCTTTGTAAAAAGCGGGGTGGTGGGTAGCCGCCCACCGCCTAAGCGGTCTTAGATGCCACCGTTTAGAACACTGTTTCATCTCAATACAAACTTTTATTCTTCTATCGCTCATTCAATTGCTTGTTGATTTTGTACAATTCCGATTCAAAAGGCCATAAATATGAGTTATCAAATTTGTTTTGGTACAATTCAATCATTTCAGTGACTGTCTTCAGTGGTTGAGTAATTAAGGTTGTTAATTTGAGCACACAACACTTAACATTAAAAATCATGATTAAGATATACTGTTGAATTTTAGAGATCAACTAAGAAAATTAATTATGGTAACAAGCAAATAACTATTCAATTCATTGGGAAAAAAATAATTAGGGGGTGCTTGGTAAGCGGGTTTAGAAGGCGGGAATGAGAATGAAATCTATTTTATTTCCATTTATGATGTTTGGTATACGAAAATCGGAATGAAAATAAGGATACCTTTGATTTCATAACTCAACCCCCGTTAGATTATTATTAAACTCATAAATTCCTCAATCAAAATCCATTATCATTTCTATTGTCAAATATATACCAAAACACCCCTAAGAATGTGTCAAATGAAGTCCAACCATCAATCTTGAGAACCGGCTGAAAAGAAAAGAACAAGGTTAATAAGTTGATAAGGGGAAGAAACATACAAGGGAGAAAATTTTATTAAAAAAAAATATCACAGTTGCAAAATTTGACCGATGGAGAAACAATGTAAATTAAGGTGATCTAGGAATATGAATTACTAGTATGTAAAAAAAAATTAAACTAGATAATATTGAATCTAGAGCGACTGATCCATTACTAATATGAATTACTACTTAAATTTTTTATTGACCGTTAGGATAAATCGAGAAGTACTTCCGGCGGACAATCCATTACTAGTTGCAAATTTTTTGGTATTAAGATGGGTTCGTTGCAAACTGTTTATCCACAACCACAAGTAAATTTTGAAATAAGAAAAATTGCCCAGGGAAGTTTTCTATTGATCGTCAAGATAAATCGGGAAGTGCTCGTAGCGGACGATCCAGAAGTTCAATATCCCGTGATTATTGACGGCAAACTTTTTGGCATTAAGATGGGTTCTTTGCAAACTTTTTATCCAGAACCACAAGTAATTCTGAAATAAAACAAACTGTTGAACGGTAAGATGTGTTGCATATTTGAGTTGTATAATTCGATATGTTTGAATAATAATGGATCATTGAATTACCCTATGAAAAAGTAACCTTGACATAAAAGAGAAGTCTCTAAGAAATTGAACTGTGATCTAGGTTGATCACCTTCTTCCCTTTGCAAAATGTTAACGAACATAAAATTTCCATGGAGTTGGTTAACAGAACTTGTCTCGCATTAGCACAAAATTTTCATTCAGCAGATATAAATGGGAGAAGCAGGGAAGTTTCTTCGTCAGCATCACCAGTTTTACCGGAGGTAGCCTAAATGTAGCATGACAAGAGCAATTGAGCCAAAATAAAAGCATTGTGACGATGGTAAGTTCAAGTAGACTCCGGGGGTATAGAAAAAAATATACATAACAGAAAAAATAGCTGAATAAGCTATACAGAAATAACAAGACACAGTCTCAATATGAGTATCAGAAATATGCATAACTGAAATAACAAATAATTGTACATATTAGAAATCAACCTATCTTGATCATAAAAAAGGCTCGTTTCATACGAGCCGATGTAAGGTCATTGAACCACACAAATGATATATCTTGTATGTGAGTCTGTGTTACCTGTTGAATTACTCATGACACCGAGTCATCGTTGGGAAACTTTGATGCAGGAGTTTCATTTTTTTTTTTTTACAATAGCAATTGAGCCACTATGCATCAAAAACATTTTGGGTTGTAAAAGAAGAGATTTATAACCATGCTGATGATAGAAGGCGGGCAATCAGATGGCAGATGCTATTGGGTGGTATTCCAGAAACGAAAACTATATAGGTATGAAAATGTGGATCAATGTTTACCATGCAAAAAATCAAACCAAAACGGCTTTCGCTAAATCTATGTGTGCCCTTTAACAATCTGTAACCGGTGAGAAAGGCCAAATAAAGGAAACGCCAGGCTGCGGCCAGCCTCGCTGCTAGGTTGCACGGCGCTCGAGATCGCACCCGGTCTCGTGGCTAGGCTGCGGCGGTGGCCGAGGTCGTGGCCATCCTCTCGTTGCTAGGCAGGGGCATTGCTCAAGGTCGTTCATGGCCTCACGGCCATGAGAGTGATCAAGGAGTCGGCCGGTGCACCTCGCTGTTCCCAAATAGTGACAAAAGGCGAAACGTTTATCCTCAGCGTCCCCGTCAGTCCGCCCTAGGGTCAACACGGAGGAGGTAAATCACGGTACTGATAAGGCAAGAGGTTGGGAAGGAGAGACTTTTTATACAGAGTCCAGGGATTTACACCCCATCAGTCTCGTGGCTCGATTCTAGACCTTTAGTGACAATCTACCAATTTTTTACCATCTCAGCTATGCCCGTGGGGACTCACCGTTCCCAAATAGGACCGAAGAGGGAGGGGAGAGAGAGAGGACAGTGCCAACAAGGTCGCACGCCTATTGGAGAGAATCTAAAGATCCGGCTGGAAGATGTATCGGAGATCTGTCATACCTCGCCAAGTCTAGATCTGACCAGAGAATTGGATAATCGAAGAGTCAGCTATGTGCTTTCGCGTGCGGGGAGAGAAGAGGGATTTTAGGGTTTACGGGTCAATTTTAGATTCTGCGACGAATTTAAAATTCAACGTTGATTTAGCAATGAATTTTAAATTCATCATAAAATTTAGGGACAAATTCAAAATTTATCCTTAAATTGCAAATTTTACAAAATTTAGGATAAGTTAGTGATGAATTTGCTATGAATTTTGAATGTCACAAAATTAGGGATGAATTTTGAATTTATCATCAATTTAGGGACGAATAAAAAATTTATTGCTAATTTAAAACAAATTTTGCGAAATTTCGTAGCTAATTAGCGATGATTTCTTTTTCATCGCTAATTTTGTTACAAATTTGTGACGGATTTTTTTCGTCGCTAAATTGATGTTTGTTTTTTTTTGGTAGTGTATTCAGATAGAGGGGTTTTATAAATAGTTTGGAATTTCAACTTGAGGCCTATCTCTTTCATCCCACTTCAGTTTAATTAGGGTGATTATGACACTTGAAGCATATCAAAAATGTGGAGAACAACATCAATATTGTTCATATTTTAACAAAAGAAGAATATCTATTACCAGAACACAATACTTTTAAATCCTTTCATCTTTTCTGAAACCCACAGCCAGGAATTCAATCTTTTGCTGTGCTGGTTTGATCTTTGATCTCATGAACTTTCAACCTCTGAATTCCTTGACCATCATGAGCAATGATACTACTTATTTCAGTTCTCAAAGACTTTGGTAGTAGGCAATCAATTGTGATGTGGCAGGAAAGTTAAAGATGGTAGACAATGGGAATTGCTCACTTTGGCAGCCAGCTTTGGATTGGATTGCATGGCTTGCTGAATGATTGAAGGAACCCATGGTGGTAGGTCAGCCTCTGCCTCCCAAATGGCAGTGGGATGGATGTTCAGCAGAAAGGAGAGAGATTTGTGGGGATGGCCAAAGCACACTCATAAGGTTTGCATGAACTTGTCTCTCTCACTCAGCCATTGCTGCTGTTTATGCCAGCATTGGATTCTTGTGCTTCTTTTTCTTTAACATAATTCCATCCAAATTTCAATATTAACCTATTGATTCACATAGAATTGTTATCGAACGAGAATGCGTAAGAGACTTATGGGATTGAGATGAAAAGGTAGGGCTAATATGAAGCTTATGAATACAAATTATGCCTTGAATGAAAAAAAAATCAATATGGAAAGTATTTCTGAAATGAAAAGTATATCATTAAGAATAAAACTGTAATATCATGTCTAAGGAATAATAAGATTAAATCCAATTGAATTTGGATTTTTTTAATTGATTTATTAAAAAATAAAATTCTATTAAAAATAACAAAAAAATACAAATTGAAGGTATGATTATAGGAATTGTTTAAAAGTTATCAATTTGATTTTTTTTTTAAAAAAAAATTTATTTGGCTTTAGGATATCTCCATTGTTAAAAAGGCATTTTGCACCACAGATTGTATCAGTTGCAAAAGCTAGAATCATTTGTGATAGTGAAATTGTAGGAGTGTTTTATAGAAGTGTTAAAGCAAGGAACTTTGGGAAGCACTTTGGAGAAAAGCAAAGATAAGGACACATTACATGTTTTTTTTTCTTTGAGAAAATGGATAAATAATTAGTAAATGAGATATTAATAGACTATGGAAAAGGAGATATTATAGTGTTTTCCCTCTTTTCCAAGGATAAATTGAATGGAAGTTTTGAAAGTACTTAGCAAAATGAAATAGATTAAGCATGAGGTAAACAAAAGTCGATAAATGCTCAAAAAAATGTGATATTATTATTTTTTGGCTGAATTATATATTTGTCTCAACAAATAGTATTGTTGAATAAGTGAACAACAAAATTGCTGATGAGATTAACCAAAATTGTACATACATTAATTCATTGAATAACAATTATTTTATATGTGAACCATGAAAAAGATAGATTTACTTGATCAATTTTTTTTTATTGATTTGTATACCTACCAAGGATTCATGAGTATATTTGGGCTTGGTGTAGTTGATACTTAGGTTATATACTTGTCGGATGAGTATACCTGAGCTTGACGTAGCGATAAAAGTGTAACAGGGATCTTTAGAGTATTAGGCGATCGTGAATCGAAAATACCCATGGATGGAAAAAGTCCACAAGTTTATCTTCACAAGCAGAGTACCAATTCGATATTGAAAAGTCTTACAGAGATGGTAAAGACTACGGAGGTCAACTATTGACTCCTTGCTATGACATTTTCGACATTTATTTTGGAGACTAATAAGAAAATTTTATGAGGCGGAATCGATCGTCAATTAGTTGGACAGTGAGAATTAGAAACATTAGTTATAAAAAAGAACGAGTATAATAATTGTAATGATGTAAACTTGATACTATTTTCTAATAAAAAAATATTTTTTAAAAAAAATAATATTAATAATTTTTTAAAAAGTATAAGCATGGCTTGTCTTAAATTGTGTTATATGTTTAGGAATGATGGTTGGGTTCGAATCAGATTTCATATCCTTGAATTTATATTGGTATCAAATATTCATCTTCATACTTATATTTATTAAAGATTCAAATATCTTTACTAATAAATTTTTTTCACTTTATTCAATTATTATCATTCAACAAAAAAATAGATTAAACATTTATATAACCTATTTTTTTTAACATCAACAAAAATAATTAGTGAGTTTGGAAAAAAAAATCCTTTAATTTATATATATATATATATATATATATATATATATATATATATATATATATTATTTAATTGGATATTCGGGTCGAACATTGAATATTAATAGTCCCTTTAAATCCTTCTCCATTTTGGTCGAATATCGGATCCTCCTATGGATTCTAAGGAAAATATCGTCCCTAGTTATGTCATCTAAAGGCTCTTGATATGTTACACGAACCGACATGCATGGTTGAGGAGGCGACCGATGTGGTAGGAAGGGGGTCAACCCCATCCATGTGGATGCCTCCTCAAGCGTGCACACAAATGCACACAGGGCGCATAACATATCAAAAATCGTCACAAAAACTCCAAAATACCTAACCTCCAAAATACCTAGAAGGTTAGGTTGGGCATAGAGGTTGGGATCCATGGGCCTAAGTCCACTTAGGCATGAATTTGATTTAATTTTTATTTATAAAACAACAATGATATTATAGATATTATTTCAAATAATATTTAATAAAATATCAATTTTAATTTTTAAAACCATTTTTTAAAATAATTTTTAAATATAAATATGACACCTGATTGCGACATTGCTCCCACTTGTGCATGGGCTCCAACAAAAAAAAAAACTAAACTCAAACAATAATCAAAACTAAAAAATAATAATATTCATCAATTTGTTTAAAAATAATGAAGTTTAAATTATTTCAACTTATTAATAATTGAATAAAGAGTAGGAAAAGTAAAAATAGAAGAGTGAAAATAATAATAAATGATGTGGTATGACGTGGCACTTTATATATACACGCCCGATTATCGCTTGGACACCATCGGCGGCCTTTGATCGCCGCCCCGAATCATACTATATCTTGGGGGGCACGGTGAACCCGTCGAAGATCGTGCAAGCAAGGTGTCACGTCATTCACTATAATTTTCAATCTCTTATTTTCACTCTCCCAATCATTATTCTTGAATAAAATGGATATTTCTGGAGCATGGAATCAGATCAATATGGCTTAAATTTGTTTATCTTGTAAAAAATAATTTATACAAGTTTTCATTTAAAATTAGGGTCTAAACCAAACAAGGTGGTGGGACAGCCAAATGTTTAAATACCATCTTGATATGTAATTTATTTTTATAGTATTATTATTTTGATAATTCAGGGCTATCTTTGACTAATCTGGTTGAAGGTAAACGACTTTCCTCTCTATTTTGTTTACTGAATAATTTTGGAGCAATATATATATATATATATATATATATATATATATATATATATATATATATATATATATATATATAATATATATATATATATATATATATATAATATATATATATATATATATATATATATATAGGTCGATCTTTAAAATCATTTCTAATTAGATTCAAACTCTAATCCATTTATTTATCTTCAAAGTATTTTTCTATTATATCATACTCGTGGGGGCATTATTGTTGATTAAAGGAAATTAATAGTTAATGAATGAGGAGAATTAATTATTTGTGAATTATAGTATTCGTGGGAATAAATATTAAAAACCTATCTAAAAAATATATGCAAAACTTATAACAAAGTTAACTTACCAAAATAGATGCTCAAATTTCTTACAACAAATTAGTATATACTAGTATTTTAATAAATTGGCATGTTAAACAAACACTTAGGAGTGTTTGATTTGTTCCGTTTTCTATTTTCATTTTTTTGAAAAATCATATTTCTGATTTTCTAAAAAATAATTTTATTTCATTCTCTAATTTTTCAAAAAATATTATATTTTTTTCTAGAAAATAAATATAAAAAATACAAATCAAACATGTTTTCTGAAAAATTATATTTTCTATGAAAAATAAAAATAAAAAAGAAACATACCAAACGTAGCTTTAATTTTTCTCATAATCCAATAAAATAGAAATGACTAATAAAAATTCATCTATCAATGTAGTATAAAAAATTATCAGTACTATTTATTAATCATTGCTCAATACAATTGCACATATATACATATTATATGCTAAAATCATTTTTTAATTTGGCAGATAGATGTAAATGGGGTAACTAATACAATTGTTAGTAATAATCAAATTTTCATTCTACTCATCTTTGTTTTTTTTTCTCCCCTCAATTGTATTTGTTCTGTTTATGTAGGACATTTATTGATTACCTAAGTGTATAATAATATTATCCTAAATGAGTCTCTCACAGTTTTCGTTCAATAAACAATTCCGATTTTCTTTATAATATTCATATTTTTTTATCTTGTCTATTTTTATATGTTTGCATATTCATCTTAACATCTTTATCTCTACAACTCTCATTTTCTACTTATATATGTATTTCATAATCCAACATTCAACTTCATATAATATAACAAATCAAATAGCTATTTTATAAAACTTCTAAATCACCTAAG
The DNA here is from genome assembly GCA_024364735.1 of Boesenbergia rotunda. Classification (NCBI taxonomy): domain Eukaryota; kingdom Viridiplantae; phylum Streptophyta; class Magnoliopsida; order Zingiberales; family Zingiberaceae; genus Boesenbergia; species Boesenbergia rotunda. The sequence continues at coordinate 158,474 of JAGFNQ010000479.1, forward strand.
CCTCTTTATAAGTGAATTCATACTGAACCATGTAGTTTAAGTTTAGTATTACCTAAATCACGTAAATACTTTGAAATACCAAAATCACGTACTTGATACCCATTTTGCCCCTCCGTTAGTTTGCTTTTGCTAGCTGAATCGATAGATATAATGTAGCAATCGATTTGGTATGTTTCTATGAAAAAAAAGGTTTTTAATTGATTGTTATACTTAGCAAACAATTAATTTTTTTTAAAAATGATTAAGAAGGCTTATGTGATCAAAATTTTACTACTCTCAATATGGTATATTGATATTTGAGAGTATGAATATTATCAAAAGAATTAGATGAATACATAAGATCTTATTTCATATCATTTTTAATTCTCAAGATCCATCAATTGATTTTGGTTGAAACTGGCTGATGGACTTAGAGAGATCAGAATGACATGTCTTATGTGCTCGTCTAGTTTTTCATATTATATCCATGTCCTCAAATGTCAATCTGATATACCAAATTAAGGGCAACGAATTTTTGAACATGACTAAGATTTTTCCAAATATATTTGCATTCAAAAAATAATTGTTCTCAATATGACGTATGGATATAATAAAATAAACTAACGAACACATAGGATCTGGTCCCATGTCATTTTGAGCTCTCTGGGTTCATCAGTAGATTTTGATCGAAACTAGCTATGGACCTAGAAAGCTCAGAATGACATAAAATCGTGTCATATGTATTCGTCTAGTTCTTCTGATTGTATTCATAATCTCAAACAATTACTCGATACACGTATTGAGAGTAATGAATTTTTTATAATAGAAGTCTTTTTCCGTAGCAGATAACTATCAGTTCCGTTGATTCAGGCATGAATATTGAAGCGATTTTCTAAACCTATTGATTCAAAAAAAATATATCAAAAAATAGACATCCAATTACTACATGAAGCTTTGATGAAAAAGAATGGTATGACCATGAAAGGAACCGAGATTAAAAAATAAATAAATAAATAAAAGAATGGTATAACCGAGTTTTGGATATGATGTAAAACAATATCTAGGTTTTGGCTTGTGTATTGGATCTAGGATGTAGTGTCTTCCTTTGATAATTTTGGGATGATGCCGTGGGTTCTATTTTTGGTGGGGATGTGTTTAAGGATGACAATGGGTTGGATTCAGATAGGATTCTATATCCTTCGCCTTCATACCCATCGGATATCGAATATCCATCCGAATATCAATACACATTAAATGATTGGATATATTATACACTAATAATTTTTTTTCATCCAAGTATATTATTCAACAAAAGTACATTAGAATTAACATCATATTTTTAAAAAATATATCTATAATTTTAAAAATAGATTAAATATTTATATAACTTATTTCTAATATCAACACAAATTGTTAACGAGTTTTGAAAAAAAATATCTTTTATATATATATATATATATAATTTAATCAAGTTTTCAATTCAGATATCGGGTATCGGTAGACTCTCCATAACCTCCTCCGTTCGAGTCGAATATTGGATCCTCCGTCGGATTCGAAGGAGATTGTCATCCCTATATGCGTTTCTTTTGTTGCTAATCCTAATCCTGCAAAGTAAGATCAGATCTATAGGGATGTCTACTTTGGGTGTAGTGTACTCGTTTGAACTCTTCGTACTGTGGGATTTGACGTGGTTTTGCTTGGCATGGTTGGACACTGAATTGAGGTTGTTGGGGGTCTTGATGAGTTTTCTTATGAGCTTTGGAATGAGAATTTCTGTTTGATATTTCCTTTTGTGTGGTGGTTGTAAGTTGTACATTCTTACTAACGTTGCCATGTATCACTTTGGGATTTAGATGTTATTGGGTTAAATTTGATGTTTGAACTAATCTTATAAGTAGGGTTAAAAAGGAAGTCATTATTGTTTACAATTAATTAAACGGATATTAAATTAGGGTTAGATACTGATTATAGGTAGCAAATAGTTTAGTTATTTTGTTAATCATATAAATAGTTAAACCTTATCTTTGACACAAGACTTTAATCGATTACGTGCCTTTGATCCTGGGAGGTTCTCTCCGATACACACACTGCTTTACAAGACGGGTACTTCTCCATTGGTTCTATAGATTTTTTTTATCTTAAATGCATAGTTATTTTATTGTCTGAGTAAACTACTTTACCTTAACTCAACTTTGCTTGTATTTCTTGTTCGATACTTTCATTGTTTGACCATTGAGTTAATCAAAGTTTTCATCTATACAGTCTCAACTATTTGTTTTCCCTATTTATAGAATACGCTCGTACACGAATACTTGAGAACTATCATTTATCAGATCTAAGGTTTGGTTGACATTAGATATACCCTACCTAGTAGATTAGTTACATGTTTATTTATCATGATATTGATTGGATACATATGTATCATGTTGTTTGCATGACTGTTGACCTAGTTGAGGCTGTGCATATTAGCATCATGCACCATATTTGCATTGAAGCATGCTGACGAATATTGATTTCTTTGTGGTTAAGTCTGTCGTCAGTTATATTATTTTCTGCACACTCAACCACTTAGAATAGTGATAGTTGTTGGAGAGATAGGTAGAGAGGTTGTGCTCCCCTTTTTTTGGGGGTCGGGATGTGGTTGTGCTTCCCAGCATCCTGTCCATTCGGCTACTCAGAGCAATATAGCTGAAGTGCATACAGTTGTCACAACCCTGCCCAGTCGACCACACAAATATGATGTGATGGTTGTGAGATTGGTGTCTAAAGGTGACACATATCATTGCATCATGTGAATATAATGCATAGTGCATCGTGCTTGTGTTTATTGTAAGATCGTTTGTGTTGCTAGAGGGGGGTGAATAGCACTTTTCGTCGAATTCTCTCTACAAGAGGGTTAGCACAATACAAAAATATAATGAAAATAACATATTCAATGCTAACAAAAGGATTTTACTTGGTATCCACTCCGAAAGGTGACTAATCCAAGGATCCGCACGAGTACACCACCTCCACTATGAAAAGCCTCCTTCAAGGTGAAGAAAACCTTTACAAGATTGTCTTCTTCCTCTTTACAAGATCGAAATAAAAGATAGAGAAAGAGATGATCAATTGGGGCACTAACAGCACTTTGGTACAGTAAAAAAATCCAGCCTCTACACTCACTCACTCTCACTCCGAATACTCTCCTTCACGTGTGCCTTCAGGTATACTCCCTTGATTTGTCCCTTGAAGTCTTCTTCCTCCGGCTATTGTCCCTCGGATGCGCACACAAGTCTTCCCTTGGCTTGCCTCCATGTCACCCTTCACGTGTGCCTTTGAAGCCCACTTCCCGGCTTGCCCTTGGAGCCCTCCTCCCTCAGTTCTCGTCCCTCGGATATGTCCTCCATATGTGATTCTCCAAGTCTTACAAACTCAATCACACATATCAAATAACAAGATAACACCCTAACCTTAAACATATTGACACACACACATCAAAATCATAATCTTCCGGATCATCCTTGGGCCAATTGCCTCAACATTTATTGCATTTGTTTGAGCTATGATTGCTGCACTTAACTTACATGCATATACGGCTATGATTTGCACTTATTATATGATCTGGATCTGTTTATTAGCCCGAGCAGATTTATTGATATATCATAGGATTTTCTGATCATATCTCTGCATGTTATACTGATTTTGGGTATGTACATTCACTTAGTGACTTTTATACTTATTTTACTCTAGTTCAGAGACTGTATGTTTATTGTTTCTTTCCTGCTTGTTGTATCATATTTGATACCATGCATTTTTCTATCTGCTATACCCGCAAAATCCACCCGGACTCACCACCTTTTGCTCTTATTTCTGTTTTAGCTAGTTGATGCTTGCGACTCATACCGCCAGGAGAAGATCCATCTACCAGCTCCCTTAGCATCATGTCTTTCTTTTTTATTGTTTCGTATTTCCTTTGTGGACTTGTCTTTGGATGTCTTTATTTTAGTTTTGTTTTTCGTTACAAATTGTATTTCTTTTCCGTGGACTCTGTATTGTGAGTGATTTTATTCGGAGTTACGCACGTCCGGTAAGACAAGGTAAGTTTTATAGAGTTTATGAGTTATTTTTCTTCATTATTAACTGCATGGTTATGGTATTGTTTTAGTTTGATTGTGTTGTCAGCCGTATTGGCTGAGCTATGTATTGTGGTATTATTAAGAGTTATGTAGATAAGTTTTAGATTGTTCGTCGTACAGAGGAGATGTTATTCATTTTTTTAGCAAGCATGGGCCCTCATGGCGTGATAGCTATTGAATTTGTTGATTCGAGCACGAATATCAAAAATAATCTTCTAAACCTTGTTGATTCGCACACACGGAAATAAAATGACAAAACTCGTCATTTCTGAAAAAGAAGGTGGCGACTAACTCCACAAGATTAATCTCGCTTTGATACCAACTAACACAACAAATAACTATTGATACATAGAAAGCTTTAATTCGATACAAGTAACGAATTTTTTTTATCATAGAAAGCTTTTTAATCATTCTTTAAACAAAATTAACTGATTGATACAAAGAAGTAATCGATTAAAAACCATTTTTATCACAAAAGCATCCCAAATCAATTGCTACATTTTATCAATCAATTTGGCGAGCAAAAGTGAACCAACGCAGGAATAAAATGGGTATTAGATAAGTAATTTGAATATTTTCAAAATTACCTATGCGATTTGGATATTACAAAACTTAAACTATATGATTCAATAATTTGTCGTTTACTTTTTAAAATAGATTGAAGTTAAATATAACTCTTTAACAAAGGTATCCCTTCTTCATCCTCTCTTAACCCTAACTCGATGAGTACAAAATATGGTTGCTTGTAACAAACTACATTGTATTTTTTTTTTAATTTCCTTTAATAAAGATGGAGATTAAGTCGTATCGGTCACTAAAAACCTATCTTATTTCCTCGTTTATACTTAATTAGGAAAAAAAATAATGTATTAGATAACATCAGACGACCCTTCCGATCCACATTTATACTTAATTAGAAACCACTTAATTAGAGGCGGTTAACCTATTTTTCAAACCACATTAATTAACACATTAGCTAGAGGTGGTTTACCTATTTAATTATAGCATTTTTCATTTTTCAAATATTAAAGGTTAAATGCTGAACACGTGTTAGTACATCCGGTTTAAATCAAGTATAATTTGGACCGGTTTACTAATTCGAACCAAAATGGACCAGGTTTCCGATCTGTGATTTTCCGAGTAAAATAATCTCTGTAATTTTAATTTACTTCAATTTAGTCTCTTACATTATTTTCCGGTAATATTTCTCTCCAAATTAAGAGACATTTATGTAATTATCTAAATTAAAAAAAAAACCTTTTTATTGTCAATAATTAAATATATTTAATAAATATTTTAATAAAATCAATTTTACTCCCTCCATTCCCTTTCCACATCTTCACCATGGGTAAAAATTCATTTTGGTTCCTAAAATTTCAACTCAATTGTAAAATAATCTCTGTAATTTTAATTTATTTCAATTTAGTCTCTCACATCATTTTTTTTATAATGGTAAAAATTATTGTTTTATATTTTCTTATGAAAATTGAAAAACTACTAATGCTTTGTTGTTAAAGTTTATTTTGTGATATGAAGAGTTAACTCGATTTTTACTGTTATGAAGTTGTAAAGATACATTTTCTTGTGAAAATGAAAACTATTAATATATTTATTGTTAAAGGTTAATTTGTAATTCCAAAGAAAATTGTTATAGAGAATACGCTTATTTGAGAATTCCATCAGCATTATATATTGTTGTTATTACAGCTGAAAGATGAATACTGAAATGAGAAAGATAAGGCTAATTTGAGACTGATTCTATTCAAATAAAATATTTAGATGATATTTAGTATTTTTAATAGGATCTCATCTAATTCGGTATATAAGAAAATAATTCTTCAATTATATTAATAATCAGTCAAGGGAGTTCTAATTTGTATATATTAGGATTTGATGTATCATTGAGAAATTATATTTTTTTTGTATATTTGTATATATTTTTAGGAAAATTGAAAAAAAAATAACTTTTTTAAAATTTATCATAATTTTATAAAATAGGGACTATTTTATATTTTTTTCATAACTCAGAGATGATTTTATTTTTAATGTATTTGATGAAATACAGTGAAAGAGTGAGGAGGTCATTTCATACTTTTTACCGGAAAATGATGTGAGAGATTAAATTGATGGACTATTTTATAATTGCGTTAAATTTCAGGACCAAAATGAATTTTACCCGGCGGTTCTCCACTTCTCCTGGTTATTCCAATAAAAATTCGACACACCCAAAATTTAAACCCAGACGAGAAGAAACGTCGGTCTCACTCACCTCACCTCCCGACACGACGTGGGCCCGCGTCTCGATGACCCTCTATACGAGTCGCCCTTTTGACGGCTCCTGGCGACCCACTTTTTCTACCTTCCTCCGCCTCCTCTTTCACTGGATCGGCCGAGAACAGAGATCCAGCAGGAGTGGAGCAGGCTGTTAATCGGCGGCGGCGAGGAAGCGGGAAACTGATAGCTAGCGATCGTGCATGGAGCCCGGAGAAGGCGGCCGTTCGTCCTCTTCGCCAGCGGCCGACAAGAGTGCCCCGCCCCCGCTGAGTCGGTACGAGTCGCAAAAGCGGCGGGACTGGAACACGTTCTTGCAGTATTTGAGGAACCACAGGCCGCCGCTGACGCTGGCGCGGTGCAGCGGCGCGCACGTGATCGAGTTCCTCAAGTACCTGGACCAGTTCGGGAAGACGAAGGTGCACGAGGCGGGGTGCGTCTTCTTCGGCCAGCCGAACCCGGCGGCCTCCTGCGCCTGCCTCTTCCGCCAGGCCTGGGGCTCCCTCGACGCCCTCATCGGCCGCCTCCGCGCCGCCTTCGAGGAGAACGGCGGCCACCCGGACTCCAACCCCTTCGCCGCCCGCCCCGTCCGCATCTACCTCCGCGAGGTCCGCGAGAGCCAAGCCAAAGCCCGCGGCATCCCCTACGAAAAGAAGAAACGCAAACGCGCCGCCACCGCCGCCGCAGGGGAATCCTCATCCAACGCGCCGCCGCCGCCGCCTGCAACTACTGCCTCTTTGTCGGCGCCGGATCCTCCCGCCGGTAGTTCGTCGTCAGTCTCATAATCAACTCTACCATATTTATGCATTACAACTAACGATCTTAACAATCACTTCGCGATCAATAACTGTATCCTCCTCCACCATGAACTGCGACTGAAACTCAAAACATAAAGAAAAGAAAAAAGAAAAATCTAATTTTGATGGTGCAGGGCAGCAAGAAGTGACATGAGATTCCAGTCTTCTTACTATTCATAGTACGAACACGCTTTTAATTTCCTTGGTTACGTGCATTATTGTCACAGACTGCTGTCCTGATTCGCCTCATCCTTTTTCTTTTCGACCACGGCTTTAATGGCAGACATTTTCAGTGCCAAAAAACGGATCATGTATACTGGAATGATCCCGGGATTATCGTGCAGTGGAAGAATGCTCGACTATCTAAGTATTCATATTCTTATTTATTATGTATTTGTAAGGATTTTTTTTTAAATTAGATGCATAATTAAAAAAATATTAAATTTTTAGATCGTCCACTCTAAATATTTCTTGGATTACTTGGATAGTCAGAAAAAATTTTGATGTGTATTTTTTGATGAATTAATCTGATTCATATGGGGAATTGGACAAATTTGAATTATTTATTTTCGACGGAATACCAACAGAAATGGAAATCCATCGGTGATGTATCAGCTAACTTTTCGATAATTTTTGACGGAAGAACCAATATATTAAACTCTGTTTCCATCGGAAACCACCGACAGAAACACTGTTTCCATTGGTGATTGCCGACGGAATCTCTGTTTCCGTCGGTGGTTTCCGACGGAAACAGTGTTTTTGTCGGTGGTTACCGACGGAAACATTGTTTCCGTCGGTGATACTGGTTCTTCCGTGGGGTAATTTACCGATGGAAATTTTGTTTCTGTTGGTAATTACAGATGGATTAATTTCATCGACAAATATATTTACCGACGGATGAAAAATTTCGTCGGGAATATTATCCCGATAATTAATCTTCCGTCTTTTAAAACTCTGTCGTAATTCCGTCGGTAAGTAAAATTTCGTTGGTAATGACAATATTTTTTGTGGTGCCGAATCAATGGCTCCAAATTAAATATTATTTGGTTAATCTTTTTTTCGAATTGCATTATATCAAATATATTATTGGTCCCCTGCATGGAAGAACAACAAACAAGAACAAGAATCTAAACGTCATTTACCCGCACGAGTGCAGCTCAAGTCACTCTCTCTCTCTCCTTCTCCGTCTTCTAGGGTTTGATTTGGGACGATCTTCAACTTGCAGAAAGATTTTCGATCTGTATTTAATTAAACACTAAATTAGAGTCGATTTGCTTTACGATGGATGGCCGACTGAGCGTGCCCTACCACAAAAGCGAGATGAACGCTAGCAACCGACACTTTGAAAGTTGAAAAACACACATTTTAATTTGTCATTTTCTTCCTCCGAAGAACGGTAAATTTTTTTAATCTTGATTCACAAATTAAAATGATTATTCAAACTTAATTAATTTGATTTTTTTATGAGTTTTAGCGTTTAGATATTATTAAATTTTTAATTTAAATTTAGAGTTATGATATACTCCGTGAAAAAATTTAATGAAACGTTCAGTGAATGACATAGCACTTTGCATGCACACGTCCGATTATCGTTGGACATCATCGGCGGCCTCCAACCGCCGTCCCGAATCAAACTATACCCTGGGGGGTACGGTGAACCTGTCGGGGATCGTTTCATGCAAAATGTCACGTCATTTACTGAGTTATTCCTTGAAATTTTCACTTAGCATATCATTTTTCTTAAATTTATTTGATGATTTAAAACTTTTACATTTTAACCGTGCATGAACATGATAATATAGATATGGTCCATGAATATTATTTATTGACTCATGAGGCAATGGTATAATGGTTATGTCCAAATAATCAGGCATCTAACGGTCGAATTCCAACTACGACACATTATAAATATTTTCTTTTAGTGGGATGACAAGAACATTAATCGCTTGAATGAGCCTCCGCATGCGCTTCTCAATTTATTATGATAACAAGTGGAAAATTTTCATAAAATCAGACTAGTCATCTTCAAGATTAATCGGTTCGAAGAACTGTATATCTGGATTATCAAAAAAATAAGGGGGCGTTTGGTTCAAATTTGTTAATCGGAATGGTAATGGGATTCATTGAGGGGTCAATGGGAATGAGAATCATGATTCATAGTGTTTGGTTCAAATCCTGGAATGAAAATTATTGTCATTGACAATGTTTGGTTCAGTTTAACTTTAGTAATGGGAATCCATAATAAATTCAAAGTTACCTAAAATAATAGAATTATTACAAAATAGAGAAAGTGAAATAAAATGAGTTGAGAGATAAATTAGAAAAATATAGAGAGAAATTATGAGATATAAGATAAAAAAAGAAATTAGAAGAAAAAATAGGAGAAAATACAATAATAGAGAAAATAAAGAGAAAAAATAAGATAAGATAGATGTGATAAAAAATAGAGAGAGAAATCATTAAAAAAATATATAGAGAGAAAAAATGATATAAAAAATGTAGAGAGAGAAAGTGATAGAAGATATAGAGAAAAGTAAAAAATAAATATAGATAAATTATGATAAGAGAGGTAGAGAGAGAAAGTAATATTAAATATATATAGAGAGAAAATGAGATAAGAGAGGTAGAGAGAGAGTGATATAGAAAATGTAGAGAGAGAAAATAATATAGAAAATATAGAGAAAAAGTAAAAAATAAAGATAGATAAATTATAATAAGAGGGAAGAGAGAGAAAGTGATATTGAAAATATATAAAGAGAAAGTGAGATGAGAGAGTAGAGAGAGAAAGTGATATAGAAAATGTAGAGAGAGAAAGTGATATATGAAATATACAGTAAAAATGAAAAATAATGATAAATAAATTATGATAAGAGAGGTAGAGAGAGAAAGTGATTAATAAAATATACAGAGAGAGAATGAGATGAGAAAGGTAGAGAGATAAAGTGATATATAAAATATATAGAGAGAAAGTGATATAGAAAATATAGAGAAAAAGTGATATAAAAAATATAAAAAAAAGTGAAAAATTAAGATAGATAAATTATAATAAGAGAGGTAGAGAGAGAAAGTAATATTGAAAATATATAAAGAGAAAATGAGATCAGAAAGGTAGAGAGAGAACATAATAAAAAATGTAGAGAGAGAGAAGAATAAATATGTAGAGAGATATTTTAAAATGTAGAGAGAGAAAGTAAAATGAGATAATATAAAAAGAAATAGTAAAATGAAAAATATAAAATAAAAAAATGAGTGTTTTGGATATATGAAAAGGAAGGAATGATTGAGGAATTTGATTGATGAGGGGGGAGTAGGGAATGAAAATGAGGGAATGATTCCCTTATTTTCATTCCCATTGACACTTACCAAACAGTGTCAATGGGAATGATTACCATCCATTCCCATTCTCTAGTCCCTATTACCCTAAACCAAACGCCCCCTAAGAATATTATTCACAGACATTATTTATGGACATTGTTCACAATATTATCTATGAATATTAATAAATTATTTATTTAATTTAATAAATTATTTAAACTTATATATCTTATTTATGTTGAATGAATATAAATAAATTCGTATTAAGTTGAATATAAAAATGTATTAATGGCCGTACGATTTATTTACCGTTCTAATTGAAATTGAGGGTGGTTAAGGGCTATTTAGGAATTATAATTTGTCAGATTGCTTCGTACTTTCATAAGTTTAGCTCGGTATCCTTGGAAAAACATGAAATATGGATGAGTGTGCATGCATATTGATAGGGATCAACATTCTGGAATGGACACGTGATAAGAAAAAATTATATGACAGGGCTTGCCGAACCAACGCCCTCAGGTCAGACCGACAATCAGCTCCTAAGATCATCTCGGGAGAAGGGAAGAAAGTCAGCTCGGGAGATGACACTCCGAGACTGACTTGAGAGAGTGGAATTCAAAAATCAATATTGAGATTAGAAAGTCTGACTTCAAGTATCCATTCCTCTCAGAACAGGACAGTCATCGGATAATTATTATTCGCAACGTACAATAATTAAAGCCTTAATGATTACAGTAGTCGTTACTAAAAGAGAGAATGTCTATCAAGTAACTGATGATTAAGGAACGTGGAGGAGAACGTGAGGGCACGTACAATAAAGACCTCAGGTATATAAAATGTCTTGGTATCCAGGTAAAATGGTAAGCTTTCCGAAATTAGAGCATGTTGATTCCTTGTTGTCCTTTGAAAAAGAGAGAATTCTGATTTGAGCGTCAGAAAGGGCTCCATCGAAAAATCTTTCGGTGTATCCCCTTTAACACTCGTGTTAATCTCGCAGGCATGGACATCCTCTCTCCGTCATCATCGCCCGCTTTGGTGACTCGTCATCCTCGTTATTTGCTTCCAGAACACATGCGTACGTGGAATTCCGAAGAACTTATATCAGATTTGTATATGAAGTTTGAATGAGTAAAGATAGACATAGTGGAAACCCTAAATTATAATTGAGATAAGTAATTCTTGGAAAATTAGTTTTAAATTAATAAACTTTGAAAAATAATTAGAACGAATTCTACCTGATAAAACTAAAAATTGATTAGAAAAATTAAAATTTACGTTTAGAGTAGATATTTTTAGAGTATTTAATTTCGTAAAATTAATTTTGAATGAATGAAAAATTAATTATTAAATTAAGCTCAAATAAAAATCTATTATGACGAATAAGGTGGTAAAAAATAATTCGCTCGTCCCTAGTATCTCTGTCAATCCATCTCAGGATTAACACGGAGTAAGTAAATCACGAAGACTATTAGCCCGGATATTGTGACTAGCGTATGGGGAGAACGAGCATACGGACTTTGTCAAATTTTGACTCCCAGACTTCAAGAGGCAACACCCACGCTCTATTACGATGAACAAAGAACATAGAAGATGAGAAACATAAAATTCTCTCCCAAAAAAAATGTATTAAACTTTTCTTATATGTGGTATATCATTAGGATTTAATTTATTCGTCTCAACTTATGCTTGGATCCTACTAGAGATATCCAATCAGGCACGCCTATCAGGCGCGGGGACGAGCGAACCACCTTGTCCTATCTATGGAGGATTTAATATCAGACCCTAATAAAGAAGGATATAAATGAATTTTTTTTACTCGATTAAATAATCGGATAATCAGGTATATATAAAAAGAAGTCTGATATCCTTGGCGCTTGAGTGGGGTGGGGCGCACGAATCACTTCCAGGTACCCTACCTCACTCAGATGCCCACAGCGGGTGCACATCGTGGCCACCCAATATGATAATATGATTAAATTAGGAGTAAAATATAGATGTTTAATTTATTTTTTTTTAAAATGGATGCAATGTTAATTCTAGTATGTTTTTTTTTTAAATGATGAAAGTTGGAACGAAGAAATTATCAGTATAAAAAATATCTGATCCTACGATGGATATGAATAAAAGATGAATATTCGATCCCTCATAGGTATGGAGATAAGATTAAAAATTAAAAATCCAATAAGGATGGAGATAAAAACGGATATAATAAATGGGGATAAAAATGATGAATATAAAATCCAATCCAAATTCGATCAATTGTCATCCCTAGCATTAGGTGCACTTTGCATCTCGTGTAGATAAGCATTCTATACTTGCATTCTACATAGTTCGAAAAACATCTTCATGGGAAGTTCTTATCATTTATAATATTGTATCTTAAAATATGATTGACATATTTCAAGATCACTGCATATAAAACAAATTTTAATATAAAATGTATACATTACATTATATTTGACAAGGATTCGTCTGGGGTATAAAACTCCAATTAATATGAAATTTAAAAAAAATCATATTATATTAAATTTATTATACATAATCTTATCTTATATATATTACAAAAGATTTCTATAATTACAAGATTACACGATAATAATTTTATCATTGTACCAAAACTCCTAGATTTATCGTATTAGATTTGATAAATTTAAAAATTATGTCAAATGGAGGGAGAAAATAACACAAATAATTATTCAAACACATTCCACTTCAAAATACTCGTGTATTATCATTTAAATAATCTTAAATGCATCCCCATTATGTTACCATCAAATCCACTCAAATTATCTCATTGATTCTCATCTAATATTCTCTAGATCGAGCTAGCAAAAGGATATTTGTAACCATCCCACCTCTTCTACCTACCATTCTTTCTAAACCCTAACTCTAAAATTTTAAACCCTAAAACTCTTATATTGACCATTCTTTCGACTCACTTTCGCTTTTTGTCTAGTTTGTTGTCAATCAGCACTATGTCGAGGCAAAGATCCTTGTGAACATATACTCTTTCGCACTCACTTCCTTAGGTGTCTATAATTTGACCAAACTCCTTCATGTAATCAAATCCTCTAGATTTTTTTTTAATTTTTTTGATCATTAATCTTTCAAGATAAAGAATCTTAATGGTTGCATCAATCACCCTATTATTCTAATCGCAAGAACATACAAATCAACCAAGTGTTATAAAGAGTATCCCATTCAAGGTTAAGCAAAAATTTAAAAATTATTATAGATATATCGCGACAATTTGAAGTTAGATATGCAAATCATCTTGAGTTAGACATGCCTTCTAATAACATTTGAGCATGTAAATTATCTATGTGTACACTCAAACATGTTAAAGAAAAAGGAATACTTTCAATAATAAATTAAAAAAAATCTAAAGACAATTTTACAAATTTTTAATTATTAGGTGTTCAAAATTTTAATTATTAAAATATTGCAAGGAGGAGTGATGTGTCGAGAGGAGTATATATTTCAACTTTGTCTGATGTGATTATTAATATTTTTATTAACATAATTCCTTCATGGTAAGTTGGTCCATCCTTTTCTTTCTTTTTCTCTCTTTAAATTTCTGGGTTCTCTTTTCCAAAATATGTTTTCCAGTAAAAGACTAAAAGACACATTCAACTGTGAAGACAAAACCTACTGGCATCAGTTTCCCCCTTGCTATGGTGCAATCACATAATATTTTCTTAAGTTTTTTAGATATAAATTTTTCTTAATGAACAATTGATCTGAAAATGCAATCGCTCATTGCGAACACTTTCCGATTTATCTTGGTGACTATAAAAATTTTTTGTAGAGTCGCACTAGTCATCTTCAGAATTAATATGTTGAATAATTAATGTCAACTAAAAAAAATATCCAATTAAATACTTTATCCCATAAATTTTAATAGCTATCATATTTTGTAGTAACTACTTAGCTGCTATAAAGTGATAGCAGCTAATGTGATTTTGATCAATTTAAAATGATTTTAATGAAATTGTAATAATTTTGATCATAAAAAGTATTAATGTTCATTTAGAATTTATGATTCACAATTTTAAAATTTAAGATTTAATTATAATTATGTAGCAACTAAATAACCACTATAATTATTTTAAAGTGATTTCGACGAAGTTAAAAATGAATATTTTGATATAATAATATTTTATATATAATAATTTTCATTCTTCACATACGCACAAAGACAATAATCATGTTAATAGCAATGGGGCACAAATGTGATTAAGAGTGTTCAATACACACTAACAAGTGGTTTTAAATTTGTTTTCGGAGATCTAACTCTATTATCTATAATGTGTCCCAAGTATCACCCGGGATCTATAATTACTATCCCTTCACAGAGGAATAAGGTAAACCTCTGCAATACAAGAATGAAACCTTTGCCTGATCAATGGGGTTTCACAAGAACAAGTTTAACCTTGATCAAAGATTTTGTTCATAAATAAAGCTTGCCTCTTTAGTTTCAGAAAGAGAGAAAATTGCCAAAAGATTGAGATGTTAAATCTGCTCTTGAATCCTTTTGCATCTCGGTGAGTTCAAGGGTTAAAGAAATATTTTCGTGAAAGATGTGTCCAAAAGCTCTCCAAGAACTAGTATTACAAAACTAAGGTTGCATTTGGTTTGCGTTTTTCAGCTTGTTTTTCATTTTCATTTTCTGTAGAAAATGTGATTTTCTGAAAAACATGTTTAGTTTGCATTTTTCAACTTTGTTTTCTAGAAAAAAACATAGCGTTTTCTGGAAAACTAGAGAATGAAATAAAGTCATTTTCCAGAAAATGAGAAAATATGATTTTCTGAAAAATAAAAATAGAAAATGGAACAAACCAAACGCCCCCTAAACCTTTTACAAAAAATGATAGATGAGTTACCAACTAAATGCAAAAATTTATCAAAATCAGAAATAAATTTTCCTAATAAATTGTCGTCCACCAGGGTCGAATGGAACTAGGAAAAGGCTCAATGTAAAAGAAGTCTAGTGGCCCATGAAATATCCTAGGGACATATATCTAATTCAAATTTAGTTTTGTTGGGTTTTAAAATTAGATTATGTTGGAGGAAATTCGGAGAATTTATAATAAATTGAAATTACAACAATAATTCCAACTTATTTGTTGAGTGGCCCGAGCTGCTTTTTTCCCAAACTGCAATCTCTCGAGCAGTGTCTTCCGAGCTCCCGAATAGTGTCACCCGAGCTCCTGAGTGAAGCTCCCGAGTGAGTTTCCCGAGCTCCCGAGTGAAGCTCCCGACCAAGTCTCCCGACCCGAGCAGTATCTCACGAGCTCCCGAGCCGAGCTCCTGAGCAGTATCTCCCGAGCTCCCGAGTGAAGCCCCCGAACCGAGTAGTAGTCGGGCGTCTTCCGACCAACCAGGAATTTGCTGAGGCCTGCGCAACGCAGTTTCCTTGAAACAGATTTGCCACCCTCCCCCCGGCGGTGCTTCGAGGCTCTGATGGATGTCTGTCTCTCAGAATACAACAGCAGACCATGGGCACAACGGATGCATGCAGATCTAGGCTATAACTCAATGCATGCAGATCTTTAGCATTATTGAATAGCTGGACGCAAATCTAGAATCAAGGATGAAGAATTACGACATACACAGATGCATGACTGTAACCAATATTCTGAAGAAAATAGCTCCAACTCTCTAGACAAAAATTTGATAATTTGTTCTAAATCTCAAGGGGTTTTATTATCTATTAAAGATTAGATTGGTGTTATGTAAACAGAGATTCTAACTACATACATACATAAGCTAATTCTTCTATGGCCAATAGTGACATCCATGTTTGGATTTTTGGGGGAAAAAATGATATGTTTTTGAAACAAAGTCTGGTACACAATACTACTAATGAATAAATAGATATCTTATTCTAAAAACTGAAAGAATGCACTGGGAAAAGGAATTGTCAGTCTGTAAGTGGCATCCATAGAATGCTGAAACAGTGCAGCATGCTAAAACTATAGGGAAGGGCAGAAGTTACCTGGCTAGGTTTACTGCTCTGGTTTTTGAAGTTACGTGCAGGATAAATAAGGATTGAGTTTAAGTGCTTCAATCTCACCAACCTTGGACAAGTCAAGTCACATGTCTGTTCATCAGGACTTCAAGAAATTTCATGGCCTTTTGGAAATCTCTTTCTTCCACTAGTTGCCATCGTCCGATTAAAAAATTTATAGGAAATTGCATCAGGTACACAACCTGATGTCTCCAACTTGACAAGTATGAAGAAGACATCCCACAATATGCGCATTCGAAATACAGCATCCAAAATAGTATTATAGTAAGGCATGGTTGGCTTTGTGTTCAACTCTAGCATCCAGTCCTCCAATCGCACAGCAGAACTAATATTACCTTCCTTGCAGGGGCCATGGCTTACGGACCCATATGTAATGCCATCTGGAAGCAAACCTTGGTGATACAAATTGACGAATAATCACTTCATTAAGAAATAATCACCTTCCTTAATTGAATCATGTATAAGGATGTTATATGAAGTTATATATGGAAATATTCCTGTATTCTTGAATCTGTGAAGCATTCTATATGCATACCATAAAAAACCACTCTTGAAAAGGATGTGCAAAAGTACATTATACGTGATTGTACTGGGTTAGTGCCCATATAGAATCATATACTTAAAAATATTATAGCATTCCAATGGTCAGCTAGCCTTGGAGAAGTACTGCATCAAACAAGTCATGCCAACGGTATCAAGTTTGGCTCCCTCAATGTCCATTCTTATCAAAATCCTTCTGATCATAGATGAGTTACACTGCTTGCAAGTCATTGAAAGGATTGTATTGAATGGAACGAGTCAGGAATTTTTGCATGAGCCCTTTAGGATAATGTTATATGTGACAGTAGTTGGCAGAAAACCCTTCTCCATCATACCATCTAGCAGTTCAAGTACCTCATCCATGTTCCCCTTGCAGCATAAACAATGAAAGTACATATTCCAAGTGACAATATCTGTACTATTGTTTCCCCAATTGACTACTTTTTGCAGAAGATCTATTGCATTATGTACCATCCCAGACTTCACTAAACCACTCGCTAGTGCACAACAGGAAACCTGATTAGGTAAGTAGCCTTTTTGTTCCATAAGATGAATGAAGTAATGAGCTTCTATGATTGCATTGTTGGAACAAAGACCATGGAGTAGTACATTACATGTTACTAGATCAGGTCGACATCCATTCTTATGCATTGTCTCAAAATACCAAATGCCTTCTTAAACTCCCTTGCTTTGCAAAGGTTCCTAATAAGTATCGTGTATGTGACAACTGTTGTTTGTTGGCATGCAGCCTTCATCTTCCATCAGTTTCAAAGCATGATAAGCTTCTTCCCACAACTCCTCCTTGCTGAACCCGAGCACCATAGCTGTATAGGAGTAGACATTTGGACTCAATGCCTTCTTTTTCATGCTAAAAAGGAGAGAAAGAGCTCTATGGCTAAGACATGATTGGGAAAAGAAAAAAGAAATGCATTGTAGGTGTAGACATTTGGTACAAAACCTTTTTCCTGCCATAGCAAGAGAAACTCAGAAGCTTGGTGAATCCTGCCATTTCTAATTAGGTTCATTATCATACTATTTGCATCTGCCAGTGTGGGCAAACAACCAAATTCCATCATGAGCCTTAGCATTGCAAGAGATATCTCAAGTCTATCTGAGCTTATTGAATTCTTCATCAATTTCCTCAACATTGTGAAAGATGGAACATATCTGTGGCTGCACATTTAATCGAGCATAAAGAAGGCATCTTCCAAATTGCCCATTGCACACAATCCACTCAAGATTATGTTGAATGCCCAAGCATTTGGACATGGCCCAAGCCTTTACGACGAAATGCTGGTCTGAAATAATTGTAGAGAATGCCATTGTAGTCAAGAATACTGGGTTGGAGAAGCTGCAAAACGTTCAGCGACTCTCTTAAGTTGCCAGCTTTGGCACACTCTTGCATCCTCCATTGGAGCCAAGTTCGATAGGACACACAACTATCATGAATAGGGTTAGTCTCACAGCCAGAGGATGGCCCTCCTGGAGGCGAGGTTGGTGAACTGGGATTGGCGAATAAGATAGTGTCGTGACTCGTGAGGGCTAGGTAACGATATGGAACCTTCTTCTGTAAAATCTAGGGCTTCACATGTCAATAAACGGATGAATCCGATGGTATCACGGTAAAGGCGCAATCTTTTCCAGGTTATGTTCAAGGCGTATCCTGCGAGACGAAGACAGCAATTGTCACGCCCTGCCCGAGCTAGGCCCGCCAACAGGCTCAATCTCATGGCTGAAATAAAAGAACAGACAGAATCTGCCACTCAAACCAAGCTCACAAAGGAAAAGGAAGAAACAGATATCAAGGAAAAGAATGAACAGAATTTCACCTCGAGATATTCCTCCTAAACACATTGTAACAGCCCAAACATAAAGATTGACCTGCCATTAATCTACACGAGATCACGGCACCTACAACTCATTAGAATAACAAAACCAAAGCATCAAAGGAGAATTAGGCTTGACCCCCAGAGTACATCACACAGGAAAGTCAATCGAAGATGAGGAAGTGATCGGAGGCGCTCACAAGCAAAGAAACATCGAGAATGATCGCCGCGACATAAACTACCTCTTTTGTTCCGACAAATAAAGATAAAGATGAGTTATAACGTTAAAAAAAAAAAAAACTGACCAGGTAGCAAACTACCTGGGGTGATCGGTCCGATCCCATGAAAATTTCCTATCGGTCATCAGGATAAATCGAGAAGCGTTCGTAGTGGACGGTCTAGAAGCCCAGCGTCTCAAGGCTCGCATCCCATTTGGAGAAAAAATTCTTGCAAAATATGTCATAGCTAGAGATTAAACCGCGGATGCCTGAGATAGTAATTAGTCGTCCTACCACTGCACCATAGCCCCGGGGGCAAGTTATAACATTTCAATAACTCAAAATAATTATAAAAAGGAAAGATGCATAGATAATCAGATTTACTTGATTGTGAATATAAAAGTTACTAACGATGAATAAAAGCACAATCTCTAAAATAACTCTTTGTCAGCACAGAAGCCTCTCACATAATTCAGAACTCAGAAAAAGTAGAGAAAAATTAAAGCAAAATGAATTACAATTTGAATGATTATTTGCTCTGAGTTCACAAGTCTAATTATAGACCCTAGGAAAATTTATTGATGTGCTAACGTGGCACATCAGGGGTGCATGAGTACGCACGGGCACCTGAGTACAGTCAATGCCTATCCACGTTGCAATCGCTAAATAAACATAAGTTCTCGGGCGCCCGTATCAACTAAGGCAACTGTATAGTTGAGCATCCGTATTCATACAGACACCTGATTACTCGGGCGCTTGAATATACTCAAGCGCCTAGGAGTTAACTGGTCAATTCCTGTTGACTAGCCTTCTTCTAGCCCTCTGGGTGATCTCCAGCCATTCAGAGTTGGGCTCACCCAAACCCTTCTTCGGCCTTCTCCTCGAGCAGACTTCCTCCTCGGCTTCTCGTCCCTCAGACGTCACGCATGTACTTCTCGCTCTACCCGTGTACTCTTCCTCAGCCTATGAGTCAATCGGATAGGTCAAGCCCGTTAGCTCCCTTCCCATGTCATCCTTCTCTCTGCTACGTCTTTCACTGAACTTGCTGTGCTCCTAAGCTCCTGCATATTTAGACACAGGAATCAAATACTAACAGGTCCAAACTTAACTAAGTTGACATATCAAAACTATTCCGAGGTACTTATATATCGAGTTCTCTAACAAAGTATTTATCCATATTTTTTAATCCATTATGGACACCATGTACATACATTGACACAAGTTTAAAATCTACCGTGTTCTCTAATAAAAAGATGAGATACATGAATTGATAATGTTTTCCTATACGAAGACCAAACTCCATTGCTACATGAGATAGTCAAACTATGTCTACAAATTAAAAGAAAACATAAGTTGAGAAAAATTCACTATGCAAGTGTTGTTGGGATCGATGACCCGGTTAGAGGGGAGTGAATAGCTCGTTACCCTCTAAATGCTTATTCTTCCTACAGGTTACTAGCATAGCAGAAATACAAAACAAACTATAAAGAACAAGCGCTAACACAAAACCTTTAACGTGGTTCGGAGATGACATTCCTACTAGCTAGGATCTCGATTCGTAAGGTGGACGATCCCGATCCGTCGGTGGATGAATCCCCAAAAAACCTCTGGCTAGCTCGTGTAGCTCCTTGTGGGTGAAGAAACATCACCACAAACTCACCAACAATACCAAAGCTCAAGGAAGGTTACTAATAAGCTTTAACCAAGCTTATTTCGTCAACCCTAGTCAGTCATCCCGAGTTATCTTAAATAGAACTCAGTTGTTGAACTAGTTGTTACCAATCGACTGGTGCCAACACCAATCGACTATTCCATTCGAATTCGAACATTACAGCCCAACGTTCGAATTCCAGCCAACCCGAGTCGACTGCACAGAAGATCAATCGACTGATCCTTTTGTGGCCTCTACCAGTCGACTTCTCTTAGCAACAGTCGACTGTCCAAATCCTAAACCTAGGATTTTAGCCTCGAGTACAATCAATGTGCACTCATCCTTACCCGACTAACCTAGACTTAGCCTTTTAACCTTCTCCATCAGCCTTGCGTCCCTCAGATGTCTCTCCATCCTTCATGATTTGCCTTCTGGAGCTTTCTTCGGCCTCGGTCCTTGTTGTCAGGTCTTCCTTTGCCAAGGTCCCACTAGGACTTTCCATGTTATACATGTATTCTGTACACTCACAATGAATATCAAATACGATAATAAAGTTAACTTAAATATTTATCCAAACATCAAAACTTAGGGTACCTAGATTGCTCCAACAACAAGCACTACAAAAAATCTGACTGTTACCGATGGAAATTACCGACGAAATTCCGTCGGTATTCAGGCTTCCCGATGGAACTACAACGGAAAAAATAATGTCGGAATATAAATTGTCGGAAATAATATTACCGACGGAAATATTAATCCGTCGGAAAATTAATTATACCGACGGAATATTCCGTCAGAAATCTCCGACGAAATCTGAGGTTCCGTCGGAGAGGAGATTTCCAACGGAATCTGAGGTTCCGTCGGCGATCTATCGTAAGTCCAGTTGATATATTTCCGACGGATCTTTATTTCCGTCGGTATTCCATCGGAACGTAATAATAAACAAAACATGATTAATGGCAGAAAAATATTTTCATTGACAAAAATACATTTGACAAAAAAAAATAATTTACACAATAATTTATCATTGACAAAAAACAATATATTACAAACGACTAGTTTGAAAACAATATTTTACAAGTCTCCAAATGCATAGCAATCAAGAAGACTACAACAATACATGTTTGCATTCAATCCGAACAACAATACAAGTTTTGATAAATGAAGTTCGCTCTCTAAATGGTCAATGTCTACCAGCAGCTGTTTGTCATCCAATCTTCTAACCTCCTTGATTTTTGTGATATTTCATTCCTGTAAATCATCTGCACCATGAACAAAGACATTTAACTATAGATATTCATTAACTATAGACAGTGGGAACACAACACTAAATTTTCAGAATTGCAGGAAACCTACTTCAATGTGCTAATCTTCGGATATGAACTATTAGATAAACCATTAACTCTCTATGTTATCTTCAACATGTTTGTTAAAATCATTAACAAAAGGAGTTGAATATCACAAAACAGTTTTGTTATATGATACATGAAATCATTAACATGCTTAATCAATTTCTATCTTTGTTTACCTTTGGATTTAGAAACTGGATGACATCATCTTTAAAAATGTTGACTTCTTCTATGGCAGGGATAGTGTTTCCCCAATTCTTCTCTACTTCAATGTACTTAAGTAGAAGTTTCCTAATGAAACTTTAAAATTTCGGCAATTTACCAAAGGGCGTACCCAAGAATTAGTATTTACCAAAAGGCGTACCATGGTTTCAATGTTACCAAAGGGCGTACATATTTTAGTAAACTTCCTCTTATACCCCTACCATCAAGTACTGCATATAATTCTCTTTCCCTTTCTCTTTCTCTTTGTCAGTAACGAATTTTGAGATGGACCATAAAAAGATGTTCCTTTATATTTTGATAATAATATTATGGAACCTTTCTCAAAACAAAAAATATTGAAATTAATTAAAATATTTTTATTAAATTAAAACTAAAATAACATTTCAGCCGCCCACGTTGGGCCTGAAATGGTTATATTTCAGGCCCAACGTGGGGCTGAAATGTTTCCATTTCAGGCCCAACGTGCCCAATATTAAGGATCTTTTCTCGATTCTTTGTTATTACATTTTAACACCTCGGAGAAGTCCAAATAAACAATGGATAGCAAATTTGAACTCCTTGTAACCTCAGAAATCCACAGGAACTGAAATTTTTACAATCGGAGCTCTCTAGGTCAATCAGTGACCTTTTGGAGTCATTGGGGCCTGAAATGGAAACATTTCAGGCCCCAATGACTCCAAAAGGTCACTGATTGACCTAGAGAGCTCCGATTGTAAAAATTTCAGTTCCTGTGGATTTCTGAGGTTACAAGGAGTTCAAATTTGCTATCCATTGTTTATTTGGACTTCTCCGAGGTGTTAAAATGTAATAACAAAGAACTGAGAAAACATCACGTTGGGCCTGAAATGGGCACGTTGGGCCTGAAATGGAAACATTTCAGGCCCAATGACCCTAAAAGGCCTAATGTGTCAAAATTCACTATTTGACCTAGAGAGCTCCGATTGTAAAAAATTTCAGTTCCTGTGGATTTCTGAGGTTACAAAGAGTTCAAATTTGCTATCCATTATTCATTTAGACTTCTACGAGTCATTAAAATGTAATAATGAAGAACCGAGAAGAAATCACACATTATGCCTTTTAGGGTCATTGGGCCTGAAATGGTTGGACACCTATTGCATTGGTGATATCTAATATATAGATGTTTGGACACCTAAAACATCATCTCCTACCTCTGACCTCTCTATTCATATGGAATTTTCAGAAATCCAGATATGGGAGGTCCATCAGTGGGTTATGGTCAAAACTCACTGATATTTCTAAACTACTCCTATTTGATTGGTGATAT
This sequence comes from Boesenbergia rotunda, assembly GCA_024364735.1. NCBI lineage: Eukaryota > Viridiplantae > Streptophyta > Magnoliopsida > Zingiberales > Zingiberaceae > Boesenbergia > Boesenbergia rotunda. The sequence continues at coordinate 182,079 of JAGFNQ010000479.1, forward strand.
CTAATATATAGATTTTTGGACACCTAAAACATCATCTCCTACCTCTACCCTCTATATTCATATAGAGTTTTCAGAAATCCAGATATGGGAGGTCCATCAGTGAGTTTGATCAAAACTCACTGATATTTCTAAACTACTCCTATTTGATTGGTGATATCTAATATACAGATTGTTGGATACCTAAAACATCATCTCCTACATCTAACCTCTCTATTCATATGGAGTTTTCAGAAATCCAGATATGGGAGGTCCATCAGTGAGTTTTGACCAAAACTCACTGATATTACTAAACTACTCCTATTTGATTGGTGATATCTAATATATAGATGGTTGGACACCTAAAACATCATCTCCTACCTCTAACCTCTCTATTCATATGGAATTTTCAGAAATCCGGATATGGGAGGTCCATTTGTGGGTTTTGGTCAAAACTCACTGATATTTCTAAACTACTCCTATTTGATTGGTGATATCTAATATATAGATGTTTGAACACCTAAAACATCATCTCCTACCTCTACCCTCTCTATTCATATGGAGTTTTCAGAAATCCAGATATGAGAGGTCCATCAGTGAGTTTTGATCAAAACTCACTGATATTTCTAAACTAATCCTATTTGATTGGTGATATCTAATATATAGATGTTTGGACACCTAAAACATCATCTCCTACCTCTACCCTCTCTATTCATATAAAGTTTTCAGAAATCCAGATATGGGAGGTCCATTAGTGAGTTTTGACCAAAACTCACTGATATTTCTAAACTACTCCTATTTGATTGGTGATATCTAATATACAGATGGTTGGATACCTAAAACATCATCTCCTACATCTAACCTCTCTATTCATATGGAGTTTTCAGAAATCCAGATATGGGAGGTCCATCAGTGAGTTTTGACCAAAACTCACTGATATTTCTAAACTACTCCTATTTGTGGTGATATCTAATATATAGTTGGTTGGACACCTAAAACATCATCTCCTACCTCTAACCTCTCTATTCATATGGAATTTTCAGAAATCCAGATATGCGAGGTCCATCAGTGGGTTTTGGTCAAAACTCACTGATATTTCTAAACTACTCCTATTTGATTGGTGATATCAAATATATAGATGTTTGGACACCTAAAACATCATCTCCTACCTCTATCCTCTCTATTCATATGGAATTTTCAGAAATCCAGATATGGGAGGTCTATCAGTGAGTTTTGACCAAAACTCAGTGGGTTTTCAGAAATATCAGTGGGTTTTAGTCAAAACTCACTGATGGACCTCCCATATCTGGATTTCTAAAAATTCCATATGAATAGAGAGGTTAGAGGTAGGAGATGATGTTTTAGGTGTCCAAACATCTATATATTAGATATCACCAATCAAATAGGAGTAGTTTAGAAATATCAGTGAGTTTTGACCAAAACCCACTGATGGACCTCCCATATCTGGATTTCTGAAAATTTCGTATGAATAGAGAGGTTAGAGGTAGGAGATGATGTTTTAGGTGTCCAACCATCTGTATATTAGATATCACCAATCAAATAGGAGTAGTCTAGAAATATCAGTGAGTTTTGGTCACAACTCACTGATGGACCTCCCATATCTGGATTTCTGAAAACTCCATATGAATAGAGAGGGAAGAGGTAGGAGATGATGTTTTAGGTGTCCAATCATCTGTATATTAGATATCACCAATCAAATAGGAGTAGTTTAGAAATATCAGTGAGTTTTGGTCACAACTCACTGATGGACCTCCCATATCTGGATTTCTGAAAACTCCATATGAATAGAGAGGGTAGAGGTAGGAGATGATGTTTTAGGTGTTCAAACATCTGTATATTAGATATCACCAATCAAATAGGAGTAGTTTAGAAATATCAGTGAGTTTTGATCAAAACTCACTGATGGACCTCCCATATCTGGATTTTTGAAAATTCCATATGAATAGAGAGGTTAGAGGTAGGAGATGATGTTTTAGGTGTCCAAACATCTATATATTTGATATCACCAATCAAATAGGAGTAGTTTAGAAATATCAGTGAGTTTTGACCAAAACCCACTGATAGACCTCCCATATCTGGATTTCTGAAAAACTCCATATGAATAGAGAGGGTAGAGATAGGAGATGATGTTTTAGGTGTCCAAACATCTATATATTAGATATCACTAATCAAATAGGAGTAGTTTAGAAATATCAGTGAGTTTTGACCAAAACCCACTGATGGACCTCCCATATCTGGATTTCTGAAAATTCCATATGAATAGAGAGGTCAGAGGTAGGAGATGATATTTTAGGTGTCCAAACATCTATATATTAGATATCACCAATGCAATAGGTGTCCAACCATTTCAGGCCCAATGACCCTAAAAGGCCTAATGTGTGATTTCTTCTCGGTTCTTCATTATTACATTTTAATGACTCGTAGAAGTCCAAATGAATAATGGATAGCAAATTTGAACTCCTTGTAACCTCAGAAATCCACAGGAACTGAAATTTTTACAATCGGAGCTCTCTAGGTCAAATAGTGAATTTTGACACATTAGGCCTTTTAGGGTCATTGGGACTGAAATGGTGGGCCTGAAATGGTTCCATTTCAGGCCCAACGTGCTCATTTCAGGCCCAACATGATGTTTTCTTGGTTCTTCATTATTACATTTTAATACCTCGGAGAAGTCCAAATAAACAATGGATAGCAAATTTGAACTCCTTGTAACCTTAGAAATCCACAGGAACTGAAATTTTTACAATCGGAGCTCTCTAGGTCAATCAGTGGCCTTTTGGAGTCATTGGGGCCTCAAATGGAAACATTTCAGGCCCACGTTGGGCCTGAAATGATTCCATTTCAGGCCCAACGTGGGCCTGAAATGTTTCCATTTCAGGCCCCAATGACTCCAAAAGGCCACTGATTGACCTAGAGAGCTCCGATTGTAAAAATTTCAGTTCCTGTGGATTTCTGAGGTTACAAGGAGTTCAAATTTGCTATCCATTGTTTATTTGGACTTCTCCGAGGTGTTAAAATATAATAACAAAGAATCGAGAAAAGATCCTTAATATTGGGCACGTTGGGCCTGAAATGGAAACATTTCAGGCCCAACGTGGGCGGCTGAAATGTTCTTTTAGTTTTAATTTAATAAAAATATTTTAATTAATTTCAATATTTTTTTGTTTTGAAAAAGGTTCCATAATATTTTTATCAAAATATAAAGGAACATCTTTTTATGGTCTATCTCGAAATTCGTTACTGACAAAGAGAAAGAGAAAGGGAAAGAGAATTGCATGCAGTACTTGACGGTAGGGGTATAAGAGGAAGTTTACTAAAATATGTGCGCCCTTTGGTAACATTGAAACCATGGTATGCCTTTTGGTAAATACCAATTCTTGGGTACGCCCTTTGGTAAATTACCGTTAAAATTTAGTCAACCCGTCTCCTATAAAAACAAACTATAACTTGCATAAAAGTATTACTCGGATGAAAAGATAAACTCTGTGAACCATTTCTAATTGTTTACCTATAATGATGTACCTTGTCATTTTACATAAATAAATATATAGGATTCGTAATATAATAAGAACAATCAATTTTTGCTGGATGAAGATATAAATTCCAATTGTCTAATAGAAATTAAGGTCTTGTGCACAAAAATTACTTTCTAAAACCTCATACTATTAACAAAGTTGATACATTTGATATACTACAAAACTGATACATTATTCTATCAAAAAAAAAGAACGTATATCCAGATAAAGAAAATAAGAGCTTCACAAACTTGCAAATAACAAACTTTTGTTTACCAACATAGATACAACTATCATAAAAACTTTTGAAATTTTCCAATGGAAGTGAGTAACCTGCAATATTCCATTGAAACATTACTGACATTGCTAACTGATCTGTATCTTAAAAGAAACAATCTACAAGGAAGCATACCTTCCTGTCTAGGTAATTTGCTAACTCTGAACTCATTGAATCTTTCCTACAATAACCTCAGCAGTGGACTTCTGAAAGAAATTGTTAACCTCTCCTCTCGTCTCTCTCTCGGTACCTTGATCTGTTATTTAACTCACTCACTGGGTCTCTTCCAATGGAAGTGAGTAATCTGAAGGAATTCAGCGTTTCTAACAACAAACTGTCAGATGAAGTCCCTAGCAGTTTGGGTGAGTTCCAAGTTCTGATTACTTGTACTTGGGAAACAATCGCTTTGAAGGTACAATTCCTCAATCTTCAAGCAACTTAAGAGGCATTCAATAAATAATCCCTCAAAGTCGTCTCTTTGGGAGAATTCCAGACTTTTTGGGGAGTCTTCGTTCGTTATAGTATCAAAATTTATCTTATAATAGGATGTATTTTGCAAATATTAGTTTTGGTTTGATCGCAGGGAATGATAAACTTTGTGGGGGCCCTTGTAGGAATAACTAGCAATGGGGTGTGGGCGGCCCGTGTTTGCCATCCTCATCTCCGAACCCAAATTATAGTCTCACCCCCATCATTGCCCCCATACTAGGTTTTGAATAATTGGGGAATCTCCGTCCCAATCTCCGCCCTCATACTTGCCTCAAAATCGGGGATTGGGGTTGGGAATCCCCATCCCTGATCCCGCGGGGACTAAATCGCCACACCCATACCTGCTCCCATTGGGGAAAATTAGGGGGTGTTTGGTTTGTTCCATTTTCCATTTTCATTTTCCAGAAAACCGTATTTTCTAGTTTTCTGGAAAATAATTTTTTTTCATTCTCCAGTTTTCCAGAAAACGCTATGTTTTTTTCTGGAAAACAAAGCTGGAAAATGCAAACCAAATATGTTTTCCAGAAAACCGTATTTTCTACAGAAAATGAAAATGGAAAACAGACTAGAAAATGCAAACCAAACGCCCCCTTAATTTTTTCAATATTCCATTCGAATTTAGAGATGATCAAATTTAATTGAAAATCAAAATATCAAGCATAAATAAAAATTCAAGTGATCAAATCATATTCCAACTAAATAAAGCAAAGATTAAAAACCTTAAATAATTCAAATACAAAGAAAATAGAAAACATGTCATGATCTCCTCCAAACTCCACACTCCACACAACTTGAATGACCTTAGAGTTGCGCAACTCAAAATGGAATTTAACAACAAGAATTGTACTATACTGCACCCAAACTACGATGAGTAGTAAACTCCTCCTGCAAAATTATATCCATGAGCTATTATTAAATTTAAATCTTTATAACATTATTAGAGTGGACATATTTGTACATTTATAAAGAGAGCAAGTTTAAACTATACTATTACATAAACTAGTAAATTAAACTAAGGCAAAACAAAGTTCCATAAAAATGAACATATCGATCACATTTCAATTTTCATATCGATCAGGAGCAAGTTTCATAGCAACATGTAAAGGACTTTTGCATATAAGTTGGCTAATCGATATCAAAGTTCAAGTTTTCAGCTAACTCTTTTAAAATTGAAAGAAAACTAGTAAGTGAAATGGGAATATAAGACACCAAATGATAGAGCAGACATAAAGTAGGAGCAACACACTTGGAGCTGTATTTGCCATTTCGAGTTAAAGATACCGAGCCATCTAGCTAGACCATGTGAAGTCAATGAGGAAATACTTAACCTACCTGTACAATTCAAAAGGTTCCATGTTCCTGATCACAAATCACGATCATGTATATAAATAGAGCTTTATATTAATTGCAGTCATTAATATAAGGGTCCAAGGACAATGGAGAATTAAAAAAATGGCATTGGATCTTTCCATGAATGAAAAATGATCAGCTGCTAACAATTTGAAATAAGGAGAATCATTTAATAACATCTTTGGTTATTGATTTGTAACATAGAGACCAAGCACAACCATAAAACCAAAAATAAGATACGTGAGATGCCATAGAGAGAAAAATTCTTAGAAACGTAGAAAAATATATAGTAATAAAATGACCATAATCAATCTATAACCAGTTTTAAGATGTGTAAATGATTATATGATTATATAATTTTACAAGAGAAGACAAAAGGTTGTTTACCATAACATGCACAAGCCCTACTGTGTAGCACCAGTATTATTGTTAGCGCGTGACTCAGGCTCCTATAAAATAATAAAATATATTTAAAAATATTAATTAAAGTTACAATACTTTAATATAAGTGTTAATTGGAGAAAACTCCCCAATCCCAAACTGGCTTTTGCATGCACTCCCCACTTGATAAATTCTTTGTATTCACTCCCTGATGAATTGAGTATAAAAGAGTGAAAACTCAGTATACATTGTAAAGATTTGAGTATAAATTGTTTGAGATTGAGTACTAATTTTAGAAATTTGAGTACAGAATTTTGGTGACCCCTCATATGAAAATCTTGATGTGGCGAGTATAAAAGAGTGAAAACTCAGTATACATTATAAAGATTTGAGTATAAATTGTTTGAGATTGAGTACTAATTTAAGAAATTTGAGTATAAAATTTCGGTGACTTCTCATGTAAAAATCATAATGTGGTGAATACAACCTCACATACTCAAATTTCTAAATTTTATACTCAAATTTTTTCAAATAATACTCAATCTAAATCAATTCATACTTAAATTTTGATAATGTATACTGAAATTTTTACTATATACTAAACAATGTATACTCGAATTTTGTCAAATAATACTCAAATTTCTTAAATTAGTACTCAATTTTAAACAATTTATACTCAAATCTTTACGATTTATACTGAATTTTTACTCTTTTATACTAATAAAAAAAATAACATACAAAACTGTCTTGTCAATCCCATCAGGGAGTGCATGCAAAGAAATTTTTGATTAGGGAGTGCATGCAAAGCCTAATTTGATGTTGGGGAGTTTTCTCAAATTTTCCCTTAATATAATAACAAAAATAAAAACTTATTACTTATCTTTGTATCAGAATCATTGTCAAACTTTTGATCATTTGAAGTTATAAAATCTAACAAGACAATAAATAATAAACATTACAAATGAAAAACAATAAAGAAAGTATTAGAAATAATTTCATTTGAAAACTATTTAATACCTTGAATTTCACTCCATAACCAATCCCGAGCACACATCAAAGACTCCACAGTTTTAGGATCAAGTCTGCTACGATGAGCACTTAAAACTCTCCCACTAGTACTAAATGTTGTTTTGGAAGCAATGATCGTCACAAGAATTGCTAACACATCCTTAGCAATATCATGTAAAATGGGATATTTGATCTCATTTGTCTTCCACCAACATAAGATATCAAACTCACTTGTATTTCTTGGCAAGAGAGACTCTTCTAAATAATAATCTAGATCTGACTTCTCATTTTCAGTACTAATATTAGAATCCATGAACATCTCAAATTTATTGGCATAACAGGAAATGGATGCCTTAAAGAAGAAGGTTGTGAATCTTTCACTTTTTGAGATTATTTAGATTTCATCTTGTACTCTTCAACCCTTTTACACAACTTTTTCTATAGTTTTTCAATCTCACATGAAGACATATCACCATAAGCAACAGGATAATAAAATTGAATGGTCTTCATTTTGTACCTAGGATCTAAAATATTCCCAATAAACAATTCATCACATCCCAATACTTGCCAACCATTACTTTCATATTTGTTGTCATTGTTTTTACTACATTATTATCCAAAAGAAGTCAATCACCAATTGCCAACATAATATCACAAATACTAGCAAAGAAAAGATTTATGGTGGGATACTTGATCCCTGAAAATAGCTCTATGATATCATAAAACATCTATAATTTAGAAGAAATCTCTCTCACTTTTAATCATTCTTCTTCTATGGGAACTCTTATATATAAAGTCTCACATTAAGCATTAAATATGTACAGTTTCATCATGTTTTGCAATCAAGTTCCAATTTTTTTGTGCTTGGAACCTTCAATTGTCGAGTTGTTTCAATAAATTTTTCATCTCTTTTTGGTATTGATGTCTAAAATGCAACACTAGAATGAATTGTTTCAATACTAGCACTGATTAATTCCAGTCTATCTCTCACAACCAAATTCAAAATATGAGCACAACATCGCATGTAAAATAATTTTCCTTCTAAAATAAATGAACTCCGAGGAAACTTGTCCAAAATAAACTCAATCATAGCATCATTAGCTGTGCAATTATCAACCGTTAAAGAAAATAACTTACGATCTAACTTCCAATCCAAGATGCAATCAATAAGGACATTTGCGAGGACCTCAATAGTATATGGGCACGACACATATATAAAATCTAGTAAAAAAAGAAATTTAATAAATTTTAATAATAATAGTAATATTATTAATGGTAAATACAAGTTTATAGTTCAAGAGATAAAAAAAATTACCTGACAATCCGACTTTGTAATTTTCATGAAACATCGATTAAGTGTGAAGTAATGGCCATGAATCCTCTCTTCTGATTATTTGGCGTCCACATATTAGTTGTCAATGCAATCCAACTAGCATTTAAGTCTAATAATTTTATTGTTTTCTCACTCTCATACTCAAATAGCTTGATGATGTCGTTCTTGATTGTGTTCTAGAAAACAACTTTAAATAATAGTTGTAATGCATAAGAGTATAGTATCTTTTAAATCTCACATGATCAACCATAGAAAGCGGGTACTCATGTAATATAATCATATTTGCAAGCTCTTCACTTCCATGATCTTGGTTGAAATGGTATGCCCCAAGCTTTGTTGTTCCATCATTGGATTTTATTGGTTGCAATAGAGACTGTTTTATGGTCATCTATTTTTCGTACAAACATGTTTTGTGGCCAAGTAAATGATTAATATCATTCTTAGTTTTATCACCTAGGACCTTCTTCAATCATTACAAACAGTTTCAATTTTCCTCCAATTAACTTTCTCTAGAAATGATCTCATGCAAAAAATCTAAATTTTCTTTTCTTTCCATCATTTGCATAAGTTGTTTCAACATCTAAAGTCTCATTTTGAGTTTTATCATTTTCCTTGATTGAAACACTCCATTTTGGAAATGCAATACTGTCGATGCAACTACTTGACTTCCCATAATTGGAGTAGTTTACACACCCACCGACGGCCGACGGCCGGCGGCCGGCGACCACCGCCGGTGGCCGGCGACCTCCGCCGACGGTCGGCGACCACCGCCGGCAACTAGCGACCTGCGATCGCGACCACCGCCACGACCATCGTTAGCGGCCGACGGTCGGCGATCGACAACCACCGCCGACGGTCGACGACCAACGACCAACGACCATCGCTGGCGACCGGCAACCATCGCCGGCGGTCGACATCGATCGTTGGTGGTCGATGTCGACAGTCGGCCGGCGACCACCAGCGATCTGCTCCGATCATCGGCGTTCGGCGCTGACAGCCGGCCGCCGGTGTTTGACATCGATTTCCTACACGGACATCGACGGTCGACGTCGACGCCGACACCGACGGTCGATGTCGACGCCGACGCCGACGTTGACGAATATTTTTTTAATTTAATATTTTAATAAAATTATCTAAATAAATTTAAAAGAGTAATACGGTAAAATATTATATTATGTTATAAGCTATTACCTCTAAACAAATAAGATTTTATTTGATTATCTAAATTGAACAAAATAATTTTAGGTTATGTTTTATTTTTTATTATCTTAATTATGTGATTATTAAGTAATTATTTAATTATGTGATTATTAAGTAATTATATAATTAAGATTATATATGATAATTTGAACTGTATGTTAAATTTATCAGTGAATTGATTGAGGATATTTTTAAAAAGTGAGTATAAAATTTTATCTTTTTGACATTTATGTAGGCGATTTAATAATTTTTGAAATCTTTCAACGTGGTTCCATAAAAAGCCGTCGTATAATCGATATTGATTTTTCTTAAGCGTCTGATTCACCTTTTGCCACATATACCTTATTTTCCCTGTCCGCTGGCCTGCCACTCACACTCACCGATCACATCTTCTACCGATCGTCGAACCCTAGTAGAGCTCGCGCTCCTCCCCCTACGGCCATCTCTTCCGCCAGTCCTCCCGCCGATTAGGTTCCTCCTCATCTTCTTCTTCTAGTTTTCCTCTTTTTCTTTTTCTTTTTCTTCTAGTTTCTTTTTATACTGGTTCCTTCTAATTCTTCTTCTGGTTTCTTCCTTCTTTTTCCAAATACTGATCTGGTTGAATTGCGGTATTTGTGTGAGCAAGTTGTTTAATTCCGATAGACGGCCGCATCAATTGTTGTTGTTTTTTCTTCCTTTCTATTGTTTTTCTATAATATTGAATTCTGTCTCTCTGTGAAACCCTAAAACCCTTCTTTCTCAAAGCATTAATGTAATCCATTGGATAGATTATACCTCAACCCCAATCTAAAGTTCAGCGTGTTCATTCGTTTATCTTGTATCTATTCCATTCGATAGTGTGGTCAAACGTAGGAATTGAATACAACGTTCCACTCTAGATTTCATTCCATTTTCATTCCTATTCCTATTGCAATTTCATTATGTTTGATATATATTCTGAATACTGAATCAGCCTTATGATTTTTCCTGATGGTGTTTCCACGAATTCTAAGGGCTCCTGGCCTTCTTCATAGTAATGGCTACATTCTCCCCCATATCGCATTCATTACTCGTCGTTTCCTCTCTGTTTATCCTTCCGATGGAACTTGCTATTCTTCTTCGTCCAACTCTACAATCTCTGAGCAATTCGTCCTTAAAGAGCTCTCCGACCTACTCCCTATTGATCTCGACCCTCCAAAACCCCGCCTTTTTGCTGAGAAACCAGTGCATGAATCGGCATTGACTAGCCTTCGAGATCAAATTCTCTCACCTGATGAGAGGCTTAGGGGAGTCTTTCTTCAGAAGTTCCCTGGTAGGTCTGCCCTTGAGTTTGCACTCTCAGCCATCGGCGTTGACCTGACGCACGAAATCTACTCTGATGTGCTAAACAAGGGAAATCTAGGAGGAGCTGCCATGGTTTCCTTCTTCAGCTGGGCAATTCAACAGCCAAAGGTGACACCGTGTACCAAAACTTACAATGTGATGTTGAGGGCCCTTGGCCGGAGGAAATTCTTTGACTTCGTTGATGAAATTTTGCTTCGAATGAAGGATGATGATGTTAAAGTCAATGCTGAAACCTTGGAGATTTTAATGGACAACTATGTTAGGGCTCGCCGAGTTTTGAAAGCTGTTGAACTTTTCAAAAATTTGGCAGAGATTGGAGCTGAGCGTAATGTTGAATCTCTCAATATATTGTTAAAATGCTTGTTTCGAAGATGTCATTTCAAGGTTGCAAATTCTTTGTTCAAGACAACTAGAGGAGAAATCTCTTTTGACTGTACGACATATAATGAGATCATTGGTGGATGGGCAAAGTTTGGTAGGGCTGATAAGGTAGAGAGTTACTGGAAGATGATGACAGCAGATGGTTTCAGTCCTAATAGTGTGACATATAAACACATCATTGAGGCATTTGGACGGGCAGGACGGATTGATGAAGCTGTAGATATCTTCAAGAAGATGAAGGAGAAGGATTGTCCACAAGATACTATGGCTTACAACGCAATGATCTCTAACTTCATAGCACGTGGAGAATTAGACAAAGGCATTGAGTACTACAGAGGCATGATAGAGAAGGAATGCTCACCAAATCTTGATACCTACAGCATATTGATTGGCGCACTCCTCAAAGTGAGGAGAGTTGCGGATGCCCTTGAAATTTTTGATGAGATGCTATGTTGTGGAATTTTGCCTAGCACAGGGATGATCACTTCCATCATTGAGCCTTTATGTAGCTTTGGACCTCCCCATGCTTCTATGGTTATTTATAACAAGTGTAGGAAAGCAGGATGTAAATTGTCTTTGAGAACTTACAAACTTCTTCTTATGAGGCTTTCAAGGTTTGGCAAAGTTGGGATGGTGCTAAAAATCTGGAAGGAGATTCAAGATAATGGTTATGATTCTGATAAGGAAGTTTATGAGTACATTGTTAATGGACTGTGCAATGTCGGGCAGGTCGATAATGCTGTTCTTGTTGTGGAGGAATCTCTACGGAGAGGGTTTTGTCTTCCAAGGACCGTCTATAGCAAACTAAACAGCAAGTTGTTGCAGATGAATAAAGTCGAGAGAGCATACCGCCTCTTCCTGAAAGTGAAAGTGGCACGTAAAAATGCTAATGCACGGAGCTATTGGCGCGCTAATGGTTGGCATTTTTGACCGTGAATTCTTGCCCAGCTGTTTTACTCTGTAAGTTAGTTTTCACACTTGATAACATCCTCGATGAGAGAAGAGTAGTATTGTAGGTTATCTTTAAACATGTTCATTGTTGTTCATTTATCCCCAAACCCTATTGCTTTGGTTATATGATAAGTTTTGGTGGGAATGACCTGACCTGACCTGACCTTATAAAAATTCCCTTGTTTGGTGTGCAGGGGAGCCATATTTTATATGAGAAGTCTAATGTCAGTGAAAAGCTTTATTGGGTATGATGGCTATCTTTCATTATCTTCTTTTTCACTTTTCCCATCTCACTTGCAAGCATTTGCTAATTGGCGTTTCTTTCAATAATTTTTAATGCCTTGCAATACCTTCTATATCCATTAGTTGATGCCTCAGGGCACAGTGCAAGTGACTAGGCAACAGTTACACCAACAAAAGCGTCTAAGGTTAATTCTGACATTTGTTTAGCGTGATTAATATAGAAAGTCCGGTTGCAATTGTCGGCTCACTTGGCACTTCTCGGATTTACCTTAATAGCTAGTGGAAAATTTTAGTAGAACCAAGTCGGTCACCTCCAAAGTAGTTAGTTTAAAGAGTATATATATATATATATATATATATATATATATATATATAAAAGAATCTTACTACGCAAACTTAATCAATTTTTCGATTTAAAATTTTTTTATACTTAACACACTCAACCACGGAATCCAAAAAATAATATCTCATCTATATATATATATATATATATATATATATATATATATATATATATATATATATATATAATAGTTGATGTAATTTTATGCAATCTTGATTAAGAAGTGATTAACACGGCTCTAATTATTATTTGGCTAAAAATCAAAAAGGATGGCCTATTTTATTTGAATCGCCAAAAGAACGTTCCCTTTTCATTTATTATTAAAAGGGCATGCCATTCCGCGTTTGTATATTTTATATTTTGAATTTGCTTTTATTTTTGGCAATGTTGTAGCATATGAGTTCATAGTTGCTACAAGATGAACACTTTAGTTTTTATTTTTGGCAATGTTGTAGTAGATAGGTTCATAACTGCTACAATATGAACACTTCAACTTTGAGTAATACAAATAAATTGTATTGTAGCAGTTATAGTTCATAACTGCTACAAGATAGATATTTTTTTCTAGTTAACACGGGACAATATTATGTTATTGTAACACTTCGATTCTATCAACACTAATAACATTGATCAATATCATAACTGCTGCAATATGTATACTTTGTTTCTAATCAACACGGGTCAATATTATGTTAAAGCAGTACTTCAATTCTACCAACGCTAGTTGGTCAATATTATACTGTTGCAGCTATAAAATCATAACTACTACAATTGTATAGTTGTAGCAATCACGAATTTATAGCTGCTATAATTGTGTCCTATAGCTATTATAATTGTATAGTAGTTACGAATTCGTAACTACTACAACCGTATTAAAAACATCCAAAGTAACAACAACCATTGGAGGACCTCCCTCATGGTGGTGACAGCATGCAGAAGCTTCTCATGGAGTCAACAAAGAGGACGAGTTGACTGACTAAATCGTAGACTTTGGCATGGATTTTGAGTAAGACAAGTGGAGCAGAATCCTACACCCTTCCATCCTTGAATTCTGAAAGATTCTGATCATATGCGTTAAGATTTCTTACAGAGCTGGTATTCTCTGTTGTTAATGACTCACAAGTTATCTTTGTTTAGTTCTTGCTAATAACATACTACTATTTTCTTACAGAACAAATGCAAACACCAGTCAGCTAATCTCAACACAACAATGGAGATATGTCAAGAACTTATGACTACTTGGATCCTCTAATGCTATAACATTCGCAGCGCGGGGACTCCATAGTCGACTGAATTCTGCGACGATCGATAAGGATTGCTAACTGCCATCACTGGGTACGGCTGCAGCAAGTTGGATTTAGCTTCATGAGGCTGAGGTCTGCTAATTTCATGCCCTGTGTTGCTTCCTCTGCCTGTAGGCACTTCATGGTTGTGCTTTCCTTCGTAGGTTGTGATCACCGATCTCGGGTCGCTGGATGCCCTCTCCACATGCTTCCTAACTGGGCAACCCGCCGTCGTGCATTTGTAGTAGCTCCTGTCGATGGATGTATTAGAGTCGAATTGACTAACCACCTATCTACATGATGGTCCACGGCAAAGAATTTGAAGTTGTTTCTCACCTTGGGTTTGGATTTCCTTTCACCACCTTCTGCCCATATTTTCTCCACTTATACCCGTCGATGAGGATATCGACGTCGCTCGGAGTTTGCACAACCACTCTGGGCTCCCTGATTGTCTTACTTCCGGCGGTCGATAATTCTTCACCATCACCATCCTTCTTGCTGCACAAATTTAGTTTTTTCCATGTCAAACTTCTTTGATTTAGTTCTTTCTATCAAAGCCATGATTAAGCTCACCGGCGCTTTGCTTCACATTCATCTTCATCGAATTCTTCCTCCGCAGCGGCGTTGCACTTGTGCGTGGTATCGGCGTCGTCATCGCCAAATGAGACCGACGAGTTGTCGGGCGTGAGAGCTGAATCGGTAGGCGGCGTGCCGGCTTCAAAGGGCAAAGCGGCATGAGTCGCCTGAGAGGAAGCCGAGTTCTTCCTGGTGGCCTGTGGTTTTGGGTGGTTGTGGTTGCCCTTGTACACAATCTCAGTGATCTGCCCGTCGGCCGGCGACCTCTCCACCTTCTTCTTCATGGGGCAATTGGGGTGGGTGCACTTGTAGTAGCTCCGCGGGTTCTCGCTCCCTCTCACCTGCTTCTGCCCGTACTTCCTCCAGTTGAATCCATCATCATCTGATCTCTTCTCTCTCGGAGCCTGAGAATTCCCTTGCTGTGATCAGTTCGAAAGGATCAGATCGAGAAAAGGAAATCGAAGTTATATATCAAGAACATGGAGAATTACCACTGTGGAGTTTGGCAGTTGTGGTTGACTTTGGAAAGAGAAGTCGGAGAAGGCTCTGTTCTCGTCTTTAGCTCCGGCGAAGCCCCAGCTGAGATGCTGTGCAGGTAAAGATCCAGTGGTGGGAGAAGGCAAGATCTATCGATCGATACAGATTCCATGAATTAGTTTCGATAAGTTAAAAGAGATTCGATTGAGCAATCGAGCTTGGTTGGTTGACTTACTGAGGAAGAGGAGAGGAGGACAGGGGAGTCCAGGAGCTCTGTGAGGCTGAGGCCCGTGGGGAAGGAGAATAAGGAAGGGGAGAGGGGAGGAGGAGAGAGGGGGAGGGAGGGAGGCGGCGCAGACTTGAACTTGGCCACGCCACCTGCTGGCTCCTGGCTCATCCCGAGCCGCAGAAGCTCCTGATCATCACTTCCGGTGAGCAGTTCGGTGAAGGAGGCGGCGAAGGGCGAGGAGAACGCCAAGGACGGCGGCCGCGACGACTTGCCGGAGATGCTGCGGATGGATGAAGCCATGGAGATGGGCAAGAGGAGGAGAGTGCGTTGTACTTCTTATGGAGGTGGGTAGTTAATTGAAGTGTGAATGTGCGATACGGAGGGAGGGTTGCTTCGAGGAAGGGGATGAAGGCGTTGACTTGGAGGTCCGTCAAAGATGGTGGGTTGACTAGTAAACCGGCCTTTGCTTACAACTTGCGTTAGATATTATATATTTTTTAAATAAAAATAGAATGGAGCTCTTTTATGCAACAATAACAAATATATTTTATAATCTTTTTTATTTATTATTAAAATAACATTTCCTTCCATCTCGTTTTAATTCAAAAAAAATACTTTTTATAGTTTGATGTTACTGTAACAATTATAATTCATAAGTGTTATAATAATATGGATTATAATGGTTATACAGTTAGTAAAAAAAATATATTAATCAAGTTAGGTAACGTCAAATTTGGACGATCGCTTTAGTTCTATAGAAGTTTATCAGAGATCATCTAAATAAATTAGGAAAATATATATGGAGACTTATCCCGATAATCAACATTCTCAGGTCTTTGGGTCATGATTGATCAGGCAATTATAATTGTTATACAATTATAGTTTATATTTTGCTCCCGAGATAATTCCTGATGTAATCGTCTTTAGGTCACAGTTGATCAGTTTGACTAAGCTCAGGTTGGTTTGAATTTGAGTTTCGATGTTTGGACAAAATATGAGAAAGATGTCAAGTAAGTTAAGATTGAATGGATACCTGACGAAGTAAAGATCTAGTTGGAAATTAGACAGTGAAAACTTAGCGGAGCTAGGCAATGAAGACTTAGTTAGAAATGAGATAATGAAAAGTCCTAGCAGGACTAAGCAATGGAAGACCTAGTTAGGATCTAGACAATGAAAGTTCTAATAGAGCTAGATAATGGAAAGTTCTAGTTGAGAACTAGGCAATGGAAAGATCTAGTTGGGAACTATGTAGTGGAAGTTCTAGCAGGGCTAGACGGGGAAATCCTATATGGGAACTCAGTAATAGAAGTCCTAGCGGGATTAGGCGGTGGAATACCTAGTTGGAAATTAGACAACGAAAGTCTTAGTGGAGCTAGCAGTAGAAGGCCTAGTTGGAACTAGGCAATGGAAGCCCTAGCTGGGCTAGGCAAGAGGAAAGTCCAAGTGGGTCAAAGGCTAACTAGAAACTTGGTGAAGAAGACCTAACAAGTCCAGGTTGACTGAATGCTAGGCAACGAAAAGTCCCAAGGAATCATTGATGACTTGAGGGTTGGGCAAAGGAACCCTAAATTCAAGTTTAGAGTTTAGGGTTGAGCAATCGATTAGCCCAAGACTAATCAATTAGGTTATTGCATAATTGATTGAGAGTTTATCACAAGAGAACAGTAGATGTTCGAATCGATTAGGTAGATTACCTAATCAATTAGGATCTGCTCGAATCAATTAGGTTGATTTCCTAATCGATTAGGCGGTATTTTTTGTTATCGCAAAAAGATGCTAAATCGATTGGGCAATCGATTCAACCCTTGTCCTTGTCAATCGATTAGTCCAATTGATTGAAGTGTGTTTTCATGATCGTAGAAGGTGTTGAAATTAATTAGGCAATCAATTGAGAGGTTTTCGCAAAAAACATAGAAAGCTTTGGAATTGATTGGATAATCACTTAGAAGCTACCGAATCGATTGGTAGGGAGAAAAAGAGCCATCATTCTACAAGTTGGAGAAAAAGAGCCATCATTCTACAAGTTTTGAACGGTTGAGCTGACCTGATAATCGATTTGGAGTAGAGTCAATCAATTAGGAGGTGTCAAATGAACCTTAGAAAAGGATTTTCGTGAAGGTTTGAAGAGTGACTTGCATACGAAAAGATTACATCGGTTCTTGAGGTTTTGGCGACAAGTGTTACTCTACTTTCCAAGCATCAAGAGGCTAACCAAAACAAGAAGATTGTAAGATAAGCAAGATTTCATTATTATAAAATCGAGTTCGATTTCCTTTGTATTTGCTTGTGCTATTCTTGTTGTATTTTCGTTCTCGCTTCAAGTTTTCTGTTGCAAATCAAGTTTAATCAAGTGAAACAAGTTATTCACTCCCTTCTAGCTCATACTGCTCCCAATAACAATGGTGCAACAGCAAGGCGTCTTCTCAGTTTCCTAGGCATCTAAGGATCGAGTCTCAGATTCGGTAAATTAACAAATGAATTTTCTTTAATGAGTGATTATCTAAGAACACTGGACTGATGGATTGTCTATTGTGAATACTTCCCGATTTACCCAATTAGTCAGTGGAAAATTTTTATGGGATCGGGTCGATCACACCAAGATTAGTCGATGTAAACTGAATATCTGATACCAACTAAAAAATATAATTTATAGTTACTACAAGTATATAGTTGGGACAACTATGAGATTCTAATTGTTATAATGTAATATTGATTAATATTGATTAGGGATGAAGGGTGGATATTATAATAACTATGAATAAAGCCCCAACATATTAACATAATTGATATATACATTGATGGTTGTTCCAATAGGTTTTGAAGTCAATTTTCAATCGGTGTAAAATATTTCATTGGGTGTTTGATCTCTCTCATATAAAGAATTATTGTATTTGGGGTTTACCTGCTTATATCTAGTCGGGGATTAGCGATGCAGAATCGTTTGGAGTGAGTGTTATCAATTGTTGCTCTAATAATTATTATAATATAATATTAATTAAAGATGAAATTAAATATTCATATTACAATAATTATAATTTATAATTGTTATAATATAATATTATTAATATGGAATAGAATTGTAATAATTATGAATCATAATTGTTACAACCTTGAAAATAAGAGTTTTCATAAACAAATGGATTGAGGGAGGATAGGATAATATTTTGTTGATAAATAAAAAAATGTCTCTAATAACAATTTGCAGGTGTAATATTTTTACCTTAGCTTTTTATATAATAGAAGTCTAAGATTGACACAACAAATTTGAAGGTCATTTTGTTTGTAAATATATTTTTATAACAATATTAAAGATCAAAATAAAAGTGCTAGAATGACTTTACTAAAGAGAGGGAAGGAAGACAACTAAGATGACAGGGTTTAAGGTCTTTTTCATAAATAGATTATATATAGCAATAAGATATAAGCATCTTTGATAATCCTTCACGGATAAGATAGAATGCTATAGCAAAATTGTTAGAGAGGTGGGTCATTTTATAAATATATTACTTATTTTTTATTTTTTTAATTGGCTTTATGTATTCAGTTTACAATAATTTATCCTAGAAATGATTAATTCAATCTCATAAAAAAATTTCATTCATTATTAGGATAAATCAAGAAGCGTTGTAGCGGACAGCTTATCAGTCCAACATTCTTAGGTCAACTGTCTATTAAGAAAAAAATCAAATCATCTGTTAATTCATCGAAGATAGATTCGATTCTTAAATATTTGAGAAATTAAAAAGGCAACATGTCACTGTGCCATTGTCTCAGAGGTAAAAAGATAACGAGGATAAATATATTACTTATAATAATATTAGAGGTCAAATTAAGACACGAACATTTATAAATTTTAGCGAGATAGCATGTTATATTGGCATTGTTGAAGAGGCGATTGGGGTGATGAACATGAATGTAAATTTTCTTTGCGTCTTCAAATAGAAGAAGGAGAATAGGTGGTCCGAACTAATTTATCCATCAAAACTTTTAAATGAGAGAGTTGTAACCAATGAATCGAAGGAAAACAAATTTAGTCAATATCTTTGTTTCCAAGTAAAGTGACTAATTTGTCACATATCTTTTTTTTAATTATTTATTAACAAATATATTAATAATCTAATTGTAGTAAAAGATGGAATCTGTAAATCTATCGGTGTCACACGGTCTCACGCCCATTTATAAGGAGATAAATCAAGAAGCTATAATTGGTCATTATGGGAAAGATAATTTTTTTTCGATTTTGTTGAGATTTAAATTCTTATCCATTATAAAATTATCTACCCCTCAATACCAATATCTAAGAGACTTGTATCACATAGACGGATCAACCTAGAACAGCTCTCTTATCTTAATGGTAAGAAACGTTTTTTTTACTAAGAAAAAAAATAGGATTTTAGGTTAAACTAAACTAGCCAAGTAAATTATTTCATATACATTTATACATATTTATCTTTAAAAATATTATTTAAAAAAAACTTTCCAGAATCAAATAGATATCATTTTATTTGATTCCGAGAAGTAAGTGCATCATCCTCATCCTAATTCTTTAACCATTTTTAGACTTTAGTTCAACAAATAAATTTTATCTTCGGCAATTTACCAAAGGACGCACCTGAGAATTAATATTTACCAAAAAGTGTACCATAGTTTCATTTTTATCAAAGGGCGTATTCATTTTAATGAATTTCCGTTTATACCCCTTCCGTCAAAAAAAATCTTTCCCTTTCCCTTTCTCTTTCTCAGTAACAAATCCCGAGGCAACAGAATATACTTTTTCAGATTTGTTATTTTAAAATAATATATTTAGGAATCGACTAAAAAACGTAAGGTAAAGAAAGAAAAATTATTTCCATTAACTAAAGTTATTTTCCAACTGATTTTAAAAATTTAAAGTGATGAATTTTTATATTTGATTAATATAAATTAATATATTAAATTATATTTAATAAATATATTAATATATAATAAAGATTTAAAATTTAAAAAAATCTGAAATTTTTTATTTCAGATCAAGCGTGGGACTGAAATATTTTATTTCAGGCCCACGTTGGGCCTGAAATAAAAGATTCCCGGCCCAGCGTGGGCCTGAAATAGAAATATTTCAGGCCTAGCGTGGGCCTGAAACAAAAGATTTCAGGCCCTGTGTCGGTTTGAAGTCATGTGTTATGATAGGGTTTTTTACATAGGCCTGAAACATAAAAAAAATCACTTTTTATATTTTTGAAATCACAATAAAAATGAGTGAGAAAGATTACTTTACATGAGAAATTCGAATTAATATAAAACGTACATTATATTAAAAACTAACTTTTATATATATATATATATATATATATATATATATAATAAAAACAACTTCAGGTACAGGGCCTGAAATCAATTGATTTCAGGCCCTGTGCAGGGCCTAAAATCTTGATTTTAGGCCCTACTAGATTATATAATATTAATAAATATAAAAAAAATAATTAATAGACATAATAATATATATTAATTGGTAAAATTAAAGATATAAGGATAATTTACTAAAACAAGCTATGATTCTACATTATTGTTATATCGTTTTGTGCCAACTGATACAGTATGAGAACATCAGTGGGTTTTGACCAAAACCCACTGATAGACCTCCCATATCTGGATTTCTGAAAATCCTATATCAATAGATAGGGATGACCTAGGAGAAGATGTTTTAGGTGTCCAAACATCTATACACTCTATATCACCAATGCAATAGGAGTAGTTTTGTTAAATCTGACAATTTTGACGCGATCCAGAAAATTTTTCGGAAGAAGATTTGGGGTTAAACCTAAAATTTAATCGGATTTTTAATTTTACGGAGTGATTAGGGACTTATCATTTAATTAAATATAATTAAATATGATGATTAGGATAACTCTAGTACGAATTCGGGATTCCTTAAGCTAGTCACTGTACGTGTCAATAGCTTATTAAATATATGTCCTTTGATACAGAGAATCAATTCGGTCTATTGCTACGGATTATTGGACGTGGGATTCTCTTCGCATACAGATTCTTCCATCTGGAGGCGGGTACCCTTTGACTTATCTCTTATGGTATTGTCATTTTGTTATGCATAGACTGTTATAGATAGCAGTAAGATTATACGCTATCCCTGTTTATTATACCTGTTCTGGATACTTGTTATTTATCCCTGAGTTATTATGCTATTAGTTCCATACAGTCTCAGGTATTGTCATATCTATATGTATGCTTAGAGATCGTGATGTATTTCTTGCATTTGACCTTGAGGGATCTGTAGTTTCCGGCTAGTATACCTTGTAGGTTACCTGTATTTCCTGTTATAGGATTTCAGACTGAGACTTAGTATACTGAGGACTTGGGGAGGGAGGTATGTGTATCCATCATACACCATCCTTGCATTGTTGCATGTCGGCGATCAGCGACTCCCTTGTGGTTGAGCCTAATCGTCTTCCGGTACATGATATGCACACATGGCCACTCATGGGTTAGTGGATACCGTTGGGTGTGTGCATTTACCCTGTACTGCTCCGCTCGACCGCTCAGGGGTAGTGGCTTCGGAGCGTGGTAGCAGGCAGGGATCCCTTCTCTTCCCATAGACCAGAGGAGATGAGAGCGACGCTCCCTCATATATACATGGGGTAGGGGGGCGGTCCCCCGCCAGCATCCTGTCCACTCAATCACTCAGGAGCAGTGATATCAGGGTGCGTACAGTGTCACAGCTCTACCCACTCGGCCGACATAGTATCGCCTGTCTCGGTGGCTTGACTGGAGTTAGGGGGTGACCATGGCATTGCACCATGTGCATATTTTGCATCGTGCATTGTTTGCTGCACTTGATTTCTGCACTTGTTTGACATGCATATTCTGGAGACTTGTTATCTGAGATTATATGTCTATTGATATTCCCTTGTTACTTATTACCCTCTTTACAGGTTAGATGGATTCAGGTATATATCTACCTCAGTATGTTCAGTACTAGTCTTTCCTTATTGTTGATATGAGACTGTATTAGCGGAACTCTTATTGTTAGTATAACTTTCTACGCATATCTGTTGGGTATTCGCTGAGTTATGGACTCACCCCGTTGCCATATATTTTTATTTCAGGTTAAGATACTTGGAGTCGCCAGAAGAGCCCAGTAGCTAGTCCCTACCCATCGCGACGATAAAGTTTGTTTTGTAATTAGTAGTGCCTATGTTTTCATATTCAGTTATTGGATTTGTATATGTCTTGGGAGTGTTGTTGTGTGCCCTAAGGGGTTTACGTATTTGTTGTTTTGTCGTAAGTCGGACCGGTTCGCAGTCAGGTATGATTTACTTAGTTATCGGGTGCTTTTATGTTGTGTCTATATACATTTTGAGGACTGAGGCCAATTAAACTGCGTGGTGATGTCTATTATGTTGTATGTATGTGTAAATTGTCCGCCGGACAGGGGAGGTGCTGTCCGATTTTATATTGGAACAGTGGCTCCTGGGTCTCGGGGCGTGACAAGTTTAGAAATATCAATGGGTTTTGACCAAAATCCACTGATGGACCTCCCATATCTGGATTTCTGAAAACTCTATATGAATAGAGAGGTTAGAGATATGAGAAGATGTTTTAGGTATCCAAATATCTATACACTCTATATCACCAATGCAATAGGAGTAGTTTAGAAATATCAATGGGTTTTGACCAAAACTCACTGATATGGCTAAACTACTCTTATTACATTGGTGATATCTAATATATAGATGTTTGGACACCTAAAATATCATCTCCTACCTCTACCCTCTCTATTCATATGGAGATTTCAGAAATTCAGATATGGTAGGTCCATCAGTGGATTTTGATCAAAACCCACTGATATTTCTAAATTACTCATATTGCATTGGTGATATAGAGTGTATAGATGTTTAGACACCTAAAACATCTTCTCCTAGGTCAACTCTATCTATTGATATAGGGTTT
The DNA here is from genome assembly GCA_024364735.1 of Boesenbergia rotunda. Classification (NCBI taxonomy): domain Eukaryota; kingdom Viridiplantae; phylum Streptophyta; class Magnoliopsida; order Zingiberales; family Zingiberaceae; genus Boesenbergia; species Boesenbergia rotunda. Next base: position 205,385 of record JAGFNQ010000479.1, read on the forward strand.
TCAGAAATCCAGATATGAGACGTCCATCAGTGGGTTTTGGTCAAAACCCACTGATGTTCTCATACTGTATCAGTTGACACAGAACGATATAACAATAATGTAGAATCATAACTTCTTTTAGTAAATCATCCTTATATCTTTAATTTTGCCATTAATTTATATTATTATGTCTATTAATTATTATTTTTTTATATTTATTAATATTATATAATCAAGCAGGGCCTGAAATCAATTGATTTCAGGCCCTGAACCTAACCTGAAGTTATTTTCCTTTATATATATATATATATATATATATATATATATATATATATATATATATATATATATATATATATAATAATAATAATAATAATAATAATAATAATATATATTATACGTAAACAGTATATATATAAATTAATATATTAAATAATATTTAATAAATATATTAATATATAACAAAGATTTAAAATTTAAAAAAGTCTGAAATTTTTTATTTCAGATCAAGCGTGGGCCTGAAATCAAAAGATTTCAGGCCCACGTTAGGCCTGAAATAAAAGATTTCAGGCCCAACGTGGGCCTGAAATAGAAATATTTCAGGTCCAGCGTGGGCCTGAAACAAAAGATTTCAGGCCCTGTGTCGGCTTGAAATCATGTGTTATGATAGGGTTTTTTACGTAGGCCTGAAACATAAAGAAACATCTCTTTATATTTTTAAAATCATAATAAAAATCACTGAGAAAGATTACTTTACGTGAAAAATTCTAATTAATATAAAACGTAGATTATATTAAAAAGAACTTTATATATATATATATATATATATATATATATATATATATATATATATATATATATATATATATATATATATATATATAGACCCTGCTTGATTATATAATATTAATAAATACAAAAAATAATTAATAGACATAATAATATATATTAATTGGTAAAATTAAAGATATAAGGATAATTTACTAAAACAAGCTATGATTCTACATTATTGTTATATCGTTTTGTGCCAACTGATACAGTATGAGAACATGAGTGGGTTTTGACCAAAACCCACTGATGGACCTCCCATATCTGGATTTCTGAAAACTCTATATCAATAGACAGGGTTGACCTAGGAGAAGATGTTTTAGGTGTCCAAACATCTATACACTCTATATCACCAATGTAATAGGAGTAGTTTAGAAATGTCAATGGGTTTTGACCAAACCCCACTGATATGGCTAAACTACTCTTATTACATTGGTGATATCTAATATATATATGTTTGGACACCTAAAACATCATCTCCTACCTCTACCCTCTCTATTCATATGGAGATTTTTGAAATTCAGATATGGTAGGTCCATCAGTAGATTTTGATCAAAACCCATTGATATTTCTAAATTACTCATATTGCATTAGTGATATAGAGTGTATAGATGTTTGGACACCTAAAACACATTCTCCTAGGTCAACCCTGTCTATTGATATAGGGTTTTCAGAAATCCAGATATGGGACGTCCATCAGTGGGTTTTAGTCAAAACCCACTGATGTTCTCATATTGTATCAGTTGGCACAGAACGATATAACAATAATGTAGAATCATAGCTTGTTTTAGTAAATTATCCTTATATCTTTTATTTATATGCTTAAGTTATAGTCTAATATTTAACTTCATATAATATTTTAAGTATAACTATTATTTTAAAGAATTTTTATTTAAATTTTATTTTACCATCACATAGAACATTTATTCTTTTCCATTTCAATTTTCTTACTTTATTGTGTGTGGCATCTCTCAAATTCCAAAATATATATATATATATATATAGCCTATTAAAATTTATTCCTTTTATATATTAAAGCCTAATCTAATTATAATTTCTGGATCCGTCCCTACTGTATCATTTGTGTTAGATGTTTGTTAGGAAATATAGCAAGATATATACGGTTAAGATTTGGTCGTTGCATTATGTCCACTAGATATTAATTAAAATCAGTTCACCCAATCCTATCACTCGAATGTGTAGGACCCTTTGGAGCTGGCCCTTAACCAATCAGATTCTCTTATTTTGAGATAATAACAATAATAATATTAATATTAATTAATTTGCTGTGAAACAAACATATGGCAGGTTATGAGTTAGTTGCTCTGCCACTTGATAACTTGTACTCAAAAGATATTGCAAATAGTTATTAGAATTGATGTTAGATAATAATAATTTAAATAAGTTGGGTTGAAATTTTATTAATCTATTTAAAAATATATTAATTAAATAGGTTAGTTTGTCCGAGTTGCGCGTTCGGATGGGGAGTAGCGGGGACTGGCTTGAGTTGGCCCGTGGATTGATAAGAAAATATTATTATGTATTAAAGTAATATATATATTTTGTAATGAAAATATGAATTTTTTTTGTCAATTGATTTAACTAATATGTATAAATGTGAAAACTCAGGAATTAAGAATTTTATTGAAAATTTGTATAGAAATATTTATTGATGAAATAATCAAATTTAGTGAACTATAGATTGATTCGGGAGATTTCTCACTCCTCCAAGATGGCGAGCGGTTCATCTTGCCTCGCCCCCACCTCATCCCATCAGATTTTGAATTTTTTACGGATTAATCATATTTGCTCTGCTCTAGATTGATTCATCTGATAGCTCTGTGTTAAAACACATTGATGTGAATTTGATTACGATCGGAAAAAATGTAATTTATCATTTTTGTTAATTTTAAGTATATTTCACCGTTTAAAATGATTGCCGCTCATGAATGCTGTTTTTTTTAAGATGTTTATGGAGATCTCTATGAATAGAATTTAGTGAGGTTGATTTTGTTAATTTGAAATGTCAATTTAGAGTTAAACATCATTGACAAAGTTTAGATAAAAATTGAGAAAAATCAAACACCAACTATCTATTTTGTATCCGTTGAATATTGATCCTCTATTGAAACAACGGTAAAGTTGCTTTAAATCCCTAATGGGGAGTCAAACTTTGCATTCACTCCCCATACAAGTTTTTCTTTGTTTTTACTCCCTGATGGAACTGAGTATAAAAGGGTGAAAATTGAGTATACATCAGTGAAAACTGAGTATAAAAGAGTGAAACTTGAGTATAAAAGATTGAAAATTGAATACATGAGTATTTATATGATGGATGCAACCTGTCATACTCAATTTTCTAACTTGTATACTCACTTTTCTTCAAAGAATACTCATCAAACATCACATCAGGGACTGCATGCAAAGAAAAGTTTGTGTAGGGATTGCATGCAAAGTTGACTTGCAAAGTTGACTTGAAACAACCATCTATATAAATACCAACTATATGAATCTATTAGAGTACATAAATTATTTGTACCTATTATATTCTATTAAATATTATGTAATCTTATAGGTGACAACCTTCTAATAAAATATAAATTATGAAAATTATCACCCGATTTACAAGGGTGTGGTAGATGAAAACTTGTGCAAAATCGGTTACCTTCGAAATTATGAATACTTAAATTATAAAAAAATTATGAATATTCACCAAAAATGTTTGGCAATTGAGTGCATTAAGGTGGTAAAGACGATAGGTTCGTCCTCAACATCTCTACTATATAATTTATCCTAGGATCAATACAAAAATAAATCATAAAAATTAATAACTCATATAACTTGATTAGCACAGGTAAAAGGCAGACACACAATTGAGTGCATTAGCTAAATTCACAAGTTGTTTATAACTATCAGGGGGCGCTTGATAAACGAGTTTAGAATCAATACAAAAATAAATCATAAAAATTAATAACTCATATAACTTGATTAGCACAGGTAAAAGGCAGACACACAATTGAGTGCATTAGCTAAATTCACAAGCTGTTTATAACTATCAGAGGGCGCTTGGTAAGCGGGTTTAGAAGGTCATTCCCATTTATAATGCTTCGTATACGGGAATCGAAATCAAAATAAGGATATGATACCCTTGATTTCATAATCCACTCTCCACTTGGTTATCACCAAACTCATAAATCCCTTAATCAAACTCATTACTATTCTCATTGCCAAATATATATCAAGCGCCCCCTTAATAATTTAAACCAATTATGCAAGTTGGCTGATTTAATTGGGTACTTAGACATTTTAGTCAACTAATGTTTGGTCAATCAGCTTAGGATAGAAGTGAAAATCCATTCAAAATTAAATTGAACGAATCGAAATCGATTAAATTATTTTTTTAAACAAATCAATCAAATTTTATTGTCAAAATCAAATAAATTAAATAGATAAAAAAATTAATTTACTCGATTGATTATCAAATTAATCAAAATCATTAGTAAATTGATGTTGGACAATTGAGTTCGATTATTTTATTAGTCGAGTTGCATTTGATTAGGATATATTAGTCATCGACTGGACTGATAATATTTTAATTTAATCAATCTAGGAAATTTAAAATCGAAATAAATTTTAAATTCATGGAATCGAATTTTCAAATTAAATGGATTTATTCCATTTAATCATTTTTTACTCACCCCTAACCTTAAAAAAGAAAGCTCTATGGATCCACTTGATCCAAGTGAGTTTGACGTTCCAGTCAACTGAACTAAGTCCATCGACTTAAGTGGGCTAAGACGGTTTGAGCGGATAAGGCGAGCTCCATTAACCCAATAAGTTAAATGGATTAGACTATGATCCCAGCCTTGCCTACGGGTAGTATGACCCACTCAGCCAACCAACCTGGCGCCATGAAGGTCCAGCGAATGGACTGATCAAGCCTCACCCGGGGGGTGGGGGTCCGTGAGCCAGGAAACTCCCTGGGGCGCTATCCAGCCAGCGACGAGCAGGGTTGGTCAGGTCGGCCCCAAACTCCTCCTGGCTCGGTCATCGTGACCCACGCCCCGATCCTGATCGGGGCCGGACGAGTCAGTCGGACGCATGACGACCCACGCTCCCCCAGCATCACACGAATCGGATATCCAGCAAAGTCAGCCAAACATAACCCAACAAACCCCCGACTCAGGGCGTATCCTGCGCCTCAACTCTCCCAGGCGGACGCGTGGCGGCCCACGCTCCCTGGCCATTACCCGACCCGGTCCTCGAAACTCGGACCCGCCGGTCGGCGCTTGGGTTACGGACTATCCTTACGCCCCCTATGTCATTATATTTAGGGTACGACCTTGCTGTCGGGGTACCACACACCTTACCTATTCCTGACACATCTCGCGGTCAGTCCGCCCATTCAGTACCATCGTACTACTCGAGCACCTCGCGCCCTACCGCGGTACTCCCAAGTGCTTTCATACGAGCTGACAGGTACCACATCCTTGTCTCGTCGACACGGACAAGGGTTGTCAGCTCCCCCGGCTATATAAGCTCTCCGCTTCTCATTCCGTAGGTATGCGCGCGAGCTTTCTCTCTTCCACCATACTTCAATTTTGCTCTATTATATCCTGCGGATACTGACTTGACCGTCGGAGTGTCTGACCGGGGAAACTCCCCGACGGGTTTGCTAACGGTCATTGTCATGCAGGCAGGAGCCAGGACCGAGCCAGGGCGACGCCACCTCACCCGCTCGTGACGCCCGTGAGACCATCCAACTCTTGGGACTGCCACCTCGCTTCACGATAGGATCAGACTACATTAAATAAGTTGGGTCATATAGCAGATAAATGAATTTGGAATGACTAATTTAGTCCCACGGAAGTTTACGATGGACAGTTTAGAAGTCTAACATTCTAAGATTCGCGTCATATTTGGAAGAATAAATTAAATATGGGTCGAGTAGCTAGTGACAAACTGATAAATTAATAGATAAATTTTTTTTTAATAGGTGATGGATTTAAAAACGTTGGTTTGCTAAATATTTTGGTGGAATCTAACTAAACTAAAATTGATGACAACTAAAAAATCTTACTGAGCTGGCCAAGATTTTGATTCTCTTTTTGATTCCAAATTCTCTCTATAAAATACATCTCTCTGTTTCACTTTCTTCCCTCCCCTCCCCTCCCCGATCGAGATCGTTCGCAATGCCTGCGGCGGAAGTGATGCCGGAGAAATCTCTCGAAGGGAAACGTGTTCATGTTTGGGAAACGACCACTCCCCCTCCGCCAAAAAGGTGATCTTTTTGTTCTTTTGCAAGCTGCTTAAAGATCTGCAAATCTTTTACGGTCGATCTTTTGTTTAATTTTAGGCTCGAAGGCAAGGTGGCGATCGTCACCGGCGGCGCGCGCGGCATCGGCGAGGCTACGGTGCGGCTCTTCGCCCGGCACGGCGCCAAGGTGGTGGTGGCCGACGTCGAGGCGTCGCCGGGGAGTCTCTGGCGGCGCGGCTTGGCCCTTCGGTGAGCTTCGTCCGCTGCGACGTGCGGGAGGAGTCGGACATCGAGCGGCTGGTGGACCGCACCCTGGCCCGCCACGGCCGCCTCGACGTGTTCTGCAGCAACGCCGGCGTGCTCGGCCGGCAGACCCCGCGCAGCGACCGCAGCATCGCGGCGCTGGACGCGGAGGAGTTCGACGGGGTGATGCGCGTCAACGTGCGCGGGGCGGCGCTGGGGATGAAGCACGCGGCGCGCGCCATGGTGCCGCGCCGCGCCGGGTGCATAATCTCGGTGGCGAGCGTGGCCGGGGTGATGGGCGGGCTGGGCCCGCACGCCTACGCCGCCTCCAAGCACGCCGTCGTGGGGCTCACCACGAACGCCGCCTGCGAGCTGGGAAAGCACGGGATACGGGTCAACTGCGTCTCCCCCTTCGGGGTGGCCACGCGGATGCTGGTCAACGCCTGGCGCGAGGGGGAGCACGAGGACGTCGCGCCGGTGGACTCGCCGCCGACCGCGGAGGAGGTGGAGAAGACCGAAGAAATGGTGAGGGGGATGGCGAACCTGAAAGGCGTGACGTTGACGGCCAGGGACGTGGCCGAGGCGATCCTCTACCTGGCCAGCGACGAGTCCAAGTACGTGAGCGGCCACAACCTCGTCGTCGACGGCGGCGTTACCACCTCAAGAAACCTCGTCGGACTGTAACACGCTCGAGAACACCGTCCATCGCATTACTTGATTATTGTTTCATAACGTGTAATCAAAAGACGAGCAAATCATCTTTTACCACTATTTTAGAATCAAAAATTTCTCTTCTATGTGTTATCATTGTTCTAATTGATCATGACAAGGCAAATGTTTGGTTTTCTCGCAAATCGATCTATCTCAAAATTAATCAATTCGAAGAATCCGAATATACCGATGCTGATTAAAAAAAAATTCTCATTCCCCGTGTTTCTGATTTTCTAATTGATCATGACTAGTTAAGGACAATAAACTAATCAAAGGTTTGGGAATAAGTTGGGTGTTTGATTTAGTAAGAATTTATTTGTAGTTGTTCAATATACAAATTTAAACAATTTGCTAAATTAAATAAAAAATTTGAACATAAATTATTTATGAATAATATTCACGAATAAAATTTATGAATTATATTTATTAATAAATTTTTATAAGATAAATGAATAAAAAAAACTTGAACAAATGAAAATTTGAAAAATGTAAGTCTCAATAACATCTAAAAGGTAAGTTCAAACTCATAAAGGAATAATAATAATAAATCAAGTTTGAACAACTATTTCAACGATTTAGCTCATTTTAAATTTGACTCAACAAACTCAGTTACCTTATCAAATAAGTTTGAATACTATAAAATTTAATATTGGCTTTGCTTATTTACAATTCTATGCACGTCCAATCTTGATCAACATGCTTAATGCAGTCACACTTTGAGATGTAAGCTAACCTTGGTGACAAAAGATGAATCGTTCGCCCCCAGCATCCCCGTCAATCCATCCCAGGGCCAACACGGAGGAGGTAAATCACGGAGGTACTAGCCCGGATGTTATGGCTAACGCATGGGGAGGATGGGCATACTGACTTTGTCAGGATTTGATCCCAGACCTCTTGGTGACAATACTCACATATTAACCATCTCGTGAGAATGAGGTGTAAACTAACCTTGCACTTTAAGAATGTTAAATCAGAAGCATATCTGAATCTGTAGTCCTGAAAATTATGAGTATGATCTTTCAAGATATCGAGTAAAATTATCTAAAATATATAAGAAGACAGAAGAAGAAAACCTAATGTATGACATTAAATTCTAGTCCATTATAAAAGACATACCATCCATTAAATTTCTACCCATAACGGCCCCATACTATTTATGTAATATTTTTAAAATCTATTACTTAATTGATCATTTAAAATTGCATCAAATCTTTCCATCAAAGTTGGAGTTCCAACCTCTGCCAAGTTCTACTGGTGCCCATGTTCTCCAGCTCTCTCAGTCAGGTTACTGAAATGCCTATTTAAAGTTGCTGAAAGTCTTTCTTTATTCTTAGATAGTATGGCTTCAGTATTACCCTACACTAAAATATATCTTCAAAATCTTCCAGCTAGCTCCAGTTTGGGTGTTAACTAATTAATATATCTTTCTGCATTAATCAATGAATCCAGTACTTAAGTGGAGCGTGAGTTGCGATGAGCATTGGCTGATGAGTTTCAACTCTCAGAAGAAAAAACAGGACAAGGACAAGGCAAGTGAGACAACTTGGGGCAGCTGTCAATGTCTCGATCTGAATGAGGGTGATTGTCAACTGAAGAGTTGACTTTGTATGGGTTTCCGAGCAGAATTTGTCAAGATTTGACAGATTGATTGAGTGAGCATTGCATCAGAATCTAGTGGTTGAGGCATTTAATTTTTACTTGTGAACTGATAGATGGGAAACTCAGAAGAAGAGCAAGCTAATTGAGAGAATTAAAGCTCTGGGAAATTTTCAACTAGGATACTTAATTTTCACTAGCATATACCTGAGCATTTGAACTTTACTCTCATTGGTTGACTAGAGAATGTCAATACTGTTAACGATAATGTTTCAAAATAAATATTAGTTAGTGGATTAATTATGTGGAAAATAATAGATAGAGACAGAGTTTGATTGGGATAAAATTTTTTAAAAGTGTCTAGATTCAATGTATGTGGACTTGGTGTCTATCCACTAAGCCTATAAATATGTAACCTCTTCTATTGAATGATCAAGTTGTTTAGTTTGCTTTCTGCATTTCTCCTCTGTCACAAGTGTGTCTCTCCTCTCCCCTATTCTCTTCCTCCAACAGAGTGGTATCAGAGCCAGGTTGGGTTGAAGTGTCCTAGTTTGCTTGCAATGGCATTCAACGGAATTTCTCAACCCCTCATCCCCATTTTCAAAGGAGAGTGCTATGAATTTTGGAGTATCAAAATGAAGACTCTATTTAGATCTCAAGATCTTTGGGATTTAGTAGAAAGCGGCTTTGACGACAAGGATGCTGATGAAGGTCGATTAAAGGAGAACAGAAAGAAAGATTCAAAGGTACTGTTCATCCTTCAGCAAGCAGTACATGAGACAATTTTCTCAAGAATTGCAACTGTCTCATTTTCCAAAGAAGCATGGGAAATACTGCAGAAAGAATTCCAAGGTTCCTCCAGAGTGATAGCCGTGAAACTCCAAACCCTCAAAAGTGAGTTCGAGGCCTTGCTTATGAAGGGTAATGAAACTTTACAAGATTTTTTATCTAGAGTAATTTCTATTGTCAGTCAAATGAGATCTTATGGAGAAAAGATCACTGATGCAATTATCGTTTCGAAAGTTTTGCGAAGTTTGACTCCCAAATATGATTATATAGTAACTGCAATCGAGAAATCTAAAGATCTTTCAACCTTCTCTTTTGATGAACTAATGGGTTCTTTGCAAGCTCATGAGGCAAGGCGAAATAGATCCACTGAGAAGAATGAAGAAAAGACATTTCAAGCTTCTCAAGTGAAGGGGGAGACAGAAAAAAGGGAAGACTTCGCTGGCAGAGGTCGAGGAAGAGGAGGTTTTCGTGGTAGAGGACGTGGCAGAGGAAGAAGTAATTTTAATGGACAAGAGAGACAATTCAAAGGAGATCAAAAATGGAATAAAAATTCCATTCAGTGTTATGGTTGCGGAAAATTTGGGCATATAAAGGCAAATTGCAGAAATAGTTCACAAGCAAACTATGTTAAAGAAGAAAATGAGGAAAGTAAGTTATTTATGGTTCATTCTCATTCTAATGAAGTTCAAAACGATATTTGGTTTTTGGATAGTGGATGTTCAAATCACATGACAGGCAATAAGTCGTTATTTAAAGAGCTTGATGAGTCACAGAAGATGCTAGTAAGACTTGGAGATAATAATCAGATACAAGTCGAAGGCAAAGGTATTATTGCTGTGGAGACTAGTGATGGTAAAGTTAAATTACTTTACAATGTCTATTTTGTTCCTAACTTGGCACATAATCTGTTAAGTGTTGGACAATTAATGATAAACGGCTATGCAATTTTATTTGATAATGAAGTCTGTGTTATTTCTGACAAAGATACTGGACAGTCTATTGTTAAAGTGCAAATGACAGAAAATAAGATGTTTCCGCTGAAGATCTCTAATGTGAGAAACCAAGCATTTATTGCTAATGAAGAAAATGCATCAAAGATGTGGCACTTGAGATATGGGCATCTCAACATCAAAGGAATGCAGCTTTTAAATCAGAAAGGTATGGTTCGTGGATTACCCCAAATTAATTCTCTTGGTTTTTGTGAAGGATGTGTACTTGGAAAACAAACAAGGAAACCTTTTCCAAGTGGACAATTATGGAGAGCGTCAGAATGTCTTGAGCTAATTCACGCTGATTTATGTGGTCCTATGAGAACTACATCGTTTGGGGGTAGTAAATATTTCTTAATGTTTACTGATGATTTTAGTCGAATGAGTTGGGTATATTTTCTAACAGATAAGTCAGAGACTTTTGAAAATTTTAGAAAATTCAAGGCACTTGTGGAGAATCAGAATGGTACCTTAATAAAGACTCTTCGTACAGATCGAGGAGGTGAATTTTTATCTAAAGAATTTAATAAATTTTGTGATGAGCATGGTATCCACAGGGAATTGACCGCACCTTATACACCGGAGCAAAATGGTGTAGCCGAACGAAAAAATCGAACGGTTGTAGAGATGGCTAGAAGTTTGCTGAATATCAAAGGACTTCCAAATACATTTTGGGCTGAAGCAGTGGCAACATCAGTTTACCTGCTGAATATTTCTCCAACAAAGGCGGTTATGAATCAAACACCATTTGAAGCATGGCGAGGGAGAAAACCATCGGTAAACCACTTGAGAATTTTTGGTTGTATTACATATGCTTTGATTAATCCTCAATTTCGTCATAAACTTGAGAAAAAATCTGAAAAATGCATATTTGTTGGATATTGCAATCAATCAAAAGCATATCGGTTGTATAATCCTCTTACTGGCAAATTGATTATAAGAAGAGATGTAGATTTTGATGAAGATTCAAGTTGGAATTGGAATCCACAAGAAGAAAAGACTCAAGTTCCTATTTTAGTGGAGAACAGAACCCCAGCAACTGAAGGTGCTGAATCATCTCCTTTGATGTCACCAGCTTCTTCACCATTAAATTCAAGGAGCAGCCCATCCTCCTTACAAGAGTCTTCTGATGAATCACCTCCAGCAAAGGTCAGATCTTTGAGAGAAATTTATGCATCATGTCAATTTGCTCTCTTTGTTTCAGATCCTACAACTTTTGAAGAAGCAGTCACAAAGGAAGAATGGCGAAATGCAATGAATGAAGAGCTATTGGCAATCCATAAAAATGAAACATGGGAAATGGTGGATCTACCTGAAGGCAAGAATGTGATTGGACTCAAGTGGGTGTTTAAAACAAAATACCATGCTGATGGAACCATCCAAAAATATAAGGCTCGACTGGTTGCAAAAGGGTATTCGCAACAACAAGGTATTGATTTCGAAGAAACTTTCTCTCCAGTTGCTAGATTTGAAACTGTGAGAATTATTCTAGCATTAGCTGCACAATTACAGTGGCCTGTTTATCAATTTGATGTTAAATCTGTATTTTTGAATGGTGATTTGCAAGAAGAGGTGTATGTAGTTCAACCAGAAGGTTTTATAATTGAAGGCAAAGAAACAAAAGTGTACAAGTTGAGAAAAGCACTTTATGGGTTAAAACAAGTCCCACGTGCATGGTATAGCAAAATTGATGGCTATTTTCGACAACATGGTTTCACAAGAAGTGAAAACGAACCTACTCTTTATGTGAAGAAACAAGGTAGAAATGATTATCTTATTGTCTGCCTTTATGTCAATGATATAATATATATGAGCTCTTCTGATATTCTGCTGGCTGATTTTAAATCTAACATGATGAACAAATTTGAGATGTCAGATATGGGAATTTTGCATTATTTTCTTGGTCTTGAAGTGAAGCAAGGAGTTGATGGGATTTTTATCTCACAAAGAAAGTATGCGACAGATCTTCTTAAAAGATTCAGTTTGCTCAATTGCAATTCAGCTTCTACGCCCATGAATGTAAATGAGAAGTTACAACAGGAAGATGGTTCAGAGAAAGCTAATAAAAAAAATTTCAGAAGTTTGGTTGGAGGTTTAATTTATTTAACACATACTAGACCTGATATTGCTTTTTCTGTTGGTGTAGTTTCCAGATTTATGCAAAATCCTACGAAGCATCATCTTGGAGCAGCTAAAAGGATTTTGCGCTATATTGCTGGAACGATGGATTATGGAATTTGGTACACTAAAGTTTCAAAATTCGATCTTTGCGGTTTCACTGATAGTGATTGGGCAAGTTCAGTGGATGATCGAAAGAGCACCTCCGCTAGTGTTTTTAATCTTGGATCAGGAGCAATTTCATGGAGTTCAAAGAAGCAAGCTACTACTGCCTTATCCTCTTCAGAAGCAGAATATGTAGCAGCAACTTCAGCAGCATGTCAAGCAGTTTGGGTTAGAAGATTACTTGCAGATCTTCACCAGGAACAAAAAGATGCGACTATTATTTTTTGTGATAACAAGGCGACAATTGCAATGACAAAGAATCCAGCTTTTCATGCGAGGACTAAGCATATTGATATTCGACTACACTTTATTCGAGATTTAGTCACAAATAATGAAATTATATTGGAGCATTATAGCACGCATGAACAAATGGCGGATATCTTGACAAAGTCACTTCCCAGAGATAAGTTTGTCTATTTTAGATCATGTCTTGGTGTTTGTAATTTTGAAACAAGGGGGAGTGTTAACGATAATGTTTCAAAATAAATATTAGTTAGTGGATTAATTATGTGGAAAATAATAGATAGAGATAGAGTTTGATTGGGATAAAATTTTTTAAAAGTGTCTAGATTCAATGTATGTGGACTTGGTGTCTATCCACTAAGCCTATAAATATGTAACCTCTTCTATTGAATGATCAAGTTGTTTAGTTTGCTTTCTGCATTTCTCCTCTGTCACAAGTGTGTCTCTCCTCTCCCCTATTCTCTTCCTCCAACAAATACAAGAATAGAGATCTGAGGGTCATGTCTGAAGAGAGACAATGTGTCTTAGAGTGGCATTCCACTAAAGAGTATATATAATCCTTTTTTTTAAATAATGAAGAAGTTGATAGAGATGTTTTAGAGTGAGATCTTTCAAGAAAAAAAATCTTATTCATTTCAATATCCGTACATACTCCTATTTAAGGAATCAAAATCTCCTAATTAATTAGAGAATATCTCCTAATTAATCATAGTAAATCAAATCAAATCTGAAATAAATAATAAATCTGCCAAGATTGATATTTCTTGTCAACATTGATTTTCCAAACTTCCCCTCAATCTAGGCAATAGATGTTTTGCAAACCAAGGATCATGTTTATCTCACTTAGATTAGGTCTGAACAAGGACATGGTTAAGATGTTAGTTGCTTGATGCTTTGATAGAATATATTTAAGGGTGATTGACTCATCTTCAATTTTCTCATTGATAAAATGTCGATCAATCTCCACATGTTTGTACGATCATGGTGGATAGTATTTTTGACAATTGTGATAACTGACTGATTGTCACATAAGATTTGAATAGGGCTTGATGTCTCAACTTTGATATCGTTTAGTAGCCACCTTAGCTATATCCTCTCGCAAATACCTGAGGCTAGTACTCTAAACTCAGCTTTTGAACTACTTCTAACAACCATAGTTTGTTTCTTGCTTCTCCATGTCACTAGGTTTCCCCGGACGAAAGAGCAATATCCTGATGTAGACCGTCTATTATTTGGATATCCTGCCCAATCAACATTGGTATATACTTCTAAATATCTGCTACCTGATTTCTTTAACATAAGACCCTTTTCTGGATTTTTCTTCAAGTATTTCAATATATGATTCACTGTCTCCATGTGATTTATAGATTGATTACTTAGAAACTGACTCACTTGACTTACTGAGAAACTTATGTCCAAACATGTATGAGTTTGGTAAATTAGCTTACCTGCTAACCGTTGGTATTGCATCTTATTCATTGTTGATTCATTAGTTCTAGACATAATCTTAGTTTGGGTGTTAGGATCTTACCGTTTGCTAGAGGGGGGTGAATAATAATTTCTCGATTTTCCCTTCCTACAATGTTAGTGTGCGCAAACAGAAATAACAATAACACAATCAAACAATCACTAACACGTTACCTTTACGTGGTTCGGAGATAGAGCTCCTACTCCACGGTTGTCCGTAAGGTGGACGATCCCGATCCGTCGGTGGATGACTCCTCGGAAGACCTCCGACTAGCTCGTGTAGCTCCTTGTGGGTGGAGAAACCTCGCCACAACCCGAAGAACACTCCTGAGCTCTTAGACTACTAATTGACCTTTAACCAAAGCCAATTTCGTCAAGAACCCTCAGCCAAAATCGAGCCCTTTTAAATAGTGCTCAAGGCTGAGAAAATCGCTACCAGTCGACTGGTCCATTACCAATCCACTGATCCCACCTAAATTCGACCGTTGCAAGCCCAACGTTCGAATTTCCAGCCACACCAGTCGACTGGTCCATTACCAGTCGACTGCCCCATTTGTAGTTGACTGATCTTTCTGTGGCATTCACCAGTCGACTGCCCTAAAGCCAGTCGACTGGTCCACCCTTACACCTAAGGTTTCCCTTCCCCGAGTACATTTCTCTCATCACTCGAACCTTAGGATTTTCCGAGTACATTTCACTCAGCACTCGTACCCTCACAACCTGGTTGACTCTTCATCCAGCAGCCTCGATCTATTGTCTTCGCGCCCTCTTCGTCTTCGGCTCCCGTCCCTCAGATGCGCACACAAGCCCTCGACTTGCCTCCATGCCATCCTTCACTCATGTCTCGAAGTCTGCTTCCCTCGGCTCATTGTCCCTGCTTTATCCATGGTCCCTCGGATGTGTACACAAGCCCATTGCTTGCCTTCATGCCACCCTTCACCGTACCTGAAGCCGTCCAACCAAGTCTATGTGTATCCTGCAAACATGCACACTCACATACACATATCAAACACAAGAGTGAACCTAACTTAAATCCTTTACCCAAACATTAAAATACATGGTCACTCCGGACCATAGATTGCCCCAACAATCTCCCCCTTTTTAATGTTTGGCAATACATTTAAGTTAGGGAAAACAAATAGCAAATACAATACACACATACATGGATCCTATCACAAGGAATCCCCACACCTAACCTCCCCAAGAGTTTAGGACTTTTACCAAATCGGGCTTTTTAAAACCTCTCCAAGGCTCCCCCTACGTTGGACTTACAAAGGCTTTTTAAGAACCTCTCCAAGGTTCCCCTTACACCACCAAATGAGCAGCAATGCTCCCCCTTTACCTAAGCTCCCCCTGGACCTAGGATTTCTTGCAAAAGCGTGTTTGGTTTCCCACTTAAACCCAACACCTCTCCTCCTTTGCCACACATCAAAAAGACTTCAACAATTTCCCTCTTATTCGATCCTTTAACCCCTAATGATCATAAACACAGTGTACTAACCCCCCATAAGATTACACACTCATTTTACATCATTTTGACACCTTTTGACTATTGAAAAACCAATTCAGCCTTGACAAGTCGACTACCCCATCTACCAGTCGACTGATACTATGAAAAACCCAATTTCAGCATTTCTGACCCAAATTCAGAAATGCACCAGAAATTTCACAAATCTCCAAAAATTCTCAAATTTTGTGGAGAGGTCTGTGGTACCCATATCTACTTGAAAAAATACATCCAAACATGTATCTATCACTATTCTCAAGATTGACACAAAACTCAAAACTAACTAAATGGTTCAATTGAACCTTGACTTAAAGTCCTAGTTTTGACCTCCTCTTGATGTCTCTGCCCATACCAACCCCCATTGCATCCCTAGTATTGATTTATATGACATTTATACATCAAAAACTAATTTTCATGCAATATGACCCCAATGTCATATTTCCATGCATGATACATAAATCCAAAGTGCCAAAACCCATGAATTGAGACTCAAGTCCATCTCCAACTCCCTTGGCACACTTCATGCCCCATCTAGACTTCCGACAGGAATCCTCCCGGGATCCATAAACCATGGGTCCTAACTTGGCTCCAAGAGCTCCCCCTTGAGCTCTTAGCCTTAGTCACCTCCCTAGGTGACTTAACAAACGCTAGACCACATCGGTGTACCTCTGGTGACTCTTGGTCTACAATTCTAACCTTCTTAACCTTGGACCCCTTGTTCTTAGCTAAGACCTTCTTCTTGCTTTTAAATGACATTCCTTTGTCATTCTTGGACTTCCCCTCCTTGTCATAGTTATATGCTACCTTAGCATATTTCTTTTCATTGGCACCGGAGATCTTAGATCGGTATCCTAACCCCGATCTATTATTGTTGGGCTTTTGACCACCCAACACCATACCTAAACCCTCAGATTCAAAAGTGAATCTATCTAGGGTCTTTTCTAATTTCACAAGCTTTGCCCTTAAAGCTTGATTTTATCTTTATAGGTTCTTAAACCTAGAATCAACATGTCCACCTTGGACATCCCTAGACCTACCCATCCTAGACATGTGTCTCCCCTTCTTGGGGTTAATGTCTTGGTCCTTAGGTCTACCGGTCTTGGATTTATCATGATGCATGATTTTCCTAGGGTTTTGATCTACAGTATTAACCCTACTCCTATCGTGATATTTGAATCCAAAGTTATGCATAGGTAAATAATTAACATTATTTCTAATATGCATAGAGGAGTTTAAATTTGAATTACATTTAAACTTAAAGTTAGGGATTACCTCCCTTACCTTTGTAGCTCCCCCTTGATGTGACCTTCTCTTCTTCTCTTCTTCTCACATTTCCTTAAATGCTCCAATTTCTTGAGTTCTCCTTTCCTTGAGCATTTGGTGTGGTAGTGCTCTAGCTCTCCACACGTGAAGCACCTTATATGCCTCTTATCCTTCTTTGCTCCATCCATACAACTCATGTTAGTTTTCAAATTACTTGAATTAAGTTTAGGGTTTACCTCCTTATTCTTACCCAATGGACACTTGTCCTTGTAGTATCCCTTTTGATTGCACCCAAAGCAAATTATGTGCTCCTTTGACTTTGCTTAGGTGGAGGTGGAAGCTTTTTCTTGCTCCAGTATTAAGGATGGTCTCTCCTCCCCCTCAATTCTTGAAGTGGAGACTTCTTCTATTTCTTCCTCACTTGAAGATGTGGACGATTCAACTTTCTCCTCCTCTTCGGATGTTGAACTTGACTCAACTTCCGATTAGTCTTTCTCCTTCTCTTGGACCAATGATCCCTCTTCCTTGGACTCTTCTTCTCCTTGTCCTTGTGTCGAATTTTCATGTAGAGCTATCACCTTTCTCCATAGCTCATATGCATTCTTGTATTCTCCTACATTTGACACAATATATGAAGGTAATAAATTTAATACAATTCGAGTTACCTCCTTATCCGCCTCCGCTTCTTCCGTTTGACTCTTGGTCCAATACCGAGGTCGAAATTGTTTTCTCTTCTTGTCCATTGGAGCTTCAAATGACACTTCCAATGCGGTCCAATGATCCCAATCCATTTGGAACCATGTCTCCAATTGCTTCCTCCAATATTCGAAGTTATCTCGATCATATGAAGGTGGGATCCGAAAATCCCATCCTAGCAGACCATCCGATTCCATCTTCCTCGAGCTTTTTTTTTGCTCTCCCGACGATTATTCCGTACACAAGCGAACCTCGCTCTGATACCACTTGTTAGGATCTTACCATTTGCTAGAGGAGGGCGAATCGCAATTTCTTGATTTTCCCTTCCTACAATGTTAGAGTGCGCAAGCGGAAATAACAATAACACAATCAAACAATCACTAACACGTTACCTTTACGTGGTTCGGAGATAGTGCTCCCACTCCACGGCTGTCCGTAAGGTGGACGATCCCAACCCGTCGGTGGATGACTCCCCGGAAGACCTCTGGCTAGCTTGTGTAGCTCCTTGTGGGTGGAGAAACCTCGCTACAACCCGAAGAACACTCCTGAGCTCTTAGACTACTAATTGGCCTTTAACCAAAGCTAATTTCATCAAGAACCCTCAGCCAAAATCGAGCCCTTTTAAATAGTGCTCAAGGCTGAGAAAACCGCTACCAATCGACTGGTCCATTACCAGTCGACTGATCCCACCTGAATTCGACTGTTGCAAGCCCAACGTTCGAATTTCTAGCCACACCAGTCGACTGGGACCAGTCGACTGACCACCAATCGACTGATCTTTCTGTGGCATTTACCAGTCGACTGCCCTAGAGCCAGTCGACTGGTCCACCCTTACACCTAAGGTTTCCCTTCCCCGAGTATATTTCTCTCAGCACTCGAACCCTAGGATTTCCCGAGTGTATTTCACTCAGCACTCGTACCCTCACAACCTAGTTGACTCTTCATCCAACAGCCTCGATCTGTTGGCTTCGTGCCCTCTTCGTCTTCGGCTCCCGTCCCTCAGATGCGCACACAAGCCCTCGACTTGCCTCCATGCCATCCTTCATGCATGCCTCGAAGTCCGTATCCCTCGGCTCATCGTTCCTGCTCCAGCTGCCTCGATCTGTTGCCTTCAAACCCTCTTCGACTTTGGCCCTCATTAGAGCTGTCAATTTGGGTTGGGCCCGTTGGGTTGGCCCATCCTGCCAATCAATTTAAGCGGGTTGGGTTAGAATTTAAGCAACCCAAGCCCGTCGCTGGCCAACCCGCCTAGGCCCGCAACCTGTTGGTGCAGGCAGCACCTAAGTCAAACCTGGGTTTTGATAATGGCAAAGGGTTCAGAATTTAAGATGTTATTGTTGTCTAACATGTTCACTGAGTGTGCAGGAAGAAGCCCTAGGTACACTAGGCAAGAAGTCCTGGCAAAGGGTTGGGCAAAGAAGTCCTGGTCAAGGACTAGGCAAGAAGACCTGACCGGAAGTCAGGCAAAGAAGTCCTGGTCGAGGACTGGGCACGAAGTCCTGGTAAGGGGCTGGGCACCGAAGACCTGACCGGAAGTTGGGCACGAAGACCTGGTCAGGTGGATCAGGCAAAAGTCCAACCGGAGGAGCTGGTTGGCAAAAGGTAAACTCTCCTGAGAGGAGTAGGTGAGGACGCGTTCTCCGTCGAGGGAACAGTAGGTGTCGGTTCGACCTAGGGTTCCATTTGGGAGACCTGAAGTCAGAACCAAGACAACTACGACTGTAATTATTACTTATTATGTTTTTGGGACTAACCTTAGTTGCAGGGCCGAAAGATTGATCGTCTGCAAGTGAAGGTTCTTCACTGGGCCTAGGCGCCTGAATGAAGTCAGGCGCCCGAATGGGCTCAGGCGCCCGTAAGGATACGGGCGCCCAAGAGTGAAGGCAAATCCCAAATCATAGCCGCGAAGCCACTGAACCAAGGTGGATCAGGCGTCCGTGAGGTCACGGGCGCCCCCATCAGCTCAGGCGCCCAAGAGGGGAGGATAAGCACTGACCGAGCCCACGGATAAGGATTCCTGGATCAAAGGGCACGTGTTAGGCGTCCCCAACCCATCAGGCGCCCGATAGAGCACTATAAAAGGGGCTCGACCCCAAGGCTTCAACAACACAATTTCTCAACGCTCCAAAGCTTTTCGCTCAAGCGCTACGCCCCGACAAACTCCGACTTCGAGATTCCAGCGCCGACGACGACCCTCTGCTCCGAAATACGATTCACATCGGGCGTCGATAACGAAAAGTGTAGCTATTTTCATTTCTTGCAATATTCCTGTACTCAACTTGTAAACTATTTTGCGCGATTATAGTATTGCCCAAAGTAAACGATCAAGGATCGTGGGCCTTGGAGTAGGAGCCGACCGCGACTCCGAACCAAGTAAAAATCTTGTGTTCCTGTGTGCACTTAATTATTTCCGCTGTGCTTTCGCTCTTTATGCTATCCGAAATGTTTTAACGATATTCACCCCCCTCTATCATTTTTCTCGATCCAACAAGTGGTATCAGAGCAGGTAGCTCAAATTTGGTGCAACCACCAATTTGGGAGTTTTTCAGATTTTACAAAATTTTTAATTTCTTTTTCTTTCGAACTTTTCTCGTTAATCGAGGTTGGTGTAACACCACTCAATTTTTTTTATTATCTTATTCCCGCACTACTAATCCAAGACCAAGTCTTGGGACAAGACTTTTTTGTTGTTTTTGTCATTTCAGAAATCTTAATGGCCATGCAAGAGGGTTTCGGCACAGGCAGACCACCACTCTTCAGTGGAGAAGACTTCTCCTACTGGAAGAGTCGGATGGAAGTCCACCTGAAAACTCAGGTGGATATGTGGATCATAATCTAATCTGGCTTAGAAATCCCCAAGAATGATGAAGGAGTGGCACAACACTACACAGAATGGGACGTCTCGCTGAAGAAGAAGATCGAGGCTGATGCAAAGGCAACCCAGACACTCCAATGCGGATTAACCAAAGAAGAACTGAACCGGGTGAGACTCTTCAACAGTGTGAAGGAACTCTGGAGTAAGTTGATCGAGTTGCACGAAGGTACCTCCGACACCCGAATCAGCAAAAGGGACCTACTGCTGAACAAATTGTACACAATCAAAATGAACGAAGGCGAGTCAGCAACCCAGCTCCACGCCAGGAACAAGGAGCTGATGAACGGTCTACATGCAATCGGTCACAAGGTAGAAAACCGTGACCTTATCAGGTATACCCTAAACGTCTTCCCGAGAAATACTTTGTGGGCATCTATGGTAGATGCTTACAAAGTTTCTAGGGACCTTTCCAAAATTAAATTAGATGAATTATTTTCTGAACTATAATTACATGAGCAGACTAACTGCACCTTAGCCGAGAAAGGTATTGCTTTTCTTGCATGAAAAACAGGAAAGGTGGCCAAGAAAAAGCCTCAACCTGCACCCGAGTCTGACTCAGACTCAGACTCAGAAGAAAGTGAAGGAGATCGACCCAAACCGGTTCGGCTAGCTCGGGACTACTACAAGGAGCTGAAGCATCAGACCAACAGAAGAAAAGCCAGCCGAAAGAAGGAAGATCCAGCTGAACCATCAATGTCTAAGACCAAATCAAATGTAACCTGCTACGAATGCAACAAGAAGGGACACTACAAATCGGAGTGTCATAATCTGAAAGAAGCCAAGAAGACAAGAGCGAAGAAGGCCCTTCAAGCCGCGTGGGACGAGTCTTCCTCCGAAGAAGAAGAAGAGGCCTCACAATCGAACCTGCTCACCTTAACTACTTTGGAAGAGATCGACACCGAATCAGAATCAGAGCCGGACGACGGAAAGCTCACAATTTCGGAGGACGACAAAATAACTGTAAGCAGTTATTCTAAAGTTGAATTAGCAGAATTAATTGCTTACATATCTAGTAACTTGGCGAAAGTCAAAATCCGAGTCGAGTCCCTCCGACAGGAAGTAAAACTCCTGAACGAGGGAGCTAACTCTAGATCTTTGACTGAGAAGGTTCAAGAAGGAACCTCTACTCAAGTTGAAAAGCTTGAGAAAGAGAACTCCTCCTTGAAAACTCAAGTTAAGGACCTTAGAGCGGCTCTAGAACGATTCACTTCGGGTTCCAAGGGTCTTGACATGATCCTTGGAAAAAAGAAGTCCGTTCTAAATCAATCTGGGTTAGGGTATCGAACCAAGGCTAGACAAAGGTCATACTAAGCTGTATTGAACCAATCTAGGCCCAAAGTTCAGGCATGGGTACCCAAACTTTGCTTGAACAACCAAGCTAGACCAAACCAGTATTGGATCCCCAAGGACAAGATTCATATCTTGCCTAATCATTACCGTAGCTTTAGTCCGGGGGAGCCAACTTAAAAACAATTTTTATAATTAGATAAATTCTTTTCTTATTTTAAAAAAAATTTCATGCTTGCTTGTTTATTTACTTTATGCAATTTACGATGCTTAGACCTAGGACCGGTTAGACTAAGGACTAAAATGATTAACTGAAATTTGAACAACATAGTATTGGGTGGAGGTGAGATGATATATAGTACATTAGGGAAGCCAGTTTGGCGGAACTAGTCGAAGCTACCGATCCAAGACTCAAACTAGTTAAACCAAAATCTTTCAAGGAGTAACTTGATGATGGATTTTCAATAAAAGGCTTTGTCAAGGAAAGGGTTAATGATCCAATAAGGTTACGACCAAAGAAAGTCTAGTGCCTCGCTAAGACCTGGAAGCCGATTATTGAAAACCAAATTCACTTTACTATTGTCAGATTTGAATCTAACACAGATTTCAATTAATCTTAGATTCAAACATGTTTTTCAAAAGAAAAAATAAATTTAAAGAATAATTAATTGTTTTTAAAATTAATTTAACTTTTCAAAATTAATCATGGTTTTTCAAAATAAAATTTTTACTTCTATTAAAACCTGTCTCGCAAAACTCATAAGGTTAACATGATTGATAACTATAGACTAGGTGAGATGGTTAGGATCTAACTCAAATTCATCTGTTTTTTTAATAAAAATACTGAATCATGCAAATTAGTGCTTAACTGACCTAATTGTTAGTTAGTCAAAAGAGTCAAACCAGGTCAAAATAGTCAAATGGTCAAAAGTCAAACTGTTGTCAGATCGGGCATCCATGACCTGTCGGGCGCCCGTAACTCTCCCTTCGACCGAGATAACAAAAGCTGTCAACCCTACCCATCTGTCCCGGGTGCCCGTGACCTATCGGGCGCCCAAGTCTGTCTCTTCATTCAAAACAGTCAATTCTGCCAAAAACTTGTCGTCTGACCCGGGCGCCTGTGACCTTACGGGCGCCCTAATGAACTCAGGCGCCCGTGACCTATCGGGCACCCGTATAACACTATATAAGGAGCATGGCTCCTTCCACTTCCCCCACACCAAAATCAAAACTCTCCTTCACTCCTCTTCTTTTCAAGGCGCCCAGACCTCCTTACTAGTCTTCAAACGCTTGACTTCAAGAATGCCGCCCCGGTATCAATCTTTTTATGCCTCCTTTTTGCAATTTCATTTTTCTTACCTATTAAATGCATGATTGCAATTTCATTTTCTTTAAATATCTAGAAAATGTCGCGTCTCCCAACCCAACCCCGTGGCCGAACCTAGCCCTGACCCGAGGTTTCCCAACCTAGAATTATTCAACAAATTTGCCCAAACAACTTACAAGCCTATAAAGACTAGTTTTCTAAATCGGCAATTTTTTACCCAATACTGTCCCTTAGCGATGGATGCCATCAACTTTTATCAACTATACCATCTAGTCTTTTATACACATCCGGTAAACTCAACCCTGTGTGCAAAGTTTTACAACAACCTTGTCAAGATTGATGACCTACTCTACACTACCACCGTTCAAGGCACTCCCCTAAATATTTCTCATACTCTGTTCAATCGGTTTCTTGGACTACGACCTTCGCAATCGACCTTTTCTTGTTATCCTCCAGCCGACCCGCCCTTCGCACCCCCTATTCGCACATTACCTTAGACACACTTTACTCGTATTTCTTTGGAGATGTGCGAAATCCGTTGGCTCGGCGATTTCAGTCTGTTGACCTCCGAGTCCAGGACTATGCCCTTTTGTTAGTGATATGAGAGAAGTGTCCTAAGGCAATCGCCTTATGATGTAAACATTTATTTTAATAAATGATAATTCACTATTTGAGTATACATGTTTTGTGTATTTGATTGAGATCTTGAACTCATCTACTGAATGTCCGCAATACAACTCACAGCATAAGAGAATTTGTGATGGGATCACAACTAGTGATTATCTCTAATGTGCAATTGTGAAGTATTGAAATTATCCCTAGTCGATGAATTGATAAAAACGGACACTATCAATTCTGTTGAGACTAGCATGGGTTATTCTCTAATCAGCTGATTCTCACTGGCTGGTGACATTGGGATGTCCGGAGATAAACATGGATGCTAGTTAAGGGAACTAGTTCATTGGAGTGACTGGCTGTAAGACTTCATATGGGAATCTACATGTAGATATGTCAATGAAGATCTTACTGCGGCTTAAGTGCGATGTTCCTTTGACTTGCGGTGTTCAAGTCATCTTGGTCATGGAGACTTATACTTTAACATCTTAAGCAAGCATCTCCAAGGAGGTGTGGACCCGGGATGGTTGGGTATAAGCCGAAGTGCCCGAAGATGTTTGAACAGCCTACAAAGGATTCACCACTCCTTGCGAGGAGATGTATACCCAGGCCTATCGTCGGATTGTTACTCAAAGCCTCTGGCCAGAGCATATCATGTTAAGAGTGCGAGTCTCTTAAATACATGAGAGTAATTAGAAATCCAAAGGACGAGGAAGACACTACTTGGGCTAGGTGTGACGTAGTCAGCCTAGTGGGGACTGACACCATAGACCGTGTCCTGAACCAAGTGGGTATAAGGTGGTGAAGGGAATGAGGCACGATTCATTAGAGCTGCTGAAGGGTTTCAGAATAATTTCTTCTGAGGTCAAACCGTTGATCTTTCGATTAATTGGGGATCATGATGTACTACTAGGTGCCACTCATGATCGTTCTATAATTAATGGGTTAATTATAGACGGCCAACATAAATCGAAAGCCTATTTAGTCACACGCAATACGAGTAATCCGAGGGATTTAAAACGAGTTGAAAATTGGATTTTCCGATCAAGAGAAACAAGTCGAATCTGAGTTAGTCAGAGGCGCAATGGAAGCTAAAAATGGCTAAGTCTTTTGAAGGCTTTTTGGGCGAATTAAATGAGTTTAATTCGCGACCGGTTCGGGTCGATTTGGGCCGGCCAAAGAGGGTATTATCCCTCTTTGGGTGGCCGGCCAAGAGAGAGAATAAAACCAATTTATTTTGGTTTAATTAATAAAATAAATCTAGTATGATTTGTTTTATAAATTATGGATAAATAAATTTGTATAAAGAAATTTATATAAATAAAATTTATAGAAATTTATTCTTTTATGGAAGATTAAAATAATCCATGAATTGGTTTTTTATTTTAAAATCAATTATGAATTGATTTTTCCATAATAAGAAAGTTTATAAATTTCTTATAAAATTTATTCCATAATTTAAAGAGAAGAAGAATTAGTTTTATTATAAATTAGTTTATAATAAAACTTGGTTTAAACGGAATAATTAGTTAAGAAAATTTATAGGATAAATTTCTTATAACTAATTCCGTTTAGAGGGAGACTTAGCAAAGAGTTGCTACTATATAAAGGACCCAAAGGCTAGCCCTTTATTCACAACAATCAATCAATTAATCAAGAGATTAATTAGAGCTCTCCCTCTCTCTCCTCTTATTCTCTTCTCTCCTCTTCTTCCCTTAGGGCCGGCGCCCCTTTGAGAATTAGGGCCGGCTCCCTCCAACCAAGCTAGGGCCGGCGCAACCCTAGCAACCCCAAGTGGTTGCCGTGAGCTTCCAAGAAGGAGGAGAACCCGAAGACGAAGAAGAAGAAGCGGATAGCGACTCCTCTCTTCTCGGAATTCGATTCCGTTTCTTCATTGGTCAGTTTTTCCATTGTTTCTCTTATTCTTCTAGTTGTGCCTTCCGAGAATCTAGTAGTTCTCGTCGGCACAAAACTCGTGACTTTGTGAAGTCATCCCGAAGAGAACTCGGCGTGGACGCGAATAGAGGCGGAGCTTCCAAGGGACGCTACGGTTGGATCTCGTCCCTTACTTCGAGTTACGAGAGGTACTTAGTAAAATTTTTTTCTATTCCGCAATGTTTTATTTTATGATTATGTCAACACACCATAAGATTGCATGCTAGATACGAAGTTAAAATAATTTAGGAAATTATTTTATGCAAACTCTTCCGCTGCACGTAAAAATTTTAAATTTTACGAACTCGTATCCTTGTCGACATGCACCCGGTCCCAACAGTGGTATCAGAGCGATTAGTGTTCGACTTAATCATATAATTGTTTTGTGGAAAACTTTGTCATGATCTCAATTTCGAAAATTTTTTCCAATTATGGAAACTTTCAAATTATAATAAATTTTAGAATTAGGAATTTCAAAGTTTGGAAATCGTCATGAAATTTCGCAAACGTTTGAAATTTTCTAGTTTCTAAAATTTTATAATAATTGTGAAAATTTCCCATCTTTGGAAACTTTCCAATTTTGAAAATTTTTCTATTTTAGAAATTTTTCAACTTTGGAAATATGTAAGTTTTCTTTGTACCAGAAACTTACAATTATTCTGAAAACCTATTTTCGAAATCTCGCAATTTTGGGCACTTTCTTTTTGAAAGTCTAGACAAATTCATGGACAGTTAATTGACAATTAAATTTGAATTGGTTTTTAAATTGACAACAAATTCTTTATTTTGGATTGAGCCTCGGGGAGCCGTCCAATTTAAAGTTAGATGTTGTAATTTAATTTCCCAATTTTAATTGAAATTGTCATGTTTGATTTGGATTGAGCCTCGGGGAGCCGTCCAATTGGATTTACAACACTTTACTTTTCTTTGGGTATCTGAGCCTCGGGGAGCCACCCTTAGAAAACGATTTGTTGTAATTAATCAATCCATGAATAAAATATGTTTTAAGAGGTGATGCTCTTACATATTGTTGTCTCCAAAATTAATTAGGAAAATGGTTTCCTATAGAGTTTCTTAAATGAGATTTTCATGAAAATAATATGTGGTTGAATTAAGGGATTTGTCTCTTAATTTAATAAGATTTGATTTAGAGAAATCAAAGTCTTGAGCATATTATTTCCGAAATTAATTATGACAATTTAGGAAATTGTTTCCCAAAACAATTCCTTTAATAAAGTATGAAATTATGATTAGGAAATCCGGTTCCTAATTTAATTCATGAGACTTGATAAATTAAGTCACATACATACTTTATTAAGGAAATCGTTAGTCATGACACATGTCATGAATGTGCTTAGAAAAGATGAGACCAAAACCCCTTACAAAATATTAAGGCAAACACCTTCCATTAATATGGTTAGAATCGGAGTTTTGTTTCTCGCTTGGGTTGATGGACACATCCATGCCCGACTTGAACCTTAACATGTTCAAACCATGGAATTAGTTTATGAATAATATAGTTGGAGTCAGAGGTCAATCCTTAGTTTTGGTTGTTGGACACATCCAAGCCTGACTAAACGGTTGAATGAGCTCCAACCATATTAAAACTATTTCTTGATTAATGGGTCAGCCTTAAGCTTGGAGCATCGATTTGTTGTGCCACAGCCAAGGTCGATGTGAAGAGAGGTGCAGTTGGGTGCTATGTATATGATACATACTTGTTAATGAGTTAACAACCCAATGATTTATGCAAACATTCAATTAGTTGATAGCATAACGTAATAGTTACATATATGTGATATGTAATCGGTATAATTACCTACCTTCATAGCTAAGAAAAACTTGATGGCCACAGCCATGGTGATTCTTACCTATGGTTGGATATCAACCTATTTGGAGATGTTCCTACGATCTCCCGAATTGATAAAAAGGGTTATTCAATTCGAAAAATAAATAGGATTTAATTTATGTATGTTGATACATTCTTTAATAAATCTTCTCACATAATCTCAATTTGTATTTCTAGGATAATCACTCGATCATGTCTTCCCTAAACTTGCATTCCATTTTGGACACCAATAAATTAACTGGGCCTAACTTCATAGACTGGCTTCGAAACCTGAGGATAGTCCTTAAGGCAGAAAAGCCTGCTTGTGTCCTTGAAGATCAACTTCCCAAACGTCCTTCTGAAAATGCAACTCCAGACCAGTTTCCTGAGTTGCTCAACCTGCTGAAGACTATAGAGCCTTCTGTAAAGCAGGATCAGAAGACGATACTGTTAGTTGGTTCCTCAAAGAAAGGTTCTAAGAGGAAGGCCAAAGAACAGAATAAGGGAAAGAAGAAAAAGGCTAAAAAGACTGAAAAGAAACCAAAAGGCACTTGCCATCATTGTGGCAAGGAGGGTCACTGGCGAAGAAACTGCAAGATTTATCTTGAGTCCTTGAAAGAGAAGGCATCCGATGCCCCATCCTCTTCAAGTATCTTCGTTATTGAATGTCACTCTATTTCCTCAAACACATGGGTACTTGATACTGGGTGTAGCTCACATATATGTAATGACATACAAGGGCTAAGGAATAGAAGAAGACTCGTCAAAGGAGAAGCGAATTTGCGAGTTGGAAACGGAGCAAAGATTGCTGCTGTTGCCATCGGAACATATTTGCTAAAGCTCCCCACTGGACGTGTCTTAGAATTGGATAATTGCTATTTCGTTCCTTCGTTGATAAAGAACATTGTATCTATTTCATGTTTGAATGAAAAGGGTTATCATTTAACTTTTAGTAACAATTGTTGTTACATAACTTTAAATGGCGTTCTTTATGGGAATGGAACTTTGTGCAATGGCATCTACACGTTAGATTTATCCAGTGACGTTTTCAATATCGAAGTTAGCAACAAACGTGCTCGAATAGATAATCGAATAGACTCCTACACTTGGCACTGTCGTCTTGGCCATATAAGTAAGAAACGCATGACCGAATTGCACCGATGTGGAATTTTGGAATCATTTGAACCCGGTTCATTTGATACATGCGAATCGTGCTTAAAAGGCAAGATGACCAAATTACCCTTTCCCGGAAAAGGTAATCCAGTGGGAGAATTGCTTGGTCTAATACATACCGATGTATGTGGACCAATGTCAACTCTTTCACAAGGAGGCTATAGCTACTTCATCACCTTCATCGATGATCACTCACGATTCGGGTATGTGTTCTTGATGAAACACAAATCTGAAGCCTTTGAGAAATTCAAAGAGTTCAGAAATGAAGTAGAGAAACAGCTTGGCAAAAGTATTAAGATACTTCGATCCGATCGAGGTGGTGAATACTTAAGTCAAGAGTTTCAAGATTATCTAAGGGACAATGGGATATTGTCCCAATGGACTCCGCCGTATACACCACAGCATAATGGTGTATCTGAGAGGCGCAACCGAACCTTGATGGACATGGTTAGGTCTATGATGAATCATGCAACTCTTCCAAAATCCTTTTGGGGCTATGCACTTAAGACAGCTGTTTACTTGCTAAACAGAGTCCCGACCAAGGTAGTCTCTACTACTCCATATGAGATTTGGAATAGTAAGAAACCTCACTTAACTCACCTTAAGATATGGGGTTGTCCTGCTTATGTGAAGCGGGTTGTATCAGACAAATTGGATGCTAAGTCTGATAAATGTCTATTTATTGGATACCCTAAGGAAACGAAGGGTTACCAATTCTATCATCCCTTGGAACAAAAGGTGTTTGTTTCAAGGCATGCTGTATTTCTAGAGAAAGAGTTTCTTTTGCAAGAAAACAGTGGGAGTGGGATTGAACTTGATGAAGTTCAAGAAACTCCAATAGACATCACAGAGACACCTAGTCTAGGCCCACAACCGATAATTCATAGTGATGAGCTATCAGTTGAACCTAAAACTACACCACCTCTTCGTAGATCTGATAGGACACGCAACATTCCAGAGAGATACGGATTTCTCGTAAGTGAATCGAACGACGTGTTGCTCATTGGCGATGACGAACCTATCAGTTATGAAGATGTTCTGAAAAATTCAGAAAGGGACAAATGGCTTGAGGCCATGAAGTCGGAAATGGATTCCATGTATGAAAATCAAGTATGGGACTTGGTTAACCCACCTGAAGGGATTAAACCCATAGGGTGCAAGTGGGTTTTCAAGAAGAAAACCGACATGGAAGGTAATGTTGTTACCTTTAAGGCTAGATTAGTGGCAAAAGGATATCGTCAAAAACAAGGAGTTGATTATGACGAAACCTATTCGCCAGTAGCTATGCTTAAATCCATTCGGATGCTCCTAGCCATAGCAGCTCATTATGATTATGAGATATGGCAAATGGATGTGAAAACAGCTTTCCTTAATGGAAACCTACTTGAGGATGTATACATGATACAACCTGAAGGTTTCACATCGGTTGATAAAACCAAGGTATGCAAGCTTCGACGATCCATATATGGATTGAAGCAAGCATCAGGAGCTGGAATATCCGTTTTGATGAGACAATCAAAGAGTTTGATTTCTCACAAAATCCTGACGAACCTTGTGTGTACAAGAAGGTTAGTGGGAGTGCAGTCGTATTCCTAGTATTATATGTCGATGACATCTTACTTATAGGAAACGATATATCAGTTTTACAGACAGTTAAGATTTGGTTGTCCAAAACTTTCTCCATGAAAGACCTGGGAGAAGCAACCTATATCCTTGGGATTAGAATCTATAGAGATAGATCAAAACGGTTGCTTGGTCTTTCGCAGTCTACATATATAGACCGAGTGCTAAAAAGGTTTAGCATGTCGGAATCCAAGAAAGGTTACCTTCCCATCAGGCATGGGATCAACCTTTCGAAGTCTATGTGTCCGCGCACAGAAGACGAGAGGATTAGCATGAATAAGATTCCCTATGCATCCGCATAGGATCTATCATGTATGCTATGTTATGTACTAGGCCCGATGTATCGTATGCTCTGAGCGTCACGAGCAGATACCAATCTGATCCAGGAATGGATCATTGGGCGGCTGTTAAGACAATCCTTAAGTACTTAAGAAGAACTAAGGATGTATTTCTAATATATGGAGAAGGAGATTTTGAAA
>JAGFNQ010000479.1:248482-283790 GCA_024364735.1 Boesenbergia rotunda
TCCCAGAGATAAGTTTGTTTATTTTAGATCATGTCTTGGTGTCTGTAATTTTAAAACAAGGGGGAGTGTTAACGATAATGTTTCAAAATAAATATTAATTAGTGGATTAATTATGTGGAAAATAATAGATAGAGATAGAGTTTGATTGGGATAAATTTTTTTAGAAGTGTCTAGATTCAATGTATGTGGACTTGGTGCCTATCCACTAAGCCTATAAATATGTACCATTTTCTAGTGAATGAATCAAGTTGTTTTAGTTTGCTTTCTGCATTTCTCCTCTGTCACAAGTGTGTCTCTCCTCTCCCTATTCTCTTCCTCCAACAGAGTGGTATCAGAGCGAGGTTGGGTTGAAGTGTCTAGTTTGCTTGCAATGGCATTCAACGGAATTTCTCAACCCCTCATCCCCATTTTCAAAGGAGAGTGCTATGAATTTTGGAGTATCAAAATGAAGACTCTATTTAGATCTCAAGATCTTTGGGATTTAGTAGAGAACGGCTTTGACGACAAGGATGCTGATGAAGGTCGATTAAAGGAGAACAGAAAGAAAGATTCAAAGGCACTGTTCATCCTTCATCAAGCAGTACATGAGACAATTTTCTCAAGAATTGCAATTGCCTCATTTTCCAAAGAAGCATGGGAAATACTGCAGAAAGAATTCCAAGGTTCCTCCAGAGTGATAGCCGTGAAACTCCAAACCCTCAAAAGTGAGTTCGAGGCCTTGCTTATGAAGGGTAATGAAACTTTACAAGATTTTTTATCTAGAGTAATTTCTATTGTCAGTCAAATGAGATCTTATGGAGAAAAGATCACTGATGCAATTATCGTTTCGAAAGTTTTGCGAAGTTTGACTCCCAAATATGATTATATAGTAACTGCAATCGAGGAATCTAAAGATCTTTCAACTTTCTCTTTTGATGAACTAATGGGTTCTTTGCAAGCTCATGAGGCAAGGCGAAATAGAACCACTGAGAAGAATGAAGAAAAGGCATTTCAAGCTTCTCAAGTGAAGGGGGAGATAGAAAAAAGGGAAGACTTCGCTGGCAGAGGTCGAGGAAGAGGAGGTTTTCGTGGTAGAGGACGTGGCAGAGGAAGAAGTAATTTTAATGGACAAGAGAGACAATTCAAAGGAGAATCAAAATGGAATAAAAATTCCATTCAGTGTTATGGTTGCGGAAAATTGGGCATATAAAGGCAAATTGCAGAAATAGTTCACAAGCGAACTATATTAAAGAAGAAATGAGGAAAGTAAGTTATTTATGGTTCATTCTCATTCTAATGAAGTTCAAACGATATTTGGTTTTTGGATAGTGGATGTTCAAATCACATGACAGGCAATAAGTCGTTATTTAAAGAGCTTGATGAGTCACAGAAGATGCTAGTAAGACTTGGAGATAATAATCAGATACAAGTCGAAGGCAAAGGTATTATTGCTGTGGAGACTAGTGATGGTAAAGTTAAATTACTTTACAATGTCTATTTTGTTCCTAACTTGGCACATAATTGTTAAGTGTTGGACAATTAATGATAAGCAGCTATGCAATTTTATTTGATAATGAAGTCTGTGTTATTTCTGACAAAGATACTGGACAGTCTATTGTTAAAGTGCAAATGACAGAAAATAAGATGTTTCCGCTGAAGATCTCTAATGTGAGAAACCAAGCATTTATTGCTAA
The DNA here is from genome assembly GCA_024364735.1 of Boesenbergia rotunda. Taxonomy (NCBI): domain Eukaryota; kingdom Viridiplantae; phylum Streptophyta; class Magnoliopsida; order Zingiberales; family Zingiberaceae; genus Boesenbergia; species Boesenbergia rotunda. The sequence goes on from JAGFNQ010000479.1 coordinate 250,156, forward strand.
TGAAGAAAATGCATCGAAGATGTGGCACTTGAGATATGGGCATCTCAACATCAAAGGAATGCAGCTTTTAAATCAGAAAGGTATGGTTCGTGGATTACCCCAAATTAATTCTCTTGGTTTTTGTGAAGGATGTGTACTTGGAAAACAAACAAGGAAACCTTTTCCAAGTGGACAATCATGGAGAGCGTCAGAATGTCTTGAGCTAATTCACGCTGATTTATGTGGTCTATGAGAACTACATCGTTTGGGGGTAGTAAATATTTTTTAATGTTTACTGATGATTTTAGTCGAATGAGTTGGGTATATTTTCTAACAGATAAGTCAGAGACTTTTGAAAATTTCAGAAAATTCAAGGCACTTGTGGAGAATCAGAATGGTACTTTAATAAAGACTCTTCGTACAGATCGAGGAGGTGAATTTTTATCTAAAGAATTTAATAAATTTTGTGATGAGCATGGTATCCACAGGGAATTGACCGCACCTTATACACCGGAGCAAAATGGTGTAGCCGAACGAAAAAATCGAACGGTTGTAGAGATGGCTAGAAGTTTGCTGAATATCAAAGGACTTCCAAATACATTTTGGGCTGAAGCAGTGGCAACATCAGTTTACCTGTTGAATATTTCTCCAACAAAGGCGGTTATGAATCAAACACCATTTGAAGCATGGCGAGGGAGAAAACCATCGGTAAACCACTTGAGAATTTTTGGTTGTATTGCATATGCTTTGATTAATCCTCATTTCGTCATAAACTTGAGAAAAAATCTGAAAAATGCATATTTGTTGGATATTGTAATCAATCAAAAGCATATCGGTTGTATAATCCTCTTACTGGCAAATTGATTATAAGAAGAGATGTAGATTTTGATGAAGATTCAAGTTGGAATTGGAATCCACAAGAAGAAAAGACTCAAGTTCCTATTTTAGTTGAGAACAGAACCCCAGCAACTGAAGGTGCTGAATCATCTCCTTTGATGTCACCAACTTCTTCACCATCAAATTCAAGGAGCAGCCCATCCTCCTTACAAGAGTCTTCTGATGAATCACCTCCAGCAAAGGTCAGATCTTTGAGAGAAATTTATGCATCATGTCAATTTGCTCTCTTTGTTTCAGATCCTACAACTTTTGAAGAAGCAGTCACAAAGGAAGAATGGCGAAATGCAATGAATGAAGAGCTATTGGCAATCCATAAAACTGAAACATGGGAAATGGTGGATCTACCTGAAGGCAAGAATGTGATTGGACTCAAGTGGGTGTTTAAAACAAAATACCATGCTGATGGAACCATCCAAAAATATAAGGCTCGACTGGTTGCAAAAGGGTATTCACAACAACAAGGTATTGATTTCGAAGAAACTTTCTCTCCAGTTGCTAGATTTGAAACTGTGAGAATTATTCTAGCATTAGCTGCACAATTACAGTGGCTTGTTTATCAATTTGATGTTAAGTTTGCATTTTTGAATGGTGATTTGCAAGAAGAAGTGTATGTAGCTCAACCAGAAGGTTTTATAATTGAAGGCAAAGAAACAAAAGTGTACAAGTTGAGAAAAGCACTTTATGGGTTAAAACAAGCCCCACGTGCATGGTATGGCAAAATTGATGGCTATTTTCGACAACATGGTTTCACAAGAAGTGAAAATGAACCCACTCTGTATGTGAAGAAACAAGGTAGAGATGATTATCTTATTGTGTGCCTTTATGTCGATGATATAATATATATGAGCTCTTCTGATATTTTGCTGGCTGATTTTAAATCTAACATGATGAACAAATTTGAGATGTCAGATATGGGAATATTACATTATTTTCTTGGTCTTGAAGTGAAGCAAGGAGTTGATGGGATTTTTATCTCACAAAGAAAGTATGCGACAGATCTTCTTAAAAGATTCAGTTTGCTCAATTGCAATTCAGCTTCTACGCCCATGAATGTAAATGAGAAGTTACAACAGGAAGATGGTTCAGAGAAAGCTAATGAAAAACATTTCAGAAGTTTGGTTGGAGGTTTAATTTATTTAACACATACTAGACCTGATATTGCTTTTTCTGTTGGTGTAGTTTCCAGATTTATGCAAAATCCTACGAAGCATCATCTTAGAGCAGCTAAAAGGATTTTGCGCTATATTGCCGGAACGATGGATTATGGAATTTGGTACACTAAAGTTTCAAAATTCGATCTTTGCGGTTTCACTGATAGTGATTGGGCAAGTTCAGTGGATGATCGAAAGAGCACCTCAGCTAGTGTTTTTAATCTTGGATCAGGAGCAATTTCATGGAGTTCAAAGAAGCAAGCTACTACTGCCTTATCCTCTTCAGAAGCAGAATATGTAGCGGCAACTTCAGCAGCATGTCAAGCAGTTTGGGTCAGAAGATTACTTGCAGATCTTCACCAGGAACAAAAAGACGCGACTATTATTTTTTGTGATAACAAGGCAACAATTGCAATGACAAAGAATCCAGCTTTCCATGCGAGGACTAAGCATATTGATATTCGACTACACTTTATTCGAGACTTAGTCAGAAATAATGAAATTATGTTGGAGTATTGTAGCACGCATGAACAAATGGCGGATATCTTGACAAAGTCACTTCCCAGAGATAAGTTTGTTTATTTTAGATCATGTCTTGGTGTCTGTAATTTTGAAACAAGGGGGAGTGTTAACGATAATGTTTCAAAATAAATATTAATTAGTGGATTAATTATGTGGAAAATAATAGATAGAGATAGAGTTTGATTGATATAAAATTTTTTTAGAAGTGTCTAGATTCAATGTATGTGGACTTGGTGCTATCACTAGCTATAAATATGTACCATTTTCTAGTGAATGAATCAGTTGTTTTAGTTTGCTTTCTGCATTTCTCCTCTGTCACAAGTGTTCTCTCCTCTCCCTATTCTCTTCCTCCAACATGTTAACGATAATGTTTCAAAATAAATATTAATTAGTGGATTAATTATGTGGAAAATAATAGATAGAGATAGAGTTTGATTGGGATAAAATTTTTTTAGAAGTGTCTAGATTCAATGTATGTGGACTTGGTGCCTATCCACTAAGCCTATAAATATGTACCATTTTCTAGTGAATGAATCAAGTTGTTTTAGTTTGCTTTCTGCATTTCTCCTCTGTCACAAGTGTGTCTCTCCTCTCCCCTATTCTCTTCCTCCAACAGAGTGGTATCAGAGCGAGGTTGGGTTGAAGTGTCCTAGTTTGCTTGCAATGGCATTCAACGGAATTTCTCAACCCCTCATCCCCATTTTCAAAGGAGAGTGCTATGAATTTTGGAGTATCAAAATGAAGACTCTATTTAGATCTCAAGATCTTTGGGATTTAGTAGAGAACGGCTTTGACGACAAGGATGCTGATGAAGGTCGATTAAAGGAGAACAGAAAGAAAGATTCAAAGGCACTGTTCATCCTTCATCAAGCAGTACATGAGACAATTTTCTCAAGAATTGCAACTGCCTCATTTTCCAAAGAAGCATGGGAAATACTGCAGAAAGAATTCCAAGGTTCCTCCAGAGTGATAGCCGTGAAACTCCAAACCCTCAAAAGTGAGTTCGAGGCCTTGCTTATGAAGGGTAATGAAACTTTACAAGATTTTTTATCTAGAGTAATTTCTATTGTCAGTCAAATGAGATCTTATGGAGAAAAGATCACTGATGCAATTATCGTTTCGAAAGTTTTGCGAAGTTTGACTCCCAAATATGATTATATAGTAACTGCAATCGAGGAATCTAAAGATCTTTCAACTTTCTCTTTTGATGAACTAATGGGTTCTTTGCAAGCTCATGAGGCAAGGCGAAATAGAACCACTGAGAAGAATGAAGAAAAGGCATTTCAAGCTTCTCAAGTGAAGGGGGAGATAGAAAAAAGGGAAGACTTCGCTGGCAGAGGTCGAGGAAGAGGAGGTTTTCGTGGTAGAGGACGTGGCAGAGGAAGAAGTAATTTTAATGGACAAGAGAGACAATTCAAAGGAGATCAAAAATGGAATAAAAATTCCATTCAGTGTTATGGTTGCGGAAAATTTGGGCATATAAAGGCAAATTGCAGAAATAGTTCACAAGCAAACTATGTTAAAGAAGAAAATGAGGAAAGTAAGTTATTTATGGTTCATTCTCATTCTAATGAAGTTCAAAACGATATTTGGTTTTTGGATAGTGGATGTTCAAATCACATGACAGGCAATAAGTCGTTATTTAAAGAGCTTGATGAGTCACAGAAGATGCTAGTAAGACTTGGAGATGATAATCAGATACAAGTCGAAGGCAAAGGTATTATTGCTGTGGAGACTAGTGATGGTAAAGTTAAATTACTTTACAATGTCTATTTTGTTCCTAACTTGGCACATAATCTGTTAAGTGTTGGACAATTAATGATAAGCGGCTATGCAATTTTATTTGATAATGAAGTCTGTGTTATTTCTGACAAAGATACTGGACAGTCTATTGTTAAAGTGCAAATGACAGAAAATAAGATGTTTCCGCTGAAGATCTCTAATGTGAGAAACCAAGCATTTATTGCTAATGAAGAAAATGCATCGAAGATGTGGCACTTGAGATATGGGCATCTCAACATCAAAGGAATGCAGCTTTTAAATCAGAAAGGTATGGTTCGTGGATTACCCCAAATTAATTCTCTTGGTTTTTGTGAAGGATGTGTACTTGGAAAACAAACAAGGAAACCTTTTCCAAGTGGACAATCATGGAGAGCGTCAGAATGTCTTGAGCTAATTCACGCTGATTTATGTGGTCCTATGAGAACTACATTGTTTGGGGGTAGTAAATATTTTTTAATGTTTACCGATGATTTTAGTCGAATGAGTTGGGTATATTTTCTAACAGATAAGTCAGAGACTTTTGAAAATTTCAGAAAATTCAAGGCACTTGTGGAGAATCAGAATGGTACCTTAATAAAGACTCTTCGTACAGATCGAGGAGGTGAATTTTTATCTAAAGAATTTAATAAATTTTGTGATGAGCATGGTATCCACAGGGAATTGACCGCACCTTATACACCGGAGCAAAATGGTGTAGCCGAACGAAAAAATCGAACGGTTGTAGAGATGGCTAGAAGTTTGCTGAATATCAAAGGACTTCCAAATACATTTTGGGCTGAAGCAGTGGCAACATCAGTTTACCTGTTGAATATTTCTCCAACAAAGGCGGTTATGAATCAAACACCATTTGAAGCATGGCGAGGGAGAAAACCATCGGTAAACCACTTGAGAATTTTTGGTTGTATTGCATATGCTTTGATTAATCCTCAATTTCGTCATAAACTTGAGAAAAAATCTGAAAAATGCATATTTGTTGGATATTGTAATCAATCAAAAGCATATCGGTTGTATAATCCTCTTACTGGCAAATTGATTATAAGAAGAGATGTAGATTTTGATGAAGATTCAAATTGGAATTGGAATCCACAAGAAGAAAAGACTCAAGTTCCTATTTTAGTGGAGAACAGAACCCCAGCAACTGAAGGTGCTAAATCATCTCCTTTGATGTCACCAGCTTCTTCACCATCAAATTCAAGGAGCAGCCCATCCTCCTTACAAGAGTCTTCTGATGAATCACCTCCAGCAAAGGTCAGATCTTTGAGAGAAATTTATGCATCATGTCAATTTGCTCTCTTTGTTTCAGATCCTACAACTTTTGAAGAAGCAGTCACAAAGGAAGAATGACGAAATGCAATGAATGAAGAGCTATTGGCAATCCATAAAAATGAAACATGGGAAATGGTGGATCTACCTGAAGGCAAGAATGTGATTGGACTCAAGTGGGTGTTTAAAACAAAATACCATGATGATGGAACCATCCAAAAATATAAGGCTCGACTGGTTGCAAAAGGGTATTCACAACAACAAGGTATTGATTTCGAAGAAACTTTCTCTCCAGTTGCTAGATTTGAAACTGTGAGAATTATTCTAGCATTAGCTGCACAATTACAGTGGCCTGTTTATCAATTTGATGTTAAGTTTGCATTTTTGAATGGTGATTTGCAAGAAGAAGTGTATGTAGCTCAACCAGAAGGTTTTATAATTGAAGGCAAAGAAACAAAAGTGTACAAGTTGAGAAAAGCACTTTATGGGTTAAAACAAGCCCCACGTGCATGGTATGGCAAAATTGATGGCTATTTTCGACAACATGGTTTCACAAGAAGTGAAAATGAACCCACTCTGTATGTGAAGAAACAAGGTAGAGATGATTATCTTATTGTGTGCCTTTATGTCGATGATATAATATATATGAGCTCTTCTGATATTCTGCTGGCTGATTTTAAATCTAACATGATGAACAAATTTGAGATGTCAGATATGGGAATATTACATTATTTTCTTGGTCTTGAAGTGAAGCAAGGAGTTGATGGGATTTTTATCTCACAAAGAAAGTATGCGACAGATCTTCTTAAAAGATTCAGTTTGCTCAATTGCAATTCAGCTTCTACGCCCATGAATGTAAATGAGAAGTTACAACAGGAAGATGGTTCAGAGAAAGCTAATGAAAAACATTTCAGAAGTTTGGTTGGAGGTTTAATTTATTTAACACATACTAGACCTGATATTGCTTTTTCTGTTGGTGTAGTTTCCAGATTTATGCAAAATCCTACGAAGCATCATCTTAGAGTAGCTAAAAGGATTTTGCGCTATATTGCCGGAACGATGGATTATGGAATTTGGTACACTAAAGTTTCAAAATTCGATCTTTGCGGTTTCACTGATAGTGATTGGGCAAGTTCAGTGGATGATCGAAAGAGCACCTCAGCTAGTGTTTTTAATCTTGGATCAGGAGCAATTTCATGGAGTTCAAAGAAGCAAGCTACTACTGCCTTATCCTCTTCAGAAGCAGAATATGTAGCGGCAACTTCAGCAGCATGTCAAGCAGTTTGGGTCAGAAGATTACTTGCAGATCTTCACCAGGAACAAAAAGACGCGACTATTATTTTTTGTGATAACAAGGCAACAATTGCAATGACAAAGAATCCAGCTTTCCATGCGAGGACTAAGCATATTGATATTCGACTACACTTTATTCGAGACTTAGTCAGAAATAATGAAATTATGTTGGAGTATTGTAGCACGCATGAACAAATGGCGGATATCTTGACAAAGTCACTTCCCAGAGATAAGTTTGTTTATTTTAGATCATGTCTTGGTGTCTGTAATTTTGAAACAAGGGGGAGTGTTAACGATAATGTTTCAAAATAAATATTAATTAGTGGATTAATTATGTGGAAAATAATAGATAGAGATAGAGTTTGATTGGGATAAAATTTTTTTAGAAGTGTCTAGATTCAATGTATGTGGACTTGGTGCCTATCCACTAAGCCTATAAATATGTACCATTTTCTAGTGAATGAATCAAGTTGTTTTAGTTTGCTTTCTGCATTTCTCCTCTGTCACAAGTGTGTCTCTCCTCTCCCCTATTCTCTTCCTCCAACATGTTAACGATAATGTTTCAAAATAAATATTAATTAGTGGATTAATTATGTGGAAAATAATAGATAGAGATAGAGTTTGATTGGGATAAAATTTTTTTAGAAGTGTCTAGATTCAATGTATGTGGACTTGGTGCCTATCCACTAAGCCTATAAATATGTACCATTTTCTAGTGAATGAATCAAGTTGTTTTAGTTTGCTTTCTGCATTTCTCCTCTGTCACAAGTGTGTCTCTCCTCTCCCCTATTCTCTTCCTCCAACAGAGTGGTATCAGAGCGAGGTTGGGTTGAAGTGTCCTAGTTTGCTTGCAATGGCATTCAACGGAATTTCTCAACCCCTCATCCCCATTTTCAAAGGAGAGTGCTATGAATTTTGGAGTATCAAAATGAAGACTCTATTTAGATCTCAAGATCTTTGGGATTTAGTAGAGAACGGCTTTGACGACAAGGATGCTGATGAAGGTCGATTAAAGGAGAACAGAAAGAAAGATTCAAAGGCACTGTTCATCCTTCATCAAGCAGTACATGAAACAATTTTCTCAAGAATTGCAACTGCCTCATTTTCCAAAGAAGCATGGGAAATACTGCAGAAAGAATTCCAAGGTTCCTCCAGAGTGATAGCCGTGAAACTCCAAACCCTCAAAAGTGAGTTCGAGGCCTTGCTTATGAAGGGTAATGAAACTTTACAAGATTTTTTATCTAGAGTAATTTCTATTGTCAGTCAAATGAGATCTTATGGAGAAAAGATCACTGATGCAATTATCGTTTCGAAAGTTTTACGAAGTTTGACTCCCAAATATGATTATATAGTAACTGCAATCGAGGAATCTAAAGATCTTTCAACTTTCTCTTTTGATGAACTAATGGGTTCTTTGCAAGCTCATGAGGCAAGGCGAAATAGAACCACTGAGAAGAATGAAGAAAAGGCATTTCAAGCTTCTCAAGTGAAGGGGGAGATAGAAAAAAGGGAAGACTTCGCTGGCAGAGGTCGAGGAAGAGGAGGTTTTCGTGGTAGAGGACGTGGCAGAGGAAGAAGTAATTTTAATGGACAAGAGAGACAATTCAAAGGAGATCAAAAATGGAATAAAAATTCCATTCAGTGTTATGGTTGCGGAAAATTTGGGCATATAAAGGCAAATTGCAGAAATAGTTCACAAGCAAACTATGTTAAAGAAGAAAATGAGGAAAGTAAGTTATTTATGGTTCATTCTCATTCTAATGAAGTTCAAAACGATATTTGGTTTTTGGATAGTGGATGTTCAAATCACATGACAGGCAATAAGTCGTTATTTAAAGAGCTTGATGAGTCACAGAAGATGCTAGTAAGACTTGGAGATGATAATCAGATACAAGTCGAAGGCAAAGGTATTATTGCTGTGGAGACTAGTGATGGTAAAGTTAAATTACTTTACAATGTCTATTTTGTTCCTAACTTGGCACATAATCTGTTAAGTGTTGGACAATTAATGATAAGCGGCTATGCAATTTTATTTGATAATGAAGTCTGTGTTATTTCTGACAAAGATACTGGACAGTCTATTGTTAAAGTGCAAATGACAGAAAATAAGATGTTTCCGCTGAAGATCTCTAATGTGAGAAACCAAGCATTTATTGCTAATGAAGAAAATGCATCAAAGATGTGGCACTTGAGATATGGGCATCTCAACATCAAAGGAATGCAGCTTTTAAATCAGAAAGGTATGGTTCGTGGATTACCCTAAATTAATTCTCTTGGTTTTTGTGAAGGATGTGTACTTGGAAAACAAACAAGGAAACCTTTTCCAAGTGGACAATCATGGAGAGCGTCAGAATGTCTTGAGCTAATTCACGCTGATTTATGTGGTCCTATGAGAACTACATTGTTTGGGGTAGTAAATATTTTTTAATGTTTACCGATGATTTTAGTCGAATGAGTTGGGTATATTTTCTAACAGATAAGTCAGAGACTTTTGAAAATTTCAGAAAATTCAAGGCACTTGTGGAGAATCAGAATGGTACCTTAATAAAGACTCTTCGTACAGATCGAGGAGGTGAATTTTTATCTAAAGAATTTAATAAATTTTGTGATGAGCATGGTATCCACAGGGAATTGACCGCACCTTATACACCGGAGCAAAATGGTGTAGCCGAACGAAAAAATCGAACGGTTGTAGAGATGGCTAGAAGTTTGCTGAATATCAAAGGACTTCCAAATACATTTTGGGCTGAAGCAGTGGCAACATCAGTTTACCTGTTGAATATTTCTCCAACAAAGGCGGTTATGAATCAAACACCATTTGAAGCATGGCGAGGGAGAAAACCATCGGTAAACCACTTGAGAATTTTTGGTTGTATTGCATATGCTTTGATTAATCCTCAATTTCGTCATAAACTTGAGAAAAAATCTGAAAAATGCATATTTGTTGGATATTGTAATCAATCAAAAGCATATCGGTTGTATAATCCTCTTATTGGCAAATTGATTATAAGAAGAGATATAGATTTTGATGAAGATTCAAGTTGGAATTGGAATCCACAAGAAGAAAAGACTCAAGTTCCTATTTTAGTGGAGAACAGAACCCCAGCAACTGAAGTTGCTGAATCATCTCCTTTGATGTCACCAGCTTCTTCACCATCAAATTCAAGGAGCAGCCCATCCTCCTTACAAGAGTCTTCTGATGAATCACCTCCAGCAAAGGTCAGATCTTTGAGAGAAATTTATGCATCATGTCAATTTGCTCTCTTTGTTTCAGATCTTACAACTTTTGAAGAAGCAGTCACAAAGGAAGAATGGCGAAATGCAATGAATGAAGAGCTATTGGCAATCCATAAAAATGAAACATGGGAAATGGTGGATCTACCTGAAGGCAAGAATGCGATTGGACTCAAGTGGGTGTTTAAAACAAAATACCATGCTGATGGAACCATCCAAAAATATAAGGCTCGACTGGTTGCAAAAGGGTATTCACAACAACAAGGTATTGATTTCGAAGAAACTTTCTCTCCAGTTGCTAGATTTGAAACTGTGAGAATTATTCTAGCATTAGCTGCACAATTATAGTGGCCTGTTTATCAATTTGATGTTAAGTCTGCATTTTTGAATGGTGATTTGCAAGAAGAAGTGTATGTAGCTCAACCAGAAGGTTTTATAATTGAAGGCAAAGAAACAAAAGTGTACAAGTTGAGAAAAGCACTTTATGGGTTAAAACAAGCCCCACGTGCATGGTATGGCAAAATTGATGGCTATTTTCGACAACATGGTTTCACAAGAAGTGAAAATGAACCCACTCTGTATGTGAAGAAACAAGGTAGAGATGATTATCTTATTGTGTGCCTTTATGTCGATGATATAATATATATGAGCTCTTCTGATATTCTGCTGGCTGATTTTAAATCTAACATGATGAACAAATTTGAGATGTCAGATATGGGAATATTACATTATTTTCTTGGTCTTGAAGTGAAGCAAGGAGTTGATGGGATTTTTATCTCACAACGAAAGTATGCGACAGATCTTCTTAAAAGATTCAGTTTACTCAATTGCAATTCAGCTTCTACGCCCATGAATGTAAATGAGAAGTTACAACAGGAAGATGGTTCAGAGAAAGCTAATGAAAAACATTTCAGAAGTTTGGTTGGAGGTTTAATTTATTTAACACATACTAGACCTGATATTGCTTTTTCTGTTGGTGTAGTTTCCAGATTTATGCAAAATCCTACGAAGCATCATCTTGGAGCAGCTAAAAGGATTTTGCGCTATATTGCCGGAACGATGGATTATGGAATTTGGTACACTAAAGTTTCAAAATTCGATCTTTGCGGTTTCACTGATAGTGATTGGGCAAGTTCAGTGGATGATCGAAAGAGCACCTCAGCTAGTGTTTTTAATCTTGGATCAGGAGCAATTTCATGGAGTTCAAAGAAGCAAGCTACTACTGCCTTATCCTCTTCAGAAGCAGAATATGTAGCGGCAACTTCAGCAGCATGTCAAGCAGTTTGGGTCAGAAGATTACTTGCAGATCTTCACCAGGAACAAAAAGACGCGACTATTATTTTTTGTGATAACAAGGCAACAATTGCAATGACAAAGAATCCAGCTTTCCATGCGAGGACTAAGCATATTGATATTCGACTACACTTTATTCGAGACTTAGTCACAAATAATGAAATTGTTGGAGTATTGTAGCACGCATGAACAAATGGCGGATATCTTGACAAAGTCACTTCCCAGAGATAAGTTTGTTTATTTTAGATCATGTCTTGGTGTCTGTAATTTTGAAACAAGGGGGAGTGTTAACGATAATGTTTCAAAATAAATATTAATTAGTGGATTAATTATGTGGAAAATAATAGATAGAGATAGAGTTTGATTGGAATAAATTTTTTTTAGAAGTGTCTAGATTCAATGTATGTGGACTTGGTGCCTATCCACTAAGCCTATAAATATGTACCATTTTCTAGTGAATGAATCAAGTTGTTTTAGTTTGCTTTCTGTATTTCTCCTCTGTCACAAGTGTGTCTCTCCTCTCCCCTATTCTCTTCCTCCAACAACTCCCATCTCGATCAATTTCTGGACAACAGAAGGCTGAAATTTTATACTTTAATCTGGATGAAGAAAGAAGCAGAGTTGATCGAGCTCACGTCTATGGCGGAGCCGATGGCGCTGACGACGTCGGGAACGAAGGCTGCGATTTCGCCGGCGCTTCGATTTTGGAAGAAGGGGTTGTTGTAATCGTTGGCTCCGATCTGGCCCACCGAGAACAGGGCGTTACTCATAAAAGCGGCGCAGTCCGAAGCAGAGGAGCAAAGCGAAGGCAGGAGCTGCTCGAACCAGCGGAGCTGCACGCTCAGGGAGTTGTTGGAGAATAGATTCTCTATCCCTCTCGATAGGAAATAGTCGACGTCGAGCGCAGTGGCTCCGGCGACCGCAAAGTTGGCTCCGTAACTGAACTCCTCTGCTCCACCGCCGCCGAGATACGGTTTCACTAACGGCAAACCCATTGCTTGAGCTGGACGTTAAATGAATCATCATCAACAATTCGTCAATGCGTCAATTTCAAGTTCAACACTAGAGTTTACCGATGAAGTTGATGATTAGCCTTCCATCAGAGAAGCGGCCGGTGGGGTGGTGGAAGAAGGTCTCGCCGTAGGGAAGGCGGCCGGCGTGGCTGGAGTTACCGGTGAGGATGAGAAAATTGCCGGTGTCGACAACAGAGGCGCCGAAGCTAAAGATGGAAGTGTAGCAGCCAACGCCGAGCTCGGCCTGAAGGCTGAGGGCGAAGAAGAAGAAAGTGGCGGCTGCGGCGGCCATGTTTATTTGGTGGGACGGATGAAGTAGCCGGCGCACTGCTATAAACGGCCTTCACCGCGTCAATAGTACGACAATAATAATAATAATAATAATAATAATAATAATAATAATAATAATAATAATAATACTCCGATTGGTTGCCATTAAAATAATAATAATCACGACATGTGTTATAGTTGACCAGTACATTTTGCTGGCCATCCATAGTACATAGGTGCAGAAATTTATTACGGAATAGTAGTCGATTCGGTGACTTATCTCAATGATGTTGGCCCTCTCGAAATACCTGCTTAGGAAATGCCTAAATTTAGAAGACGATGCGTTGGGATTTCTCATTGATCAAGTGATTATTATCCATTCAAAATCTCATCTTATAGCCTGTTGGATCGGAACAGTGTATTGGTTTGATGGTGGAAAAGATAATTCGCTCGTCTTTAGTATCCCTCAATCTGTCTCAGGACTAACACGAAAGAAATAAATCATAGGGTTACTAATCTGGATGCTATGACTAATGCATGAAAAGGACGGGGATATTGACTTTTTCAAATTTTGATCCCTAGATCAAGATGATAATACTTACGTATTAATTATTAATCTATTATGTGAAGACACAATGAATTAATAGAATGGTCCCAAGAAATTTTAGGTGTGAATTGCGTGAAAGGTGTACATTCAGCACGACCCACTAATGCAATTATTTTTAGAATGTTGGGATAAAAACATCTTCCAATTACGGATAAATAAGACTATCTAGAAAATCACCGTGTACTTTTGTAGGTAGATGTTAGAAACGTAAGAATATTTTTTAAATCCACTTATTTTAGATTTATAGAGGAGGATTAAAGATTGATTTCACATAGGATATGAGATGTCTATTTATCAACGGATGACACACTCCTAGAGATCTACGCACCTAGAGGCCTATACTTATTCAAAAATTAGACAACATCTACCTTATACAATGGACAATTTAAATCTTATCTACATCCATCTCAATAATATATAATAACACAGTCACACTCGGCTGACAATCCGTCAATCATAACAGTAAAAAATAAAGCAAGCAACTACGTAGTTAAATAATATGACTATAAACTCCGTAAAATAAAAACAACCAAATCGACAAATCCAACTAATACATAAATAACAACAAATCCACGAAATAAGTATGAAACAATTAAAAGAAGGTGCAACACTAGAGGACTGATAGTTGCGGCACGAGACACAGCTATCTACTATCTGAAACAAAAATGAAAGCAAGTGGTGAGTCCGGGGTTGAACTCTATGATTATAGCGAATAAATAAATGCATGCTATAAACAAGATAAATCAAAGCAAACAAAAATAAGGTATACCGTCTCCGAAATGTAGAGTATAAATCAAATATGAAAACATACCTGTGGGGCATGTTGGTGCAATCTTCATTAAGTCAGGGTTGACTTAGTTTGACTACACTCGGATGAGCTTGAGTTTCGATATTTAACAATGATGTTAGAATTGTGTATAAGTCCAAGTGGATCGAGAAGATCATACGCTGACAAGGGAAAAGTCTAGTGGGACTAGGCTTACCTAATGGTACTAGGTGAAGTCCAGGTGGATTGAGGAGATCGCACGCTGGCAAGGAAAAGTCCTAGTGGGACTAGGTGAAGTCCAGGTGGATCGGGGAGATCGTACGCTGGCAAGAAAAAAGTCTAGTGGGACTAGTTGAGAACTAGGTAAGGGAGAGTCGAAGTCAGTCAAAGGGTTGATTGGACACTTGGTGAGGTACCGTGATTAGGTAAAGGAACCTTAGACTTGAGCTAAGAAAGTTAGGGTTGAACAATCGATTGAGTTGTTGTCTCGCGAGAACAGAAAGGTTCTTAATCGGTTGGGTAATTGATTAAGAAGGATCTTAATCAATTGAGTAATTGATTAAGGAGGGCCGTAATCAATTGGATAATTGATTAAGGCAGACCGGAATCGATTGGGTAATTGATTAAGGAGAGTGTCAATCGATTGGGTTGTTGTCTCGCGAGAACAGAAATGTTCTTAATCAATTAGGTAATTTATTAAGAAGGATCTTAATCAATTGGGAAATTGATTAAGGAGAACCGTAATCAATTGAATAATTAATTAAGGAGGACCGTAATCAATTGGGTAATTGATTAAGGAGAGTGTGAATTGATTGGGTAATTGATTGGGAGAGTTGTGTTGCGAGAACAGAAGCTAGCTGAATCAATTGGGCAATCAATTCATCCTTCTCTTAATCGATTGGTCAATTGATTAAGGTGTTCGGTAATCGATTGAGCAATCGATTACAGTAGTATTGTGCGAGAGTACAAAAAGGTGCTAAATCGATTCAGTAATCACTTAAGAACTTAATCGATTGGATAATCGATTAAGCTTCAAAAAATAGCCGTTGAACATCTAAGTCTGACGTGATACTCGATTGGGCAATCAATTAGGGAACCCTAGGCGTCGGGTATATAGGGTTTTTACGCAGGTGTGAAGCGGAGATTCTCAGTATCCCTTTGGCAACTTTTCGGCACTTCTTCTCCTCCTTCCTGGCCAGTTCTTAGCATGTGTTGGTGCACTTCTAGAGGCATTTTCCAAGCAAGAAGAAGGAGAAAACAAGACAAGCAAGGATCTAAGTGTGGAAATCTTATAAGATTTATTTTGTATTTGCTTGAGTTCTTGCTGTATCTTCTTGTAATCTTGTAAGAGGTTTTCCCACCTCAAGAAGGAGATCTTTCATAGTGTATGAGAGAGTGAGGAAAAGAGGATCCTTGGATTAGTCACCTCAAGGAGGTGGATACCAAGTAAAATCAAGGTGTTAGCATTGCTCAAGTCTTCGGCCGCAACAAATCATCAACAAGCAAAGATCGGAGCTAATCACCCTCCTCTAGCTCTCCTACCAGTCCTAACAGGCATACTCGAAAACGCCTAGGATACATCAATAATCTGCTCGTACTACTGAGCAGAAATAGATCAGATAATAGATGCAAATTAACAACCATATATGCATATCAATCATATGCAACAATCATAGCTTAAACAAATGCAAGATGTATCGTATGTACATGATGCAATGACATGTATCACCCCTACATACCAATCTACAACCAACACACATATTTGCGTGGCCAACGCTGTAACAACTGTACACACTCTAACATTCATCTCCTATGAGTGACCGAGTGGACAGGATGGTGAGAGAACAACCTCAATCCTGAATCCCAAAAAAGGGGGAGCACAACCATTCTGTATCAAAGATCTCAGGGGAGCACAACCGCTGTAATGCCCAAGAACAAGGAGGAACAACCTTTAACTCCAGGAAGGGGAGCACAACCACTCTGTTGGTGCAAAATGCATTAGTGATGAACAGTCATCCTCTAGGGTTTCGATGTTTAACAATATACTTAAGTTAGTGACGATATATGTTAGATAATATTAAGGGTGGTCAAAGTGATCAAGGGTTAAACCAAACAAGACCTTATGTTTGGTAGGATTAACCCAGGTTTGATCAGTTTGACAAAGGGTTTAGCCAAACAGGATCTAATGTTTGTGACTAGGCACACCTAGTGGGATTAGGTGAAGTTCAGGTGGATCGGGAAGATCGCATGCTGGCATGGGAAAAGACCTAGTGGGACTAGACACACCTAGTGGGACTAGGTGAAGTCCAGGTGGATCGGGGAGATCGCACGCTAGTAAGGTGGAAGTCTACCGAGAGACTAGACCTAACTCGAGGGTTGGGCAAACTTGGTTGAGAATCAGGTTAAGTCCTAGCTGAGAGATAGGCAGGAGAAATCCAGGTTGATTAAAGGGGTTGACTGGACACTTGGTAGGGAACCCTAGACTTGTGCACACAAGTTAGGGTTGGACTCAATCGATTGGGTAATCGATTCAGGTTTGGTTTCTCGCGAACAGAAGCTTTCTTGATTGATTGGGTGATCGATTAAGGAAGGTGTGAATCGTTTGGGTAATCGATTGTGAGAAATGAAGTGCGAGAATAGAAGGTGGCTGAATCGATTGGGCAATCGATTCAGCCTTCTCGTAATCGATTGATCAATTGATTAAGAGTTCCGGTAATCAATTGGGTGATCGATTAAGGCAGTATTGCGTGAGAGCACAGAAAGGTGCTGAATCGATTCAGCAATCGATTAAGGCTGTTCTTAATCGATTGGCTAATCGATTAAGCTTCAAAAAGTTTGACGTGGTAATCGATTAGGAAACCCTAGGCATCGGGTATATAGAGTTTTCACGTAGGTTTGAAGCTCATCTCTTCGGAATCTCTTCGGCACCTCTTCTCCTCCTTCCTCACCATTTCAAAAGAAGCTTTGGGGCATATTATTGCTGCACTTCCAAAGTTCTAGAGGTGATCTCAAGCTTGAAGAAAGCAAGAAAAGCAAAGAGAACTTGTTATTGTAAATCTTGTAAGATTTTTTTATTGTATTTGCTTCCTCTTGTTGTATTCTTCTTGTAAGCTTGTAAGAGGTTTCTCCACCTCAAGAAGGAGATCTTTCATAGTGTATGAGAGAGTGAGGAGAGTGGATCTTTGGATTAGTCACCTCAAGGAGGTGGATACCAAGTAAATCCTAGAGCGTTAGCATTGTTTGAAGTCTTCCGGGGCGACAAATCTTCTATAAGCAAATCGGAGCTAATCACCCCTCTAGCTCTCCTACCGGTCCTAACAGTATGGTTGAGCCAAGATGACTTATATGGCAAATCGAGCTTCCTAGATGATCTGCCAAGTATGGTCGAGCTGAGCTAGTTTATTTGGCCGAGTTGAGTTGACTTGTATGGTTGAATCAAGCTAACTTGTATGGTTGAATTGATCTACCTAGATGATTTGCCAAGTAAGGTCTAGCCGAGATGGCTTGTATTACCAAGGCGAGCTGACTTGTATGGTCGAGTCGAGCTGGATTGCTAGAGACTTGGAGGGGTGGAGGGAGGCGAGCTAGCCAAGAAACACTAGATGGAGGGATAACACCTCCACTTAGTGATGGCTTTAAAGGAGATGAATGGTGTATTTGATGTTAGTTGACTTTCTATGAGCATGATGATCATGGGATGGGTGGAAGACCAACTGGGGAAGAACTTGTTGGTGCCCCGGTTGGTTTTGATGTGATCAACCAAGTTAGGTTAGGTCCTGTTGGTTTTAATCCCTCTGCTAAGTGTGCAGGAGCTTAGGTACGGAGGATGTCGAGCGTAAGACGTAGCGGATGAGAAGGATTGTGCGGAGAAGTGAGCCGACGGGCTCGGTACAATCCGAGGGATGCGGAAGCTGCGGAAGAGTACACTGGTGGAGCGAGAAGGACGTGCGCGGTGTCCGAGGGATGAGAAGCCGAGAGGAAGGACGCTCGAGAGGCGAAAGGCCGGAGTCGGGTTCGGGTGAGCCTAACTTCGGTTGGCCGAAAATTACCCAGAAAACGAAGAACTAAAAGACTGGTTCGTTTGACCATGTCAAACAGGGCACTCGAAAAACAAAGGATTTATTTGCTCGAAAAATGAAGGACTTACTTGCTGGTAAAAAGAATAGAACCCACGACCTCAACGTTACACATTGAGGTGTTTACCACTTCGGACAGCAAGTAATGACAACAAGTTGCTGCCGATAATGTTACTTAAAGATTACAACAGCGACATGGAGATTCCAACAGCCATCTCGAGCCATCTCGAGGAAAGATAAAGTTTTAATTAAACTTTATTTCTTAAAGGATAATGTTACATTATCCTTTAATCAAATCCAATGGATGCAGTTTAATCCCATCCAAGATCAACCATCCAGATTACATCCATGGATCAACGACCAAGAGAAAAGTCATCAACAATCAACAATCCAGATTTATTCTCTTAGGCTATAAATAGACTTAGAGGTTTTGCTTTAGTTTTCAACAAATCAATTCTATTGTAATTCTCTAAATTTAGTGATCTTCAGTTGTAAGGCTTCTCCGCCACAAGGAGATATTTTTTGAGCTTTAACCGTCTTGGAAGCAACGACCAAGTTGCAATCAAATTTTTTTTAATAGACGAGTTTCCACCACTTTTCATTTATTAGTCATCTATTCACCCCCCTCTAGCCGGACCAACCTGATCCAACAAGTGTATCAGAGCGAGGCCGCCGCAGAAGGACTAACCGCCAACTGTAGTAAATTTTAAGATGGTTGGACCAGCGATATACCCGCCTAAGTTTGAGGGGGAGTTCGCGGCATGGAAACGGAAGATGTAGGTATTTTTTACTACGGATTATGAATTATTAATTATTATAAAAAATGGTTATGCAGCTCCCAAAGACAATGAAGGAAAGATCAAGGATCCTGATTCTTGGAACAAGTTGATGCTGTAGCAAACGGAAAGGCAAAATTTCATCTGCTGACCGTCCTCCCAGAGCAAAATGTGAACCAAATCGGTAAGTACGAATCGGCGAAGGAACTTTGGGAAAAGTTCTTGGAACTGCACGAAGGAACCTCGGAAGCAAAACTTGCACGACGAGATGTTCTTCGAAGCCGACTGACCAATCTATGGATGGAAGATGGAGAATCTATTGCGAGATTACATGCAAAGGTAAAAGAACTAATCACAAGCCTTGAAAATCTCGGAGAAAAGGTAACTAACCGCGATGCTCAAAGGTACGCTCTAAACGCGTTTCCGAGAACCCCGGAATGGACCTCGGTAATCGATGCGTATTATATTTCAAAAGATCTAGAAATATGTACTTTAGAACAGTTATTTTTTACTTTGGAACTTCACGAATCTCTCTTTGTAGAAAAGAACAGGAAAGCTGACAACATTGCGCTAAACACAAGGAAGATCCAACTCGACGAAGAATCTTCAGCGGATGATGAAGAAACAGCACTAGCGGTAAGAAAATTATGTAAATTCATTAATACTAACCGCTCAAAAAGGGTGCAGAGAAAGAAAAAACGAACGGTCCTATGCTACAACTGCAATGAGGAGGGACACCTGAAAGATCAGTGCCCTAAACTCAAGAACCAGCCAAAGAAGAAAAAGACACTAAAAGCCACCTGGGACGAGACCTCGTCAGATGAATCGGAAGTCGAAGAGTTCGACGGACTTGCATTGATGGAAAGCCACCAGGACGAAGATGAAGAAAGCACCTCGGGAGAAAGCAGCAATGAAGAGAAAGATCCTAACATCGAAACCGACCCGGTAAGTGAGGTATGTCTACTTCCACCTGCTCGAATCTACTCGGTAATAAAATCCATGCTGAAGTCGATGAATAAATTGGAGATAGAAAACTCTGAGTTAAAAGAAAGATTTGGCATTGTATGCTCATCTGTTCTATCCGACCAACTAAAAACAGAAAATAAAAATTTGAAGAATCTAGTGGAGAAATTAGAAAATGATATTACATGTTTAAGAATTAAAAAGAATTTTTATCCTGAAAATCTGAATTGGCATATTAAAAATCATAAGGGTCAGCTTAGAAAAATTCTTAGAAATTATATTCCTCCAAAGTTTTTGATTAACCCCGTAGATGAAGATTTATTTTGAGTCCCAAAATCAATATTGAATTAATTTTCTGGTATTTATGAAAAATAAAATTGACTAATATTTTTTTCTCTTTATGTCCTTTATCATTTGTTGTATTATCAAATGTTTTTAAGAGATTATTTCGATCTAAGTTTACTAAAGAAAATTAATTTTATATTTTCCCTTCCCTATTTTTTTGTCCCATTTTTGATGTAATCAAAGGGGGAGAGTAGTTCGGGGGAGGTTATGTACATGATTGCAAAATTTTTTTATGCTTAATTCTGTTACAATACTATTATTGTTTGTTGTTTATCCCTAACTAAACTTGGGTTGATGCACATCAAAAAGGGGGAGATTGTTGGTGCCCCGGTTGATTTTGATGTGATCAACCAAGTTAGGTTAGGACCTGTTGGTTTTAATCCCTTTGCTAAGTGTGCAGGAGCTTAGGTACGGAGGAAGTCGAGCGTAAGACGTAGCGGACGAGAAGGATTATGCGGGGAAGTGAGTCGATGGGCTCGGTACAATCCGAGGGACGCGGAAGCTGCGGAAGAGTACACCGGTGGAGCGAGAAGGACGTGCGCGGTATCCAAGGGACGAGAAGCCGGGAGGAAGGACGCTCGAGGGGCGAAAGGCCGGAGTCGGGTTCGGGTGAGCCTAACTTCGGTTGGCCGAAAATCACCCAGAAGACGAAGAACTAAAAGACTGGTTAGTTTGACTATGTCAAACTGGGCACTTGAAAAACAAAGGATTTATTTGCTCGAAAAATGAAGGACTTACTTGCTGGTAAGAAGAATAGAACCCACAACCTCAACGTTACACATTGAGGTGTTTACCACTTCGGACAGTAAGTAATGACAACAAGTTACTGCCGATAATGTTACTTAAAGATTACAACAGCGACATGGAGATTCCAACAGCCATCTCGAGCCATCTCGAGGAAAGATAAAGTTTTAATTAAACTTTATTTCTTAAAGGATAATGTTACATTATCCTTTAATCAAATCCAATGGATGCAGTTTAATCCCATCCAAGATCAACCATCCAGATTACATCCATGGATCAACGACCAAGAGAAAAGTCATCAACAATCAACAGTCCAGATTTATTCTCTTAGGCTATAAATAGACTTAGAGGTTTTGCTTTAGTTTTCAACAAATCAATTCTATTGTAATTCTCTAAGTTTAGTTATCTTCAGTTGTAAGACTTCTCCGCCACAAGGAGATTTTTTTTTGAGCTTTAACCGTCTTGGAAGCAACGACCAAGTTGCAACCAATTTTTTTTTTAATAGACGAGTTTCCACCATTTTTCATTTATTAGCCGTCTATTCACCCCCCTCTAGCCGGACCAACCCGATCCAACAAGTGTATCAGAGCGAGGCCGCCGCAGAAGGACTAACCGCCAACTGCAGTAAATTTTAAGATGGTTGGACCAGCGATATACCCGCCTAAGTTTGAGGGGGAGTTCGCGGCATGGAAACGGAAGATGCAGGTATTTTTTACTACGGATTATGAATTATTAATTATTATGAAAAATGGTTATGCAGTTCCCAAAGACAATGAAGGAAAGATCAAGGATCCTGATTCTTGGAACAAGTTGATGCTGTAGCAAACGGAAAGGCAGAATTTCATCAACGTTATATGTCATATCTAAGGGTCATATCATCAACGTTCTGTATGATAAAGGATTGTGTGGTATCACGCCATGTCAACCATGCTACGCCACGTGTTTTGTTAACTTACATGCTTTCCCATATGCTATAAGCTCACGTTTTGTCCCATGGCTGTGTTAGCCTACATACTGTCCCACATGTTATTTCCTAATTGGGGAAGATGACCCATATAGTTTGACATATAAGTGGAGGGGCATCAGATCGGTGGAACCGAGATGACTAAGCAGGAACAGTAGGTCGGCAGGGCCGAGATGAGTGAGCATGGACATTGGGTCGATAGAGTTGAGCCAACTATAATAGATGTAGAGCTGGGAGAATGATTAGAGTTATGGGGCTGAGAGGATGGTCAAAGTTGTGGGGCTGAGAGGAGACGAGCAAGAGTGTAGGGTCAGCCGGGGCCGAGAGCAGATGAGCAAGAGTGTCGAGTTAGCTGCCTTCATTGGGAAGACTACTCGGGAGAGTTGGCCTTCATGGGGAAGACTCCTCGAGGGAGTCATCCTTAGTCAGGAAGACTCCTCGGGGAGTTAGCCTTTGTAGGGAAGTCTCCTGGGGGGATTCGACCTTTGTGGTGAAGACTCCTCGAGGGTTTCGACCTTAGTCGGGAAGACTCTTTAGGGGAGTCCGAAAGAGTCTTTAGGTGAGGCGACTTTCATCAATTTTCATCGGGAAGACTCCTTGAGGGAGTCAACCTTTATGGGGGCACTATCATTCCATGGCCAAGCCATGTTTGGGGGCACTGCCATTCCGTGAAGCACAACCTAGTCATGCCCTAAGGCATGATGATCATGTGACAGAGTTTTTCGACACGCTTGTCAAACCCACATTAGCTGACATGAATTGGTTGTGCCTCTTAGCATGCTCGTTAAACCCATAGTAGCGGACACGGTCTAGTCGTGCCTCTTAGCATGGTCGTGCCCCATGTCAGCTCAAATATGAGTCATCTTCAACAATTTCTACCTTGGCGAATATCCATCCCTCATCTGCTAAACCCTTCACCTGGAACGCTGACATATACAAGCCATAAGTGTACGGTTGTCGTCAAGTAATAAAAGATATCGATCCCACGAGGACTGTGAATTAATTACTAGTCGAAATTGCTAACTATATCTAGAAAATCATAGATCGCAAGAGTTTGAGAACAAGGAAAGAGATGAGTGAGTTGAGAGAAGGTCTAGAGTAGTACTAAAAAAGTCGAGGTGAAATCAAGGAGTTGGAAATATACCTGACAATGAGTCGGGTCCAGCCCGGACCTAGCTCGGACCCGAGCCAAGTCAATGGGCCGGCTAGCTCGTTGACCTGGTTCATCGGGTTGAACCAGAACCGGCCCAGCAAGATGTCGAGCTAGTTCAGCTTCCATTGGATGTGGAACCGCCTAATCGGCGGTTCGAACCGCCGGTTCCAACGGCTCCGAACCGCCGATTAACCGGCAGTTCGGAGCAGTTGGAGAGGTTTTCTTTATGATTTTTTTAATTTTTTTCAACGGTTAAGATCATTTGACCATTTTTTTTATCAATGGCTATGATTTAGTGACCGTTATGATCTAAACTCTATAAATAGGGAGTTCATTTCATCATTTTCACACACATCTTCTCTACTCTCAATCTCAACTTTATATTCTCTACATATTTTCAGCTTCATCTTTCGACGACAATGGAAGGTCGTCACGGAGCTTCATCATCTCATCTTGGAGGGGAAAAGAAATAGCGCACGAGGATCCCAACATTCAATCTCAATCCACCGATGATGAGATCGAGACTCAGCCCCAACACCTTCCGATGCCCAAAACACAAGGAAGTACCGATGCAATTACTTCTAAGATTCAGGAGAATTGTCATTTAAAATCTATTATTTTCGCTAAACATTTTGAGAATGCCACACGTCCGTTGGGAGAATTGCGTGCAAAATGTAAGCATTGCAATGCTTCCTACAAATTCCAAGTCATCGGCGGCTATGGGTCATTAAACCGACATGTAGAAATGAAGCACCCAACGGAATATGGACTTGACCGCTCTCAAGCACAATTATCAAGATTTTCTAGTAGTAGTCGTACTGATTCTGGTTTATTTTTATATATGATAATAAATTAAGAGAATCATTAGCTAAATTTGTTTCCGTAGAACATCTTTCTTTTAGTTTTGGATCTAAATGTACATTTGAAGATTTTTGTAAAGAATCTCTTAATCCATGTGTTAAACGTGTTCCTAGGACTACACTTACACGTACAATTAAAAGATTAGTTGATCCCGCCCTATCTTTGTCACCGTACGGACAGCCCGCGTGGCGAACAGCCTGGCCAACTTCTGGGTCCATGTCATTGTACGGATAGCCGGCCTGATAAACACCCTAGCCGGTCTTAGATTCCCTGCCGGCCGGTCGGACTCAAGCGCCCGGGCAGAATAAATGCCAGGGCTCAGCCGGCCAGTCAATCCCGGTCTGCCATCATAAGGTTATTATGCCTCGCTTATCCGGGTACTTCCGCCCGGTCTCTACATCCCCTCGCCCGGGTATTGCCGCCCGGCCATATAAAGGCCACACGCCTAATCATCCGGGTGAATCCGCCCGGTAATCCTTCATGTCCATACCGGACATCCAGCCGGGCATCCCCGCCTGTCGCTCACTCGGGTACTCTCCCGAAACCGCCCGGGGATAACGACAAAACATCCGCGCCAGCTGCAGATAACAGGCTGTCACCACTCGTGTGACCTGACGCTCCCTGGCACGCCGCCCTGTCGGGCCGTTGGCGCCAGGCGGCGCTGGTCGGGAACGTACAGAAAGCTGTCTGTGTCCTCACATAAGACAAATAATATACGACAAGGAATGTTGGCTCCAAACCGACAGAATCATACAATATTCCCTGACTCCGTCAGAGAATCCTGACACCTGGCAGACAATCAGAGAATATCCCTCGACCAGGTCAGAGAATCCTGACACAGGTCAGACTTGGTCCTTTCCCCTGGCTATATAAGCCCCTCCCCTCCTCATTATCAGGTACGCGCGCGAAGCTTCTCGTCTACAGTGCTCCTCTATTTTGCTTGTTCACCGGAGTACTGACTTGACCGTCGGAGGGCCTTGCCGGGACGCTTCCCGGCTAGGTTGCTAACGGTCCTTTCCTTCAGCAGGCTCAGGTCATCCGGACGCAGTTCCACTCGACAACGACATCATCCTCACTCGGACATTCGGAATTTCCACTCGGCGGTTACATCATCCACCTGGCCAAAGGTGTACCAGGCAGAATCCGCTTCCGTCCGATCGGAAGGCACCCCCGTTGGCTGAGTCGTTCTGAGCGAAGGCAGCCCGTCAGCGCACACGTCATCCATCCCAACACCGTCATCCGGTTGCGGCCCCACCCCGCTCGGCGACAGGATCATTAGTAAAACAAGAAAAAAAGAATTTAATTGATGAATTTAGTAAATTAAATAATAAAGTTTCTTTATGTTCCGATATTTGGAGTGATTATTGGCAAACTCATTCTTATATGGGTGTGACTTGCCATTGGATTGATAACTCTTGGATCCTCCAAAAAAGATTGCTAGCTTATAGAATTTTTGATTAATCACATTCTGCCCATAACATTGCACAATTATTATGTTTAATTTTAGAAGAATATGGATTGACTCATAAAATATTTTCAATATCATTAGATAATGTTAGTTCTAATATCGCTTCTATAGATGAACTAAAATTTATTTGTCAATCTGTTATTGGTGTTTTATTTTTTCATGTTCGTTGTGTATGTCATGTTTTACATTTATGTGTTCAAGATGGATTAAAACTTTTAGAAAATTATATTAAACCAATTAGAATCGCAATTTCATATTTATGGTTGCATCTATCTATGATGAAACAATGGAGTAGATTTTGTAAAGCTAATGGATTTAGACTTAAAAAATTTCCATGTGATGTTCTAACACATTGGAATTCAACATATCAATTATTATAAGATTCATTTCAATATAAAGATTTATTATGCTTATTTTTTACACAAAATAGTAATACCAATATATATTTATTTTAAGAATAATGGAATATTTGTAGTAATATTTGTGAAATTTTAAAAGTATTTAACGATACAACTGAAACACTTTCCGATGTTAATTATCCTACTGTTCATTTAGTTTTAGTAAATTTTTCTAGTATAGTATTAGTATTAAATGAACATATCAATAATGAAGCTTTAATTTCTTGCATTTTAGCTATGAAAACTAAATAAGAAAAATATTTTTATTTTATTCCTGAAATTTATTTAATTGCATTTGGTTTAGATCCTAGATTTAAATTAGAAGTTTTACAAGAAATGTTAACTTTATATTATGACACTTTAATTCCTATTAAAGATCTTCTTCTCCAGATCCAGTTAATATTATATATAATATTAACAAATATTTATATGATCTTTATAATCAATATTATATTAAATATGGAATACAAACTATTATTTTTGAAATACAACAATCTACTAGTACTAATTAAAAACTTACAAAAGCACAACTTTTATTAAAAGAATGGACGAAACGTCCACGAGGATCCTCAAGTTCCACACAGGAACTTGAGAATTATTTTACAACTTTTTTTGATTTTAATGAAGCAGATAGCGAAGATTTCGATATCTTAAAGTGGTGGTTATAGAAGGCTCAAAACTTTCCTATTCTCTCCATGATTGCAAAAAAAAATTTAGCTTGTCTACTGTCAACTGTTGCTGTGGAACAGACGTTCAGTGTCGGCGACAACATATTAGATGAACGACGATTAACTATGTCTCCCGACTCATTTGAAGCTTAAGCATTACTAGACGATTGAACCAGAGCCGAGAAAAGAATCCAAGGAATACAACTTTCAGAAGATAAAGTCGAAGAATTTTATACCGAAGGAATGAATACAACGAGAACGGGAGGAAATGGAAGTGAGTGATGAAAATTATAAAAGGGTAAAAATGTAAAAGAACTACATGAGCTTTGATTCCTTTACACCTTAAGAGGATACGTAGGTAACTTAAATAAGTGCAAACCCTATTTTTAATAAATTTTATATTTTAAATTTAATTTTTTAATATAATAATCTCGAACCATGGTGAACCGTGGCAAACTGTGAACCGAATCGTCAACTGGCGATTCCGAACCGTGAACCGTAACCATCTTGGGCGATTAAGGTTAAAGGTCAATCTCCCACGAACCGTCGAACCGGTGGTTCCGAACCATGGTCGGGTCTAGTTGGAAAGTGATCCTAGAATATTGGTTTTGCCACAATGACTATTGACATCCTGAATATTATTTACTTTCATATCTCTATGTTTGTTCACATGTAGGTGGACCTATCTCGAGATACCGATATAGACTTATGGAGTTATACCGGCATATCTACCCAAACGTGACTCCTAATTTCAAGGGGCATTACTAGTCTGACTGTTAGTACTATCAAACGGGCCAACTCATGGTGAGACAAGTCGATCCGCTAGAAACCCATTATATAGCGGAGTGGGGCTGGCTGGCCTACTATCTTGGGAGGTTGGGAAATCCTTAACCCAGTGCAACCCAAGACAGGTTTCGAGTTAGGCGGACTAGCCCATATGCCCACAAATACATACATACATACATTATATATATATATATATATATATATATATATATATGAAAATTGATCTGCTACGGATGCTACATCGCGCGCCCCCTGCTAACTATATATATATATATATATATATATATGAAAATTGATCTGCTACGGATGCTACATCGCGCACCCCTGCTAACTCGGGGCACCTATATTGAATACAGGCGCCCTAAGTAAATCCCAGGCACCTGTATTGAATATAGGCACCTAGGATTCAATAGATTTTTTTTATTTTTTAAAATTTTTTTGGGGTATATTTAGGATTTAGAAGTTAGGTTACAGTGAGTTTAAGTCAATAAGATTTTTCTCTAGAGTTTAATCGTCTCTCTTGGGTTATAGTGTCCAAAATTATAAATTTAGATGCTCACGTGGTATATTTTTTGTATTTAGCGTTTAAAATTTTAGGATTTAGGAATTGAGTTATAATGGGTTTAAGCCAATAAGAATTTTTCCTAGGGTTCAAGCTTTCCTCTTTAGTTATAGTATTCAAGATAACAAATTTTATGGGCTAATAGGGTATATTATATGATTAATGAATAATTTAATGAATTGATTAAATTTTTTATTAAAAAAAATTAAAAATAAAAAACCTTACCTAGGTGTCTGAATTCATTCAGGTGCTTGGGAAATGGTCCGCAGCATGGCACTACTTTATATATATATATATATATATATATATATAGATATATATATATATATATATAATGTTGAAATTTTAAGTTTTGTTTGTAGATTAGATGAGTCAAGCCTACTAAAATTTTCACTTTATTTAGAAATTTCTTGAGCTATTTGTAAGCATTGATTCAAATTCTATAACTTCGACAAAATAGAGTGTGCCCTTCAATTAGTAGTTCGTCGTTGCTTTGTTCTAGATTCCTCTCCCAGTTAATGTCGTATAATCTAAAGCCTCATGTTAATAATTTTTCATTTTATTCAAAAACTACATTTTTAGATTTACCCCCGCGACAGGACGTGCTCTGTGTTCCATCGATTATCGTTCCCTAGAATAGTATTAGTTTAATGTGTTCATATTTAATTTAAGTTATTGTTGTTCTTCATGCTTTGTTAAATTTTAGAAGAATATTTTTTCAACCCTTAGGCAAACCCAAGGTCACAATGGCTGACCTGTGTGGGTCGTGGGTGTAACGCCCGCCCTTATATCTACTCTCGGGGCGGGGTTACGTACAATCAATCATATAATTTTTTTTTAAACATAAAATAAAAACAAAAGTGCAAGGACTAAGTACTGAGCATGCTTGTTTAAAACCATCAAGTGATATTTACAAGTGCTAAGCATACTAGTCAGTGCATGCCAATCAGATATCATGCTTTAAGGATTAGAACATGGTAGGTGCATAGCAAGTTCAGTAACACACAGATCATGATAGTGAGGTTTTACAACTTGTAACGTCCGCCCTTATATCTACTCTCGGGGCGGGGTTACAGACAATCAATCATATAATTTTAACATAAAATAAAGAAAACAAAAGTGCAAGGACTAAGTACGGAGCATGCTTGTTTAAAACTATCAAGTGATATTTACAAGTGCTAAGCATACTAGTCAGTGCATGCCAATCAGATATCATGCTTTAATGATTAGAACATGGTAGGTGCATAGCAAGTTCAGTAACACATAAATCATGATAGTGAGGTTATACATTCCATTGCAAGGCATCATGAATTCACATCCTAGAACATCATTTAGAAGCATAGTCATAGGTTTCCATGCATAATAACAGTTCATAAGATTGAGTCTAAAGGAAGTCTAGAACATCATGTGAAATATCGTAATCAAGAGTTATCCTATAACATGATAGGTTCACAAGTAGTTCAACTCACAACACAATCAAACATAATCGAGTATAAGAGTAATCCAAGTGTAATCACTAATATTCAAGAGTATCAACTCTAATCACTAGCATTTATTATCAAGGAAAAACATCAACATAAGCATAGTAAAGTAGATATAAGAATCTTTTTTTCCCGAGCCACCACCCCACACATCTTCAGCCCTCCTGCCTCTTCCTTTAGTTTAAGTGTCTCTTACCCTTATCTGCAGCATAAGACAACACATAAACTAGTAAGCACAAACGCTTAGTAAGGATTCTGTCCTACTCGCAAAATCCATACAGAAGAATACAACATGTACACATAATGAATCATAAACAATTCCATAAAGGTATTACTTAAGAATACAACATGAGTTTATCATAGCATACTAAACATCAAAGTTTCTAAGCAAGCAGTATAAAGTATCTTAAGCATACCCTTCACATATAATAAATGTTTTCAAAACGATTCCATAAAGGTATTACTTAAAAATACAACATGAATTTATCATAGCATACTAAACATCAAAGTTTCTGAGCAAGCAGTATAAAGTATCTTAAGCATATCCTTCACATATAATAAATGTTTTCAAAACGATTCCATAAAGGTATTACTTAAAAATACGTTAACATCATATAGGGGACCAGTTGTGTACCACATCAAGCGCGTTCCCTAATGAATTGGGGTAGCGAGCCACCAACCCATTAGAGCAGGACCCTTCCGTCCTACCGGAGCCATGACCTTCAGTTAACATGTACCCTGGATTTGTTTAACGACCCCCTTCCGAGTCGGGTACACAACTTTCAAAGTAAAATACTTATCATGCTTTTACATATATGCTAAGGAGTACTCCAAATCCACTCTCAAGGGACACACCACTCTTCAAGGGTGCTCATGATCCCATAGGGACACACCACACAACATAAGGGGTGCTCTTGATCCCATAGGGACACACCACACAACATAAGGGGTGCTCTTGAGGAAGAGGAGGAAGGAGAAGAGTTTGGTGGAGAGAAAAGGGGGGGGTTTCTTGGTCGAAATGCCTTAGGCATTTCCTCCTCTTCATGGTCTTTTATGGTGAGTAAAGAGGCAAACACCTCTTTAATGGTGTCTCTTCAATTTTTTTATGTCTCTTCATCTTCTTTCCCACTTATCTACAATTTCCCATCCTCTTCTAATAGCACTCCCTCACTTGCAACATAATGGTTTTTTTATGTGTTTTTTATGATTTTTATGTTTGCTTGTGATGTTGGGTGAAAGAAAATGGAAGAAAACCTTAAGGGAAGTTTTGGCCATAAAGGGGTACCTCCCTTTTCTATGTCCAAAAACTTAAAGGAAGAGTTCATGAAATTGTTACTACCTTTTGTAATGAATATATGATGGATACATGGTGTTTGAATGCCCTCCATGATGTAAATGACTTGGAAGAATTCGGCAATGTTATGAAATGGATAAATGTTGATGCATGAAATAGGCTATTATTCTAATGATTGTTTCCTTGCTATATAAATGTTTTAGGCCAAGAAATTTTGTGAAATCTATGCTAAGGGACCCTTGTAACATTCGGCCAAGGACCTTAAATTATGCCTTAAAACAGATTTTTATAGACCTTCATGAAGTTATAGTTAAATCAAGTGATATGCATGTGATTGGGTGTTTTATTTCATGATGGAAATAATTTATACCTTAGGGTCAGTACCTTATCTAAGTTGTTTGAGCCTAAACTCATGCTCCATTCTATGTATTGATATTTAGAAAAATGTTACATGTACCCATATGCATGATAATCCAAGTAGAACTCTAGATCATACACCTAAACTAGGGTTTGGCGAAGTACAAACTACTTTTGCACTTGTGAATGAATTCTTATGAAAAATATGCTTTTATTCCCATGTTATGTGAATGATTATGCTATGAAATCCCTACTGTGAGTTTCGACAAGTTACATGAATAGGGGTTAAGAATAGGTTCGAATACAAAGCATGCCCCTAAACTAGTGTTTAATGAAGCCTAGACTACCTTTATGCTTGTATATGACCTTAATGGTAAAATATATTTTTGTTTACATGTTATATGAACTTTTATACCATGTTATACATACTGTGAATTTTGGCCAATTACTAGAATAAAGGCTAAGAATAAGTTCAAGTACAATTCATGCACCTAAACTAGTGTTTAGTGAAGTCTAGACTACCAGTGTACTTGTAAATGACCTCTTATGTAATGTATGTTTTTATTTCCATGATTATATGACTCTTATGCTATGATATCCTTGCTATGAAGTTTCGGCCAGCATGTATTAAGATGAGAAAAGAAAGATTAAACTAACATATTGCCTTAATTAAGAAAAGCATGTTATAAGTATGATGTATTGATGAAACTAGCATGATGGTTGCTTCCCTTACATGTGTTAAAAGAAAGGTCCTTCCATGTCTTGTTATTTATGCTAATGATTATGCCATGAAAGTATGCCTATGTTTATGAATGATTGAATGCCTATAGTACATGCAATATGAAAGAAAGAAAGAATGCATGTTCTATATATGAAAGTATGCTTATGATTATGAATGATTGAATATCTATAGTACATGCAATATGAAAGAAAGAAAGAAAGAAAGGAATGCATGTTCTATATGAAAGAAAGAAAGAAAAGAAAAGAATGCATAAACATAAAATAAATTATATGATTGATTGTACGTAACCCCGCCCCGAGAGTAGATATAAGGGCGGGCGTTACAGTGGGCCAAGGCGGGTTGACCCATCTGGACCCGCCTTAAAATGGGTTGATAAAATTTCAACCCAACCATCTTAAATTATTTAGCGGGGAGAGACGTGCCAACTCAACGAGCCCTACACAAATTAACAACTCTAATGACCGGTTCCTCACAGAGGCCCTGTCACGAGAGCCCCACAATCCCCTACTTGTCCTCCTTTACATTGTGACGCCATCAGGATAAATCCATTAGATTCTGTGATGACCAATGGTGCCCCTACTTGGGTATAACATCATCCTTTCACAGCATATCAACCTACTTTCATGATTGACTCTCCATGTCTCAGACATTTATAGGTTAGAGATTTGGATTTACCTTTCAATCCTTCCTCGTGTCCCATGAGATACGAGGGTGCAGGTTAGTGTTACAATTGTGTATGCACAATAAAGTCAAAGCATGTAATAAACATGTCATGCAATAGAGAAAGAAAAACAAATACATGAATTAAATGTCAACAAATTATCCAGCTACTCCCTAATTCTAGAATCTAGAGAACTACTCTATAGAGATGGAGGTATTACCAGAAGGCATTTAATCTAAGCAATTACAACTCAAACAAAGAGTAGAGAGTAGAAAGCATAGTTGTAAAGGTTGTTGGGGGTTTCAGAAGAGTCTCCAAGCTTCGATTTTAGACGGATCATTACGACGACTCGTTGACGACACTTTTAGGGTTTCCCTAGGATAAAAAACCGTCCTCCAGGGAGGGGGCTGACCCCCAAATCCCAGCTTCCCTAAACAAGAGTTCAATTAGTACTTTTATAGCTTTCTAAACCTTCCAGATCTCTTGATTGTTGGGGCACCACTAAAACAATGTTTCAGGCATTTAGATGAGGTTTTTATGAGTTCTATCCTGAACCAAATTTGTATACCTTGAAATTATCTTCAATTTGATAGGTTATATACCTTGTGTGTCAATTCAAGTTAAAAGTTATGGTTGTTTGAAGTTTGGTCACTATTGGGCCTAGTTCAATGGAGAAAAGCACGAACGTGCCTGTGGTGCGAGCGGTTGTTGGCTTCTGGAGTGAAAAGCACGGTTGTGCCTAGGAGGCATGATCGTGGGATGTTTGACTGATGTTTCTAGAGTGAAAAGCACATTTTTTCCTAGGTGGCATGGTTGTGAGGTGTCTGGCACATGATTAAAACTTCATTTTGATGGGGTTTGATTGTCCTTTTCTTCCCTTTATGATCCACAAGCATGTACTATGTTGGAAATACATGTTCTAATAAGGCTTCTCGGTATTGTTTTATCTTTAAATTTACGTCCTATCAATAAAAATATGTAAAGAATAGTTTTCCAAACTAAAATAGTAAAAGCAATGAGAAGAATATGCCAATATGTGAAATATACTTATGAAATGTCATAGAATGTATGTGAACTGATGCTAAGAATCACATAAGAAATACACACATCAAACATCAAGTTTGGTTGCACCCTCTAGCAACTAGAGAAATGGATCAAGTTCAAGTAATGCTTCTTTGCAGTAATTAGTTTCGTTAACATATCTGTAACATTTTCAAAAAGTGTGGACCTTCTCATGTAGTATTTCCTTGGAAGATATCAGCTCTT
>JAGFNQ010000479.1:285246-472100 GCA_024364735.1 Boesenbergia rotunda
TTTTCATGCAATTCCATCTCACAAAATAAGTCATCTAATTTTACAATAGATAAATCCTTGGATACTTTGTAGGCATCCACCATGGATGACCACAAAGCATTCCTTGGAAATGCTTTCAAAACATACCTCACAAGGTCACGATTTTCGACCTTTTCATCAATTGAATGAAGTCCATTAAGAACTTCCTTGAACCGGCTATGGAGCTCACTTACCGACTCATTCTCCTTCATGGAGAGATTTTGAAGTTGATTGAGGAACAAGTCCCTTTTTGCAATCCTCGAGTCCCGGGTGCCTTCATGGAGCTCTATGTGTTTGTTCCACAAGTCTTTTGCACTCGTGAAGGGACCAACCTTGATGAGTTGGTCTTTGTTCATGCCACATTGTAGAGTGACAACCGTCTTAGCGTCGGCTTCACTCTTCCTTGTTTGTTCGGCAGTCCACCGAGATGATTCGAGTTCCTTGCCTTCATCATCCTTAGGAGGGATGAATCCTTCCTTCACCGCGAACCACGTATGAATATCCATCTTCAAATAATATTCCATCTTTGATCTCCAATATTGGAAGTCGGCGCCATCAAAGAATGGAGGTCGGGTGGTGGAGAAGCCTTCTCTCAAAGCCATCTTGTTGAGAACTCTCGGTTGTTAAGCCGTAAACAGAGCACCTTGCTCTGATACCACTTGTTGGGAACGAGATGGCTATAGAGGGGGGGGTGAATATAGACAATCGCTTGCCCCTTCTAAACTTATCACGATTTCTGCAACTCAAATATCAGTAGCACAGCGGAAAGAATGGAAAACAGAGTATGCAGAAAAACAAATGAGAGCAAAGCACACACAACTAGCAAGATCCCTAACAAGGAGGGTTTACAAGGTTCGGGGATAACTTGCCCCTACTCCTTGGCGTGCCCTTGAGGTGGGCGATCCCTTGATCGTCGGCAGATCAAGCCCCGGTTAACACCGGATATGAAGCAACCTCCTTCTCGGTGGAGAAACCTCTCCACAGTGTGTTTCAAACAATGATATATAATGAGCACAATGAAACAACAACAAGAAAGATCTTACTCAAACACTTAGCAAGGATTAAACACAGCAAGCTTCCCGAGCTCCACCCAGTGGCGATCTCACGCAGACCCCTGTCTGCTTCATGTCTTCCCACTGTCGGACTCCCAGCTTCTTGTTTTCTCCTTCAAGCGCTCAAGTATGATGGATGCTTCTCAATAGCTTGCTTAGAATGGATGAAGAACTCAAGAACAGCAAGCTTCTCGTAGCAGAACGCAAGAACACGCAGGTTTTCAAAACTGAATCTGATACTGAACTCAACTCTCGCGTTCCTTTTTGTTTCTCCGCCAAGCGACAGGTGACACCATCTCTGTAGCTCCCAGCTACTCCTCTGCCAACGCCAGCCTCTACTGAGCTATCTCTGGACTCACTGAGCTCCTCAGTCGAGCTCCAGTCTTAGCTCCAGTCCGCAGCTCGCCGTTGCAACCTGAGATGGGAAAAGGGACAAACCTGCTCCAAGGAAAGCACTCTTTGACTTCTCCTTGAGTGTTTGAATCCTCCCCTGTCACCTGAAACTCAATCAGAGCATTAGAGCAGAAGATCACAAAGCATATCACATACATCAGCAAATCGGATACGATCAGATGCTCTGACGACGTCTGACAGTGAAATTTGAATTAAAGTGATCGGTCACCGGACCGATCCAGGGTGTGTGGATCGATCACCAGACCGATCCACTGCTTTGCTGGGATTCCCAGCTCTTGCAGCTGTACACACTTGATCGGTCACCGGACCGATCAGGGTGAATCCTGATCGGTCACCAGACCGATCAGATTGGATCCTGATCGGTCACCCAGACCGATCAGAGCAGATGAACAGTTGTTTTTTAATCAATTCCAAGATCCCTGATCGGTCACCAGACCGATCCAAGACTCTGATTTGCAAGGGAACTCACTCACCGTTTGCTCCCTGATCGGTCGCCAGACCGATCAGGAGCAAGACAGCAAGGAAGCAGCCTGCTCCCTGATCGGTCTCCGGATCGATCAGGAGCCACACAGTAGATTCCCAATCTCACTGTGCGCTCCCTGATCGGTCACCAGTCCGATCAGACATAGCTGGATCGGTCACCAGACCGATCCACTAAGGAGCAGCGTGCCAACAGTCCCTGATCGGTCACCAGACCGATCCAGTGACTCTACCCAGCCCTCCAAGCTAGGGATTCATCCACCTTAGCCCTCCAAGCTAAGGATTTTTCCATCTAACTCTCCAAGTTGGGAATTTGCACCTAACCCTCCAAGTTAGGACTTTTCACCTAGCCCTCCAAGCTAGGACTTTTCACCCAACTCTTCCGAGTTAGAACATCATCCAACCTAGCCCTCCAAGCTAGGCACCTGACCCTCCAAGCCAGGACTTTTTCACCTAATTCTCCAGGATGGGAATTTGCACCTAACCCTCCAGGTTAGGACTTTTCACCTAGCCCTCCAAGCTAGGACTTTTCACCCAACCCTTCCGAATTAGGACTTTTCCAACACCTAACCTCCCAGGTTAGGATTTTGCACACCTAGCCCTCCAAGCTAGGATTTTCCACACATAACCTCCCAGGTTAGGATTTTCCAACATTATGCATAATCCTCGATTAGGACTTAATCATAATCATCACAATCATCACACCTAACCTCCCAGGTTAGGGTTTTCCATATCATGCCTAATCCTCGATCAGGACTTAATCATAATCCACCTAACCTCCCAGATTAGGATTTTCCATATCATAATCATCCTCCTAAACTAAAATCGTTGTCAACACCAAAACAACAATCAGGGCCAGACTGCATCAACAAGTTGTGCCCTCTGACATCTTAATCCCAAACAATTTCTGCTTAAGATAGAGCTTGTTCGTCAATGACTTGGATATGTATTTAGTTTCTAGGTTTTGCCAAATTGTCATTCGTGATTTGCTTGTCCATAACGTGATACATCACGTCATCAATTAGACAAATTAAAGCTTGATTGTTGTCGCTACCTTCGTTTGTGGTTCCTCCCAATCTGTCTTTTCTATCCCATCTGATTTCTTTTTGTCTAACGACTTCACCATGTCTTGTTACACCAGCAGATCTTTAATCCTTCTCTACCATAATCTAAAATTACCAGTTCCATCGAACTTAGTCGGATCAAACTTTGCAGAAGAAATCTCAGACATGATGCTTTGATCTCTCATACTAGTTGTTGTGATCGCACTGCAACAATAGTGAAGAAATCTAAAAGAAAACGAGAAAAAAAGACAAGAGAGGACATAAAATTTAATATGGTTCGGCGATATGTTTACTCCATGTAACATCTAAAAAAAACTCCAATTAAAATTTTCATCGGCAATTTACTAAAAGCACACCCAACATTTTGACTTGACCAACAAAATGTATCATACTTTGATAATTATCAAAAAACATATTAATTTGTTTGGACTTTCCATTCTACCCCTCATTCCTATCGAATGCAACCTCAGTCTCTCTCTCCTTCTCTCCCCACTCCCTTACTCACTCTCCACTCATGGAAAATAAATCTCTCTCCCCTTCTCTTTCAACTATCGATTTATTCTACTCGAATTCATTTTTTTCAAAACACCACCATCAGAGAAAATTGAAAATAATAATAGATAGCATATTTAAACTCCTTACAATCTCAAAAATTTACAAGACCTGAAATGGATGTAGTCGGAGCTCTCTAGGTCAATCAGTGGATTTTGATCAAAGCCCACTAATTGACCAAGAGAGCTCCGATTGTATCCGTTTCAGGTCTTGTGAATTTATGATGTTACAAAGAATTCAAATATGATATCCATCGTTTCTTTCGGCTTCTCTAGAGGTGTTAAATATTATAAAAAATCTTATAAAATCTCACGTTGGACCTGATATAAACTCATATCAAGCCTATGTTGGAGTTTTGATCAAAACTCACTAATTGACCTAGAGGGCTATGATCAAAACCCGTGGATTGCTGAGGTTATAAAAAGTTTAAATATGTTATTTATTTTTTATTTCGACTTCTCCAGAGATTTTAAAATATTATTGAAAGAATCCACTGAAATCTCACATTAGACTTGATATGAGTTTATATCAGGCTCAATGTGGGTATGATATATTTGATATCGGACCTAACATGAGCTTAATATGGATTTATATCCGATCCAATATGGGTCCAATATGAATGCTTAATAGATAATTAATTATTTTTCTTTTATACCATATTCCGGAGATAAAACTTATATCAACTATACATATTCCGTAGATGATGTTAATTGGCTGACCCTGGAAATTGATCATTCTAAATTATTAATAGTTTTATTTGTTCAACGATAAATGCATGAACAGGAAAGGAGTGCAATTAATTTGCGAAAATAGCGACCTCGATTGGTCCAATTTTTCATAACGTACGTGGGTCTTTTGAAGTCCACAAACCTAAAACAGCCCACTGCGGCTGCCCACCTCTGTATCACTTTCAACGTTTTGTCTTTTAGCTGGTAGCTTATCGCTTACTCCAATGAATTAGGAATTATGGAATAGAATTACACTGGGCTCAAGCAGGGAGTAGACAGGTGGGGACGAAGAAGTACGACCTTGACATTGAATAATAATAATAATAATAATAATAATAATAATAATAATAATAATAATAATATATCTCATTATCAGCTGTATTTGTTCATGCAACATCGATCGATCTCGAAAAATTAAAATTGATTCCATATTTAAAAAATTCTCAATCTATATCATTTTTATGAAAAAAATATCGTTACTTTAAATGCTAAATATTGAATTATAAAAATAAAATATATAATAATAAATAAATTAATGAAATTATAAAATTCTGAGTGAGAACATTATATTAAAATTGGATCGGATTCAAATTACATTCGACTATAGGCGTGGAGATAAAAATTATATTTGATAGGGTTAGATAGCCCGTGGCAAGCATGGGAGATGAAGAAGTTGCGGGACATTACACGCCGGGTCGAAGTGACCCTCCTCCCCGAGCCTCAGGACCCCCTCAGGGGGCACACCCTGGGAGGATAGCCAGAAGATCCTTTTCGGGATTCTTCCTGGGACCTCCCCCGAGGGGTGGGGTCCCAAGAGCGCCTCGGGCATTCTAGCGCCCGAGCTCACCCGAGTCAGAAGGCCTCGAGCTCACCTCAGGGTAGCGAAGCCCGATTTAGCTTCAACCTCAAGCAATGGTCCTCCTCCTCCCTCCTTTTTTAAGGACCTTTGGATAAGTTTCCTCGTCGTAAGGAGTCATCACGACCCTTATGTTGCAATGGGCCGAAGCATAATAACGGCGCAGACCGTTTCAAAAGTCATCCAGTAACCGCCGAAAGAAGGGGGACGTGGCATAAATCACGGAGACGTGGCACTAAACGAGGAGATGCGCCCAGTCTACCGCCCTCAGTATAAAAGGTAGTCCAACCCCTCCTGTAAGGGGGTTACGCTCTCTCCACTTTACACGCATTTTCCTTTCCTGTCGCCTTTACCCTCCAACAATACACTAACTTGAGCGTCGGAGTGGACTCCGCCGGACCCCTTCTGGCGTGTCCTCAAACGCTCGGGTTGATCTCACAGGGCACGAAGTTCCTTCACGCCATAGCGATCTGCACGGGGGCAGAACCTCAGTGACTGACCTTCGTCGTCGACTCCTTCCGGAACAAATTTGGCGTCGTCTGTGGGAAACTAGCAAAGCACCTGAAGGAGCACCAATAGCAGGACCGAAGGGACAACCCCTGGTCCTTACAAGAGAGGATCTCGATCGCCTAGTGGCCAATGCCATTAAAGAGGTGCTGGAGCAACACCAAGTCGAACAGACTGCTTCACAACAAGGGGATCCTGCGAGGGAGGAGATCCCCAGAGCCTCCGCCTCGCATTCACGGAGATCCGTCATCCCGGTGGGGCGACGGGATGGAGCAGCCCTGGCCCAAAGAGAGTCCCCTGGAGACATCGAGAAGGCCCACTCGGTGGTCTCCATCGCCCGGAGGCATGGAGAGGAACAAGGAAAGAGGGATGAACCTAAGACCTCTGATAAGGTTCCCTCTACACCTTTCTCATCCGAAATTGTCGAAGTCCCCATGCCCAAGCAGTTCCACGGGTCGGGAATCCTCGAGTATTATGGGAAGACGGATCCAGAAGATCACGTATGGAAATTCGAGAATGCTGTACTCCTGCACCAGTATATTGACGGTGTGAAGTGCCGGGTGTTCTTAAACACCCTGTCCGGAGCAGCTCAACGGTGGTTCCAGAGGTTGCCACAAGGTTCCATCAACTCCTTCGCGGAGTTTAGATCAGCCTACCTTCACCATTTCGCGAGCAGCCGTCGCTACCAGAAGATGACACTTAATCTATTCGCCCTCAAGCATAAGCCTAAGGAACCACTCAAGGAGTACATCTAGAGGTTTAACAGGGTGGCGCAAGACGTGCCCAGTGCAACATCAGAGATACTCGTCAGTGCCTGTGCCCAAGGGCTCGCTGAAGGGGACCTCTTCTGATCCTTAGTAAAGAAGCCCCCCGCCAGTTTCGATGATTTGCTGGGACGCTCCGTTAAGCATGTCAATGTGGAAGAAGTACGGTACGCCCGTCATAAAGATCCGGTCGGAGCCCTCCCCCCCCCTCCAGCGGCTCCTCGATTAGATAAGTGGGAGCCCCCGGCTCCAGTTCAGGGAAAAGATATTCACCCTGGGAAGGAGCAGTGGGCTGGTAGGCGCCGGCTGGTTGAGACGGTAGACACCAAGCAACCGGAGCCATCACCAAGGTACTGTAGTTACCATGGGGCAGCTCGACACATTCCACTGGGGAATGTCACGCCTTGAAGAAGAAATTCGGCAAGGAGGCAGATACCAAACCTTGAAGAAAGTGGAATAAGTCGAGGTATCGCAGAAGGTTGCCAAGGCGAAGCTTTTCTCCTCGGCGACAGCATGCCGGGGAAAACGAGGCCTGACATCGGTCTCGATCACGATCGCGAGGTAGGAGTCGAGGGTCTGCACCCTGAAGATCTCTCTCCTTAGAGAGAGACCCGCAGAAGGTCAAGGCCCCCATGCGTGGTCGGCCCTCGGGTCATGTGGGAGTCATCTCCGGAGGACCTACTGGAGGGGACTCCAACCGGGCAAGGAAGTCTCATACGAGGCGACTAGAAAATTACTCCATTGGAACCGGCCGGAGTCAGGAACCTGGCCCTACAATATCTTTTGGACCTGCCGACTTGGAACAAGTGGAAGCTCCCTACGAAGATGTCATAGTGATCGTAGCTCGTATTGCTAACTACGAGGTTAAGCGCATCTTTGTGGACACGGGGAGTTCCGTGAACATCTTGTATAAAGCGACTTTTGAACAAATACAGATCGATGAAGAGGAACTGCTCCCGGTTTCAACCCCACTATTTGGCTTTACGGGGTATCGAGTACAACCGATAGGGCAGATTACCCTATCGCTCTCCTTGGGAAGTGACGCACTGGAGAGGACCAGAAGGACTCACTTCTTGATCGTGGATGCGCCCTTCTCCTACAACGCTATCTTGGGCCGACCTGCGCTCAGCACCTTCCAGGTAGTGGTCTCTGTATACCACCAAAAGATAAAGTTCCTGGTAGGCAACCGGGTGGTGGAAGTCAGGGGAGATCAGCTGGTATCTCGACGATGCTATAGCGGGGAGGTCCGAACAGAGTCCCGGAATAACCCAAGGGGTCTTGAGGGCTAGCTGAAGGAAGTCATGCACATAAGGAGAAGGTCCAGAACCAGGAAGGCCCAGGCTAGGCAATCGTCTTTGAATCTCCCTGTCCCGGTAAGATTTGCATTATATAATAAATGCCCTTTTGTGTATTTTTGCTGCCTTGCAGCAAACTCAAGTAATAAAAGGTGACACCTTCTCAAGAGTATCAATGTACTACCGGAAGAGTCAAAACCCTAATACCTCACTGTGCAGCCGATGCTCGGGGTACTTAGGCTTGGTCTGGGATGCACACGCCCAACCAAGTAACCAAAACCTTAATACCTCGTGGTGCAACCGATGCCTGGGGTACTTAGGCTTGGTCCGGGATGCACACGCTCGACCAAGTACCCAAAACCCTAAATACCTCGTGGTGCAGTCGATGCCCGGGGTACTTAGGATTGGTCCAGGATGCACACGCCCGATCAAGTATCCAAAATCCTAATACCTCGCGGTGCAACCGATGCCCGGGGTACTTAGGCTTGGTCTGGGATGCACATGCACGACCAAGTAACCAAAACCCTAAATACCTCGTGGTGCAGCCGATGCACAGGGTACTTAGGCTTGGTTTGGGATGCATACGCCCGACCAAGTATCCAAAACCCTAATACCTCGCGGTGCAGCCGATGCCTGGGGTACTTAGGCTTGGTCTGGGATGCACACGCTTGACCAAGTATCCAAAACCCTAATACCTTGCGGTGCAGACGATGCCCGGGGTACTTAGGCTTGGTCTGAGATGCACACGCCCGACCAAGAATCCAAAACCCTAATACCTCGCGGTGCAACCGATGCCCGGGGTACTTAGGTTTGGTCTGGGATGCACACGTCTGACCAAGTATCCAAAACCCTACTACCTCGCGGTGCAGCTGATGCCCGGGGTACTTAGGCTTGGTCTGGGATGCACATGCCTAACCAAGTATCCAAAACCCTAATACCTCGCAGTGCAGCCGATGCTCAGGGTACTTAGGCTTGGTTTGGGATGCACACGCCCAACCAAGTACCCAAAACCCTAATACCTCGCGGGGTAGCCGATGCCCGGGGTACTTAGGCTTGGTCAGGGTTGCTACAAACTCCCCACCAAGGATACAAACCAGGATGCCTCATGATCTCCCGAGCGCTCAGGACAGGTAGACGCTGCGGAAGCAACATACCCGACTAAGGGAATACAAGCGAAACATTCAAAAGAATAATCCAGGCATACACATACACGGGGTAACAAAAATATTGCTTTATTTATATGAAAAATACAAGTAGATCAATATCTCAGAGAATTATCAAGATACAATTGAAATATTTGGTGAGAGAAAGCGCTCTTCTACTTAGGCATTTCTCCTTTACAGCGTTATTCCGGTAGGGTTGCTAGGCTCAGAGCCACCTCCCAAATGTGTGGTGCGCAGGAGTCCGTCAACAGGGTCCTTGAATCTGTTGTCACCTTCTGAGTGCTCTATCCGAGTAGTCGGTAACAAATGTGGACGCCTGAGGTAACACATGGGTAGCACGACCCCATCTGGAGACTCCAGCCACCTCTTCCCACAAAGATAAATCCGATACAACATTCAGAAGGAAGAGGAAGGGGAACAACAATGACAATTTCTCTCCGGAGCGTGTAAAGACGCAAAGAAGAATTGCCTTAATAGGAGGGGGGAGTAGTTATTGCGATTTCTCTTCGAATAAGGGAACAACGAAAAGAAGAAAGAGAAAGAGAAAAGTCAGCGGC
Source organism: Boesenbergia rotunda (assembly GCA_024364735.1). Classification (NCBI taxonomy): domain Eukaryota; kingdom Viridiplantae; phylum Streptophyta; class Magnoliopsida; order Zingiberales; family Zingiberaceae; genus Boesenbergia; species Boesenbergia rotunda. Next base: position 294,697 of record JAGFNQ010000479.1, read on the forward strand.
TGTAGCCCCCCGCTCTCGATGACGATGTTTCTCACAAACACCATCCTCCGCCCAAAACACGGGGAAAACGAGGATTTGGAAGAGGATGATATTTGCTAGCGCACCGCCACGAGCCGACCAGGCGGAGGTGATCAACTGGATGAAGTCATCTCCTCCATGCCCCTGGAGGTCCATGTAATGTCTTTTCTGGACTCCTCAGATAACCCGAGAGTCCCACATCCTCTAGGATCTTCACCGAGACCCTGGACATCATCTCCACCATGCTCCCCGGCAAGGGTAGTGATACAAAAGCCTCTACCTCTGTCAGGCCCCTCAGCCAAGAACACTACTGCTTCTCCGATATCAAGCATCGTGGACACCAACAAGGGAGAAGGGAAGAACGCTGGGACGAAAGCAGACGGAAGGGATGGATGAAGGAGATGGTGTACCCCTCTCCCCCTATTTATATTGACCACTGCCTCTCCGTGGAGTTAATACAGGAATGACGCAAGAACAACAATAGATGCCAAAGCGTCGCTTCGACCAACGCGTCCATGCTGCGCCTAGGAACCCGCTACCCTTTGTGAGCTTATTCAATAAGATCGCGGAGGATGCGGAGGCGATGGTTCGGGAGCCACCTGCAGTCGCTAGAAGGAAAGATCGACAGGGGCCCACCTTAGATATAAATGCAGGCAGGGCGCTATGACTTGTGAATCATCTTAGGGGACCCACACCCAGGACCATCCTCGAAACAAACAAATACCTTCCAATTTGTTAAGTCCGCAATACGAAGGCATGAGACACATCGAGCAAGACACCGACACATACACAAGAAATAGTAAAGACGATCACACTAATTCAAAATTGCTACAACAGGACCCGACCCCCTAGTTAACCTAGGGTCCTACAAGTTTGAGTCCTCGAGAGAGAGTCCCCTCTCTAACTCGACCAACACTTACAAATGTGGGGCAGCATCGGGAGGTAGGAGCTGATCCTTCTTCAACTGATCGATAGCCCCATGGAAGCCCTGCTACAGGCGCTTCATTACCTGGTCAGCCACGATAACACGGAATTCATCCGACTCCAGAAACTTCGCCTTGAAGCCCGGTTCAGCCTCCTTGGAGCTAGAAGCTTTAGTAACCCGAAGAGCAAGGAGTTCAGCCTCAGCAGCTTCATAGGAACGCATCAGCCATCCCAGCTCGGCAGACATCTCCGTCTGCTCGGCTAAGGCCTCTCTGAGCCTCTCCAACGCGGCTCGCTCGTCCGACCGAGCCTGAGCCAAGTCATCCTCTAGGATAGACGCACGGTCAGTGGCCATCATGTGATCAGACTCCTTCTGACTGAGCTGCTCCGCCTGATGTAGAACGCGCACGTTTAACCTCTCGGTCAAGGCTACCATGTGTCGGATGTCATCCAATAACTTTTTCTCCCTCATCTGAAGCTGGTCCCTCTCCTGCGTCACCCGGAGTAGGTCCTAAGTAACAACCACCTCTTTCTCATAGCTCAGACGCTCTCAGTGGCGGGAATTCTGAAGAGCCAACTCTTTGTCCTGTAAGATGTCCAGTAGATGCCCCACTTTAGCACGGAGTGATTTGCTGACCCCTGCTTGCATGAGCCCTGCTCAATGCTCGTGGTCAGCCGCGGCCTTCGCTCTCAAGGCTCGACGGGTTAAGACTTTGACCTGAGGCCATGAGTATAAACCTCGATCGGTGGTGAGGCAATCCTCGACCGCCTACCATTACACCAAGGAATCAGAGAGTATGCAAAAGAATGGCCAATGCAACAGTAACTTGTACCTTCAGAAGGGTCTCCCGAAGAGCGGTTAGTGGGCCAGCCGAGACTCGTACGGCTGCTCCTCCAGGAGTACTTGGCATGTTACCTCGTCCCTCGGACAGCAGCGAGCCCTGACGAGGGGGAAGTCGTTGGACGGCCGGGGCTTCAGGTGGCAGACTGGAAGGGCCGGAGTCATCCTCCTCAGAGCTAGAAGTCCCCTCAGTCAAAACCCCTTTGGTCGGAACCTCCTTGAACTGCACCGGGGGGAAGGATTGCATGGAAGCCTCCAATGCTACGTCCAACCTCTTCTTTAGTCGGTCCAGTTTCATCCGGTATTGGGTACACAATACCTCCTTACCTTTTAAAGACGTGGCCGGATCAATAGAGGCTGAGGGGAGTGCTGGGACGATCACCTCCGGAGCTGAGACCAGCGGAACAGGAACAGACGCTACTTCCTCGGGGAGTGGGGCAACTTCCTCAGGCACAGATGGAAGAATGGGGAAACTCGCGGAGCGTAGTTTTTTCCATGTAGGACCCAAGCCTTTAGGGAGCCGCCGCTTCTGCCGGCCAATGGACCAGACTTCTAAGGGAGAGATAGGAGGGGAGGGCCCCTCGCTAACCCCTTTTGGATGGACAGCTCTCGGGCAAGAACCACCTCCAGGAGGAAGATCCGCCACAGGGTAAACCTATTGATCAGAAGGTCCTCGGCTCACGATCGGCGGGGGTGCAACATTGACTTCTACCCTTTTGGGCGAAGCAATCCCACGGGATGAGTCAACAGTCTCCTCCGAGGACTCGGCGGGCGCAGAAGGGGCATCGGGAACGACCGAAGGAGGATTCAATGCCTCCTTGTTAGCCTCCTCCCACCTGATAAGCCGACCCATCACCTTGGCGAGCATGACTTCCTCTGCAATAGCCAGACAAAAAGAACATCAATCAGAACTAACGGGCATTGAAGAAAAAGATGAGCATACCTAGGGTGGGGCTGATTCACGTCACTTTAGGGTTGAGGCCCGCCTGGTACATAAGCTCTTCACTCTGCACCAGCCCCGGGCGGCTGCATTCCATGCCGGAGAGTACCTTCCTAGCATGCTGGTACACAGGGCCCTAGAGAAACTCCTCTAAAGAAGGAGAAGTCGGCAAATCCTTTATCAAACCTAGAGGACTGAAGGGTAATGACGACAGTCGAATAAAGAAGAACTTCTCCTTCCACCCTTTATGCGAGGAAGGAAACCCTCCTAAAAACTTATGGCCCGGTTGTGCTGCGAAACTAAAGACCCCTCAAGAGCTGATCGGGATGAAGAAAGAATGAAAGAGGTGAGGAGTCAGAGGGAGAACAAAAAGCTTGAAAATGATATATGACCCTCCCAACTGAGCGAAAGCATTGGGAGCCATTTAGTGAAGGGGAATATCGAAATAGGAGGCTATGTTCGTGAAGAAAGGAGGGATAGGAAAACAGAGTCCTAACTCCAGCTGCCCTAGGAAGAAGGTCGACATGCCTGCAGGAGGCTCCATCGGAGTCTGGCCCACCCTAGGGATGACCACCGCCATCTCATCGGGGATGCCGTAGGCCTTGGTGGCTACCTACAGATCCTCCGGCCTAACTCTCGAAGAGACGGACTCATGCCATTCTGCTCGATAGTCTTCCATGGTTCCTAAGGGGGGGGGGGGGGGGGAGATAAGAAGGAGACAGACTACTTACGCCAAAGAAGCCTTACAGGAGAAGAGGAAGACGAAGTGCACCCAGTCGCAGAGCCAGAAGTGGGCCTAACGTCGCCATCTTCCCCTCTTATACCTAGGAAGCCGCCTGCCTGGGCGCAATGGGGAAGAGGCACGCGGAAAGCGAGAAACCGCAGCACCCAGATAGTTGCCTAACGTGAGCCAGCTACAGCGGCACACGTTAGTAAGAATTCGGCGAGGGGATCGTTGAAACACGTGGCGAAGAAGCCTTCGTGGAGGCACCTTGTCTCCAGCAAATAAAGCGCCAGGCACCTTTATGGCAGAGAGACAGACATCATCGTAGAAGCCTTTTTGGAAAGGGTGAAACCAAAAGTAGGATTTCTCGGAACTGGGGACGGAAATTATAATTCGAAGGTCCCTTATAGCTATTGAAGGGGCAGGTATGGACATCGAGTCCCGCCGAAACTCCGCTTCTTCATCTTCTCACTAGTCCGATAAGTCAGCCACACTTCCTTCGATCAGACTTGAAGGGAGGGACTTGTGATAGGGTTGGATAGCCCGTGGCAAGCAAGGGGGATGATGAAGCTGCGGGACTTGACACGTTAGGTCAAAGTGACCCTCCTTCTCGAGCCTCAGGACCCCCTCGGGGGGCACGCCCTAGGAGGATAGCCAGAAGACCCTTTCCGGGATCCTTCCCGGGACGTCCTCCGAGGGGTGGGGTCGCAAGAGCGCCTCGGGCATTTTAGCGCCTGAGCTCACCCGGGTCAAAAGGCCCCGAGCTCAACTCGGGGTAGCGGAGCCCGATTTAGCTTCGACCTCAAGCAATGGTCCTCCTCCTCTCCCCTTTTTTACGGATCTCTGGATAAGTCTCCCTGTCGTAAGGAGTCATCATGACCCTTAAATGTCACAACAGGCCGAAGCGTAATAACGACGCAGATCGTTTCAAAAGTCATCTAGTAACCGCCGAAAGAAGGGAGGACGTGGCATAAATCACGGAGACGTGACACTAAACGAGGAGATGCGCCCAGTTCACCGCCCTCAATATAAAAGGTAGTCCAACCCCTCCGGCAAGGGGGTTATGCTCTCTTCACTTTACACGCATTTTCCTTTCCTGCTGCCTTTACCCTCCAACAATACACTGACTTGGGCGTCGGAGTGGACTCCGCCGGACCCCTTCCGGCGTGTCCCGTAACGCTCGGGTTGATCTTGCAGGGCACGAAGTTCCTCCTCGCCATAGCGACCTGCACGGGGGCAGAATCTCGGTGACTGGCCATCATCGTCGACTCCTTCCGGAACAATCAGGATTGATTTGAAGTTGACTCAGTTAAGTTACGATCGAACCAAGTTTAAGATTTAAGTATGTATGATCGGTTTAAAACGAATTAGGATATTTTTGAAAAATCTTCTCTTGGTTTTTTTCCCTCTTCTCCCTATGCATGATGCAGACTTCGGATATTATCTAAGGTAATAAATAGATAATTATCGAAGTACACGCACGTGAAATAAAAAGGTCAGTTTATTACTTCGCCTAAACGTACTGAAGTATTTCACCAACTCACAACCCAGGGGCGTAGCCATAATTCAAAATTATCTAGGGCTGATAGAATCGAGAACCTTGAGAGTTTAAGTATCAAGAATTATGAGTAAACAAGCAAAATTGAGTAATTGACCATTTTTATATAAGATTTTCTAGAGAATGAAAAAGAAATAGATTTGGTATCATATTAATATACGTTAAATAAAATTATAAGATATAACTTATATTTGCATACCTAGACATATGTCACTCATTATGTGACAAAGCAGTGGTCACCTCCCATGCGGCCGCTCACAAAGTGATCGCACGCGAAGTTATTGCTAGTTGCCTTGGGAGGCAACGTTCACCTCGCCTGCGGTCACTTCGCTATCGGTCGCACACGAAGCAGTTCCTGATCGCTTGGCGAGGCAGTGTCCGCCTCATGAACGCCTTGTCGACTATCTCTCGAGTGGCCAACGTTGGTTGGCTGTTTGTCAGCGACGGAATTAATATATTAGAGTAAAATTAGAGAAAAAGAAATAATATTGTGGAGAGAAAAAGAGACCTTATTATTGACAAATTCAGGGTAAAAATATTAAACAAATTAGAATTAATATGTTTATTAATTTTTAAATATAATGATTTTTATAAAATTTATCATTTTAATTTGATATTTTATTTTTAAAATTAATTATTTTTAATTTGATATTTTACCAATTAATAATTTGTGATTGATTAAAAAGATAAAAAAATAATCAAAACTATGTTTTTTTTAAAGGAAGTGGGGCTGGAGCCCACCCTAGCCCAAGGGTGGCTCTGTCCTGACACAACCGATTCATAACTGGACCATTTTTGAAGTAAAAAAGATTCTATTACTTCATTAGTTCTGTAAAAGTATCGAAGTAATTGATCATATATGACTATATAGATTACATTATTTGACGAAGTATATTATTTATATGACTTCATAATATTCTAGTATAGTAAATGCTTAATTTATTTTTGTATAATTTGACTTCGTCAAAGTATTTCTTGTTGTATAACTTCATCATAGTATAGACGCAATAGAATATATTTTACTACAATAAAAATTTTAATTTAATGAAATAATTTATGTATTTCTTGTTGTATAACTTCATCATAGTATAGACGCAATAGAATATATTTTACTACAATAAAAATTTTAATTTAATGAAATAATTTATACTAACGACTTTACAATTTTGATCAATGATGAAGTAAATATTTTCTTTAACTACGCTATTATTTAAATTTGTCAAAGTTTTTATTTTATTTTATTATTCCATTATTTATTTATAGTAATAAAGTAATTGACCATATTTTACTACAATATAATTTTAATTGACAAAAAATGTATATTACAATATTTTACTATAACACAATATTTTTATCACCAAAATTAAATATAATATCACAAATATATATCAAATTCAATCCAAAGTGTATTCATAAAAGACATATTTATCCATAGGTTATCAATTGTTGTAAAAGGTGCGGAGAATATCATCTCAATGTTTTCTGATCATAGTCGCGGATCAATACACAACTCCAAAAGGACCCTTCAAAATTGTTAATCTTGGCAATCCATCGACCTCTTTCTTATCCATCGATCTCTTTCTAATACTTATACAACCATAATCGATCTGAATTTCTAGACCATCGTCGCACGATAGAATCGTTGATCCAGCCAAGGCGATGATAGAATTATGGATCGCCTATTTATCCATTCATTGATTGAAACTTTGGGAAACAAAATACATACTTATAAACAATATAAATAAACAAGCCCTCTATTTTAAAATACATATGAATAAACAATATGTAACAATAAGTATAAGTAAGAAAATCTATTAGAAACAAACAGAAGAAAAAAATAAAACGTGCAAACTCACGACTCACGTGTCCAAGCGTATGCCCAAAGTTTAGGGTTGCTAGGATATATATCTCTTTCTTTCTCATCTAAGAAAATACGAACATGTTAATCATCAGTTCATCATTAGAGGGTGGACATACTAATTTTACTAGGTTTTGACTGTCAAATTTCAAGATGATAATATTCACATGCTAATCATCAGTCAATCCTGTAAAAATAAAAATTAAAAAAAAATACATCGGTCTGTCTTTATTGGTTATAAAATATCCTTGTGTATTTCTTTTCTATTAATATCTAAGCTGCTATCTGTAGGGAAGATTGTACCGATGTAAAACAATGTCAAGAAATTGGTGCAGTTTCGAACGATCGAAATAACCCACAGACCAGCAATAACCTGTATCAGAACATGAATCAGGGCAAAAACAAGAAAATTGAGAACCAAATCTTCTTTAACATAACAAATTTAGCAAGGAATTTCTTCAGATCCCGTCCTAATGCAATTTCCCTTACAACAGCAAGACTCCTATTGATCTTGTATCTCAGAGAAAGGGCAATTTTCACTGTCAGATCTTCAGGAATGCTCACCGCAGGAATGTGAGGACGATCCTAACTGTTAAAAATATTAGGATGTTGAGAATTAACATATAGATGTTAGTTAAGGGAAACTAATTTATTGGATGTGATATGCTATGAGACTTTATATGGTTCTATACATGTTTATGAAGATCTTATTGTAGATCGAGTGGAAATTTTCTTAGACTTGAGTATTTAAGTCATCTTGATCATAGAGATTTATACTTTGACATCTTAAGTAAGTATATCCTTGGAGGTATAATCCCGGAATGATAGAGTATAAGTCAAAGTGTCTTAAGGTGATTGAGTAGCTCACAGAGGATTCATCACTTCTTTGATTAGAAGATGTATACACAAAAGCCTCCTGTCACGATTATCAATAAAAAAACATTCATATAAGAGAAGTTTATTTAGAGTAGTTTTAACATCACTCTTGAAAATCGAATAACAAAATCAATTTAAACTCAATTGTTTCTATTGCCTTATCTTTTCAGAACGGTTTTACAACCGCCCTTATTGAATTGCTTTAGCATCGATTTGAATAAATCGTTGCATGTTGTAAATGTAATAAATGTAGCAATATTTAACATGCACCAAAACAGTAGACAATAAATATAGATATGCAGGAATCTGATAAGTAAAGAGCCGAGTTAGAGAATAGTTATCCGGTTGAAGCGCCGGCGTGCCGACTGTCTTTAGAGAATTGATTGCCGCCCTACGGTGCAAAGGCTCCCGGCAAAACTCCCCCAAGATCCGACAACTACGCTGCGTTCGTAGGTGCACTCCAAAACGAACGCCGCCCTCGGAGACAACCTCAGATCGCACTAGGCGAAGCCTCAAGACCCAAAACGACCGAAGAAGAAAGAAGGAGAAAGCTGCCTTCGGAGAACGCTGCCTTGGGAGAAGGAGAGGCGCTGATCGCACAGAGAGAGAAGGAGAGAAGGAAGGAAGCAGTGAATGAGATCTCTACTTCTTCCCCTTCTTTTATAGATCCGAAGAGGCACTGATTGCCTCTTCCCATTTGCGTCGACGCCTCCAAGAGTCGCGCCGTGCGCGATTTTGAGAGAAGACGCGATTTCTCAAAAAAAGGAAATAAAATAATAAAGAAAGAAAGAAAAAAAATAAAATCAAACCAATTGGTTTAGGAATCAAACCGAACCGAAATCTGCAAAACTAAACCGGGCCGCCCGCAAGCGCGAGGCTCACCGGCTGGGGATTTGCACCCCCCTGCGCGCGATAATCGCGTGCGTCGCACCCGGTTTATGGATTTCCGGCCCAGACCCCTTGAAACCACCTGGTTTGGGCTCAACCCGCGCATGCGTGTAGGTCCCCCTAAGCCATCTAAGCATGGTAGGAATGGATTGATATATAAGGCATTCCACCTTTCTTGGCTTAGCAATGTGGGATTAAAACATACATCATAAATATTTGAAATTCAATCAAAAATCAACAGTAAATCACTCTTAATGATTTAACTATTAAAAGTAATCTTGAAACGGTTGATATTCGATACTTTTAATAATAGTTTTGTGTCAAGCATTACTACTAACCGTTCCTATTACTCTAAGTTCTAAGAACAATTATCAAACTATTCCTACTGAATATTTCTAACATCATTTCATATAAAATACTGCAATAAACTGCTTTTATTACTCTAACATTATAATTGATTTTCGAAGTACACCTATTGTATAGGTTTAGCACTAATTTGAACAAACCACTGCTGTAAACCATTCCTAATTATACAACTATTAGAAACAATATTAAAATGATGATGTTCAATACTTTTAGAAGTAGTTCTGTGTCAAATGCTGCTACTAACCGTTTATAATATTCTAACTTCTAGAAGTATTTTTCAAAATGACAACTACTTCAACACTTTCGGGGTTTAGATCTTCACCACTAGAGACACAAAGCCTTTCTGAGATTTTCATCATATATACGATCATTCCACGCAAAGTTTTCATCATATATCTTGCGGTCATTCTGTTGATGCTAAACATGGATTAATTATCAATTAAATATTTTTACCAAATAAATTTAGTTTAGAACTTATAAATGTTAAAATTGATTAATAATTTTTTAAAAAAATAACTATTAAATTGTATAATTTAATTTAATTTATTTTATTTTATTTTGTACCTATTAAATTTATTTTTATTTAATTAATTTAAAATATTTATTAGTCAAATAAATTATTTTTCATATAAATTTTAAATTCTTAATTTTATATATACACCTTTTCATTGTTTTTGTTATTTTTATTTTCATTAAAAAATATTCTTAATTTTAATTATATCAATTTTCTTACTTTACTTATACTTATATTCCTTAATTTTTTTTTCCAAATATTTTTTGTTAAATACCGAATTTTAAGGGGGACATCCGGGTAAGCCTATTCTCCTCTCATGTGAGTGTTTCTTATCAATTTTCTTACAAATGATAAGAAACCATCCCACTGGGTAAACCTATTTTCCTCTCATGCTAAAGGTCTAGGGGTCAAACTTCACTTAAATGTTAAATATCGAATTTTAAGGGGGTTGAAAAGGTAAATATCGAAATTTAGAGACCTAGTTGTGAATTGTGAAACTTGGAGGGCCTTTTTGCAAAAAGGCCAAAAAAACTAATATGAAAACCTTAAAAGCCCTAACTCCCTCATCAGTTTCCTCCCCGATTCAGTTCTTCTCGACGCCGAACTCCTCTCTGCCCCGACGCACGCACGCCCTTAGGTCTCGCCCGCCGCCGCCGAGACCCATCCTCCTCTTCTTCTTCTTCTTCTTCTTCTCCGACGCGCACGCAAGAGGCGCCGAGCGCCCCTCTCCTGGATGCGCTGCCATCCTCACGCTCGTCTCTCCTCACGGCGTTGCCCTCGCGGAAACCCTAGTTTGCAGCCATCTTCCTTCAGCGTTGTTGCTCTCGCGCGAGCACGCGGTGACGAATTTCCTCCCTCAGTCACTGCCGGAAAATCATAGCCCTCTTCGTGACCTTTTTCATTGGTTTTCCATGAACTTTGCACTACGCCGACCATCCATCAGGTAAGGGTTGTGATAATGAGTTTGAAGTTTTATGCCAAGCTTGGATGAATTGTTGATGCTCTGATCTTTGATCAAAATTTTTATGGTATTCTGTTCTTTGAGGTTTGGAAGAATAGAAATGGTTAATTAGTTTTGGAATTTTATTTGGTATGAGACTAATCGCAAGTTAATTGGTTTTGAGCATGGACATCGGTTTTGAATGTGCAATAGTGTTAAATTGATTGGGATTAACGATTGAAAAATAGTTGATGAAGCCTATTGTGAAGGTTAACTATGATTAGAGGGACTGGATTGATTTAATTATGAGGATGGTATTATAGTCTTGAAACAAGCTGTGTTGTTGTGGTCAATGAAGAGGTTATTTGGGTTTTGAATTTGGATGCAAATCGTAGAAGGTAAACAGTGGGTTGTTGGCATATTTTGTTGTTTAGTTATTATCATTTTTTATTTTCATGATGTAGGTTGTGATGTTTAAGTTTGATAGGTTCTATTATTAAACGGATGTTGAATTAGGATTAGATCCTAATTATTGTTAGTAGTTAATTTAGTTATTTTATTGATTTTATAAATAGCTAAACTATCCTTAATACAGGACCTTGACGTTGGCCTCGCACAGTTGATCGTGGGAGGTTCTGTTCATATACGTTCTACAATTATAAGGCGGGTATTTCTCCTTTGTACTCGAGTAGTTTCGTTTACCTTAAAGCATGACTATCTTATGTCTAGTAGGTTGCTTGACCTTATTCTTTGTCGTTTGTTGTTTTAACATCGCCATTGATACTTATTCTTCGTTGATCTTCGAGTATTCCAAATTCGTATCCGTACAATCTCTGTTGGTTTTCTGTTCTGTAAAGTACCGCTTGTACGCGAGTACTTAGAAGTCCATTAAACACCATTAGGTTTATTTGACATTAGAAATATCCTACCTATTAGTGTAGGTGCATAATCGTTGGTTTGCGATTTCTGGTTGGTTGTATTGATGCATCGTATACTCATTGGATTTTATTGCATTGTTGTTTCTCCGGTTGTTCGTGCATCGTATAGCATGCACCATACTTGCACGTTGCATACTAACGACTGTTAGGCTTACATTTGGTTAAGTCGTCGTTAGTCATATTGTTGCTCGATTCACTCAACCACTTGTTGTCGTGGTAGTTGTTAGAGTGCGAACATCTGTCCTGTTATGCCAAACAGTGACACCCTCACCGTTGTTTTTAGAGGGATGAGCTGTTGGTGGCTCACCCTCACCGTTGTTTTTTGAGGGATATTGTAGCTGTAGTAGCTCCCCCGATGTACCGGGGTTTGGAGTGTAGGCTCCCCAGCATTCTGTCCACTTAACCACGCCTTATGTGGTATTTGTTGTTGGAGTGCGTACAGTTGTCACAGCCCTACCCACTCGGTCACACAGATGGGATGTGTTGACGGCTTGACTGACGTCAGGGGTGACATATGTCATTGCATCATATGTATACGTATTTCGTTTATGCATTTTTTCTATGATTGTTGCATTTATATGAGCTATGGTTGTTGCACTTGATTGACATGCATGTATATCTTGGTTTTACTATTGTTGTATTATTTTATACATGATTAGTTGTTATTCGGATTTTATACTAGGTCGTTTTATATATGTTATGTATGTTTAGGAAATCTTATATTCCTTATGGACTGTACCCTGTTGGTTCTCCACTTATTTTATCCTTTATTATGTCATGCTTATTGTCTACTCATATACCCGTAGAGTCCGCCCGGACTCACCACCCCTGCTTTCCTTTTTGTTGTTTCAGATAGCAGGTAGTTGTATTTCTTGGAGCTAGGAGAGGATCCAGTCGCCAGACCCAGAGTTGAGTTGCATTTCCATATTTGGTATAGTTGTTTTATTTTCAGTACTTGGTAAAGTTGCCTCGTATTTGTTATCATTTTGTTTGTCGTTATCAGAGACGTTTGAGTTCTCTTTGGATTTAGTTTCTTTTATGTTTAAGGTGGCTGAGCCACCCGTTATCTTTTGGTTGATATAGAACTGCGTGGTTGTGTGTTTATATTACAGTTATGATGGCCGAGCCATCTTTTATTTGGTGATGTATGTATATATGCTCCAACTTGTCCGCCGTACAGGGGAGATGCTGCCCGATTTTCGAGTAAGCATGTGCCTCTGGGGGCGTGACATTTCCCCTTCATTCTAAGCTTTGTACACAACCTCTACACCTTCGTCTTCCTCTATCTATCACCAAAACCCTAAATCTCATGTCATAAATCTTTCTTCTTCTTCTTCTTTTCAACTCCGAATATAAATCTCATGTCAAAACTTTTTCACTTCCTCTATTCAACTCCAAAATCCTAAATCTCACTCAAGAAAAATTTTCTCTTCTTGTATTCGATTCTATTCTATCTCCGACTTTGCACTATTAGAATATATTGTTGATATTTTTAATTATTTTTAAATATATATTATTATAAATATTTTATAATGACATTTACTAACAATTATTTATTTTAAAATAAAAAATCATATTAGATTATGTTGATGCAGTCTGACCTTGATTGTTGTTTTGGTATTGACACCGATTTTAGTTTAGGTTAATGAGATAAGTCTGGTTTAAGTCCTGGTCGGGGACTGGGCACGACTAACGGTGAGTGAGGTCGGATGACTGAAACCTTGGTGGGTGAAGCCAGGTCCTAGCTTGGGAAGCTAGGTTGGATGAAACCATGGCGAGTGAAGCCAGGTCCTAGCTTGGGAAGCTAGGTTGACTGAAATCCTGGTGAGTGAAGCCAGGTCCTAGCTTGGGAAGCTAGGTTGACTGAAATCCTGATGAGTGAAGCCAGGTCCTAGCTTGGGAAGCTAGGTTGGATGAAACCCTGGCGAGTGAAGCCATGTCCTAGCTTGGGAAGCTAGGTTGACTGAAATCCTGATGAGTGAAGCCAGGTCCTAGCTTGGGAAGCTAGGTTGGATGAAATCCTGGTGAGTGAAGCTAGGTCCTAGCTTGGGAAGCTAGGTTGGATGAAACCCTGGCGAGTGAAGCCAGGTCCTAGCTTGGGAAGCTAGGTTGACTGAAATCCTGGTGAGTGAAGCCAGGTCCTAGCTTGGGAAGCTAGGTTGAATGAAGTCCCGGTGAGTGAAACTGGGCACGGAGTCTTGGTCCGGGGGACTGAGCATGAGTCAGAGAAGGCTGGGAGCTCGTTCTCTTGACTTAGAGTGGAATTATCCTTGGCTGGATCGGTCTAGTGACCGATCAGGGAAGTTGGCATTTAAAAACTTCCTTTGTGGATCGGTCTGGTGACCGATCCAGTGATGTCTGATCGGTCTGGTGACCGATCAAGGAGCATACAGAGACTTTGATTGTTTTTTGTTCGGCTCCTGATCGGTCTGGTGACCGATCAGGGAGAGAATAGAAGCTTTTGCGTTCGGCTCCTGATCGGTCTGGTGACCGATCAGGGAGACCTTCAGATCGTTCTGGTGAACGATCAAATGTCGCGAGCTTCTCATTATAACCGATCAGGCTGGAGCCTGATCGGTCGGAGAGTGGCCTGATCGGTCACCAGATCGATCAGGACACACCCTGATTGGTCCGGTGACCGATCAGTAGGGTTGGCCTGCGAAGCTAGAGAAATCCTCAGAGAAGGGGTGGATCGGTCTGGTGACCGATCCATGACTTAGGATCGATCTAGTGATTGATCACTAGAAGTCGTGATTTCGAGTTTCTCACTATGGACCGATCAGGCTAGAGCCTGATCGGTCTGGTCCTTTCCTGATCGGTCTGGTGACCGATCAGGGGACACTCTGATCGGTCCGGTGACCGATCAGTAGCTGACAGCTTTAATTCAAAAACGCTGTCAGAGTTCTGATTGCGTTCTGTTTCTCTTCTGATCACTACTGATATGTTCTGATATTTGATCTTCTATTGATTTGATGAGATAAACCACTGTTAAGTGTGCAGGTAACTTAGGATTACTCAAGGAAGGGTCAACTGGGTTCTTTTGCTACATCAGGTTTGACAGTTTTCCTTCAACAGGAAACAACGTCTTCTGGCGCGAGCTGCAACGACTGAGGAGCTGACCTGGGGCTCGACTGGAGAGGATTCAGAGAGTCCAGGAGAGCTCAGTGGTAGCTGGGTTGTTGTTGCTGAGCAGCTGGTGAGCTGCAGAGGAGCGCATAGGAGCGTTTGGTGACCTATGGCGACCTGGATGGGTAGCAGATTAAGGGTTGGCTGGTGAATAAGAGAAGGCATCTCTTCAAGCAATGACTCTGGCTCTCTTGTGCAATCACTGTGAATATTGAAGCTCTTGCATACACTCTGATACGTTGAAGCTTGAGAAACTTGAGCACTTGGAAGGATTCGTGGCAAGGCGATCAGCAAGCAAACAAGGAAGAGCTAAGTGAAGGCTCTTGCCGAGGTTGTGCTGGGTTGTTGTGTTGGGACCGATTGGCGAGCTAGAGGGGGGGTGATTAGCTCCGATTCGCTTGTAGATGATTTGTCGCGGCGGAAGACTTCAAGCAATCGCTAACACTTGGATTTTACTTGGTATCCACCCCGGCCGGGTGACTAATCCAAGGATCCACTCTCCTCACACTCTCATGCACTATGAAAGTCTCCTTCTTGAGGTGGAGAAACCTCTTACAAGCTTGTTACAACGATACAACAAGAACAAAGCAAATACAAAGGAAATCTTACAAGATTTACAATAAATGAACTCTCTTTGCTTTCCTTGCTATCTTCAAGCTTGTGATTGCCTCTTGGACCTTGGAAATGCAGCAGCACTAAGCTCCAAGGCTTCCCTTGAAATGACAATGAAGTTGGAGAAGAAGAGGAGAAGTCCTACAGCCAAAAACCTGCGCGAAAGTCCTTATACCCGACGCCTAGGGTTTGGTAATCGATTACCCAATCGATTACCACGTAGGATTTAGCCGTTCAACGGCTAGTTTTCGAACCGTAATCGATTAGCCAATCGATTACGAGTGCCCTGAATCGATTACCCAATCGATTCAAAGCCTCTCTGTCCTCTCGCGCAACCTTTGGTGATCGATCACCCTAATCGATCACCGAACCCCTTAATCGATTACCCAATCGATTAAGGGAAGGATGAATCGATCACCCAATCGATTCAGCCACCTTCTGTCCTCTCGCGAAAACCGCCCTAATCGATCACCTGATCGATTCACTCATTCGATTACCCAATCGATTGAGTCCAACCTAACTTGTTCCCACAAGCTCAGGTTTCCCTTCCAAGCGTCCAGTCAACCCCTTTGACCAACTTGGATTTCTTTTGCCTAGCTCCCAGCTCGGACATAACCTGGTTCCCAACCAGATTCGCCTAACCCTCGAGTTAGGTCTAATCTCTCGGTAGACTTCCACCTTGCCAGCATGCGATCTCCCCGATCCTTCTGAACTTCACCTAGTCCCACTAGGTCTTTTCCCTTGCCAGCGTATGATCTCCCCGATCTACCTGGACTTCACCTAGTCCCACTAGGTGTGCCTAGTCCCACTAGGTCTTTTGCCATGCCAGCGTACGATCTCCCCGATTTACCTGGACTTCACCTAGTCCCACTAGGTGTGCCTAGTCCCACTAGGTCTTTCCCATGCCAGCGTACGATCTCCCCGATCTATCTGGACTTCACCTAGTCCCGCTAGGTGTGCCTAGTCCCACTAGGTCTTTCCCAGTCAAGCCTCCACTCAACCTTGACCCACTTGACTCACACATCACGACCACTCAAACATCATTATCAAACATCGAAACATACGACCATTCCATAAACTTTCCAAGCTTACCAGACCTAAGCTCACCCGAGCTTAGTCAAACTAGGTCAACCCTAACCTAAACAAGACTGCACCAACAATCTCCCACAGACCTAAGCTCACCCGAGCTCAGTCAAACTAGGTCAACCCTGACCTAAACAAGATTGCACCAACATGTTGTTTGTGCTTGTAAGTGTTTCCCTTCATCTGCTTATGCTCTGTAAGTCTCTGTGTGTCTCTGTGCTTTACTCTTCATCATCTTGTTGAGACTATTGTGGAGAGGTTTCTCCACCGAGAATGAGGTGCTATTTTATCCGGATTTTCCGGGCCTTGATCTGCCGACGATCAAGGGATCGCCCACCTCACGGGCACGCCAAGGAGTAGGGGCAAGTTATCCCCGAACCTTGTAAATCCTCCTTGTTAGCGATCGTGTAGTGTTATTTCTGCTGTTGTCTTTGTTTCTCTATATTTTGCTTCCGCTGTTGCTAACGTTTAAGTGCAGAAATCTCAAAGAGTTAGAAAAAGCTGTGTCCGGCTATATTCACCCCACCTCTCTAGCCATCCAAGCACCAACAGATTATTTATAATTAGAATATTAATAAATATCATTATTATTTATAGAGAATATTATTTTAAAAATATATTAACTTGATTAATTGTTTTCATGTTAACTTTTTATCATTATTAGTCTCTAATAGCAAGTAAAGCTAACCTAAATTTTAATTTTTCTTAATTTCAGCAACAACTGGAACCAGAGTCCTTACCACTAGTAACTCTAATCTCATATTTCCATAAGTAATCAAAATTGTTTGCCTGACCTCAACATTATTGGACTTATTAAGAATAATTATACAGTAAAAGATAACTATTAATTAGTTATTAAATAATTAACTAACATATGATATTATTTTTAACAAATGATTCGAAGTTAATTAATAAATAAATAAATATCTCCCTTACTCTTCTCTCAATTATTAAGAATAATAATATAACAAATAAAACTTTTGATTAGTTATTAATTAGTTAACTAACATATAAAAATATTAATAGGTGTAGTCTAGTTGGTTTCGATATTAGGTTCTAATTTAAGAGACCTGAGTTTGAGTCTTAGTACCAATAAATTTCTTTAAAACTCGATTCCAACATTTAAAAGAAAAAATTAAAACTTGAACCGATGGTCGGTTATTTTGGGCTAGAACTGGGTCAATGGGTACCTAACTCGTATATGAGCCTTGGGTCAGGTCTACCTGTAAGAACAGTTGAAAACTGTTTTTACACACAATGGGTTCTAAATCGCTCTTATATTTATGACGTGTAGGAGAGGTTTAAAATTGTCCTTACACTTTATGGGTTTTAGAGCAATTTCAACCACTCCTGAATTTATAGCTATAGAAGAGGTTTAAAACCGTTGTTATATGTACAACAAATAAAATCGGCTTTAAACTGTATCTATAAAGAATAATTGGAGCGATTTTGAACTTTTATCAATGATTTCGAAAGCTGCTTTTATAGGATATAGGAATGATAACAAGATAAGTTATTTTCAAATTGGTGGTAAAAGTGTAGAGTAATTGAAAGCCACTCTTAAAAGTCAAAAACCACTCCTAGATGGGTGTTTTTTTTAGTGTATTACTCGTGAAACTTTAGACAAAGCATTATGCATCAAGAGGTGTCTTCGTGGACATGTATTTGAGTAATTCGAATCCAAGGGACAATGAACTACTACTTGGGTTGGGTGTGACGTAGTCAGCTTAATGTGGACTAACACATAGACCATGCCTTGAACCAAATGAGTATAAGATGAGTGAAAGGAATAAAATATTGATAACTGTAGTTGTTTAATGGTTCACAATTGTTCTGGAATTCATTGTGATTTTTTGGTTAATTGGGGAACATGATGAATTACTAGGTGTCACTAATGATGATTCAAAATTAATGATTAATTATGAATAACTAACATAAATCGAGAACCTATTGGGTCATACGTACTAGAGTATATCCGAAAGACTTAAAATAAGTTTGAGAATTGGATTCTCAGATTGAGAAAGATTAAATCTGGTAAGATCGACAAAGTGCGAATATGAAAAATATTTATTAGATTAGAAGCGATGGTGGGTCACGTCTCTTGTAGGCATGGTTGGATCCCTTTTGTTTAGTTATGAATTAAAGTTGGCTTGGCTTTATAATTAACCAAGAATGTTTTGGTTTTAAACCAAGTTGATTTGGTTTTGAACCAAGCTTAATGATGGCAGATTGGGTTGCTATTGGTTTTGGGTTTGGGAGATAACATGCTCCCCAAGTCATTGTAAAGTGGTGTATATATATATTGGGATCTCTATGCGAAAAACAACAAAATCACAGTGGAAAAATAGGATCCCTTCGAGCGATTCATGCGAAAAATTTGTATAAAGTTCTATCTAAAGAGCTATACCTTTGATACGAGCCCTTAGCTTATCCCACTAGTCTTTGGTTCATCAGATCTCTGCACGATCAGGATGGTCATGCCTCTAATAGTATCCACATGAACACGATCTCAGTCTATGAGATGAGCCACCTTAGTTGCACTAGCAATTTGGGATGGTTCACAAGACAAGAGGACCAAAAATTTTGGCCAAGAAGAAGGAGAAGAGGAAGAATAAGATCAAGTTCAACCAACTTTTCATTCCACCAAAATTGCCCTTTTATAATCAAGCTTTAGAATACAGATCTTTGGATTTTAGTCTTCTCAACCTATTAATGTCCATTAATCTCATAAATACTAAAGTCTCTTGGTATTCTTTTAACCTTTTATATTCATCCAATGAATACAAAGGATTTTGGTCTTCCTCTTTAATAATGTTGATTAAACCCTTTTAATGAGCACTAATCCCTTTTAAGTGGTTGAGTCTAATCTAAATGAGTCTAACTCAGATTAGACTCAATCACATAATTCAATTAGATTCATTTGAGTCTAACCCAATTAATCCAATTTTTGATCACGTTTTAGTTAAACTAAAAATAAGTTATCTCTGAAACATCATGCTCTTTGTGTGTGATCCAATAAGTTCTCATAAAGTTAGTAATGTATCTAAACCATATTAGACGCATAAACAATGAGAGACATCAAGCAATGCATCATAGCTACCCAAGTCATGAGAAAGTCAAGATCCGACCTAACTTTTCCGTGTCTTTTATAATGTATGACTTTGTCCTTCTATCCTTCATATCTAGATTGATTAATAAGACATAAACTGTGTCATCCCTTTATCAATCTTTGTGTTTCTTGATCCCCAGGTAGACTCACTCATTCAAATGAGCTCAATATCTCATATTGATTTATTTGAGTATGGTCATACATTTTAGTAGTCCTACTCGATCAAGGGGCCCATAAATATCACTCCCGTCATATGAAAAGGGATAGTTCATATTTACATCACTCACATCCTTCCGCATAATTCGTTACATACTCAGTGATCTACTTTATTGTCTATGTCATGCCTCGAGACTAACGGAGCTGCTGATCCATTATAAAATCGGACAATATCTCCTCTGTCCGGTGAACAATTTACACATATATACAACACACGCAGTTCATAATTTGGCCTCAGGCCTAAAAAATAGATATATAACATATGGGAATTAGAAACATCACAATACTGAAAACTAACTCACCTGAGCTGCCCGAGGCAGGTACGCAGCAAAAATAATCATACAAAGTCCAACTAAGGATTCAAAAATACAATACTGCACGAATGAATCCAAGTACAGGTCTGTGATATAGAAATGAATACAACACCAAAGAAAATGCTATAAAGAAAACAAAATGCACGGAAGCACCCAACAAATGGAGTCGTGGGGACCCGGGACCGGCAACTGGGCTCCTCCATCGAGCTATCAACCTGAAACAAAAGCATTGTGACGGGTGGTGAGTCCAAGTGGACTCTGCATGTATAAAGAAAGATATGCATGGTTGAATAAATAGATGAATAAGATATACAGAACAACAGGATACAGTCTCAATAGGTATACATGCATAACTGAAAGTAACAACTGAATGTAGATATCCTAAATCAGCCTATCCTGATCATAACAAGGGCTCGAATCATATAAGTGCAGGGTCATCTAACCACACAGATGGTATATCCTTTATGTGCATGTCAAACATATGGAGCAATCATAATCAAATGCACAATGTATCATATGCACATAATGCAATGACATGGTCACCCCTGACGCCAATCAAGCCACCAAGACATGCAATGATGTGTCGACCGAGTGGGTAGGATACTAGGGTTGTGACACTGTACGCACTCTGTCATCACTACTCCTGAGTCACCAAGTGGACAGGATGCTGGCGGAGGACCACCCCTACCCTATGTATATATAAGGGAGAGTTACTCTTATCTCCTCTGGTCTATCATAAGAGAAGGGATCCCTGCCTACTACCACGCTCCAGAACCACTACCCATGAGCGGCTGAGCGGAGCAATACAGAGCAAATGTACATACCCAACGATATCCGCTAACCCATGAGTGGTCGTGTATGCATATCATGTACCGGACGACGAGCTCAAACCACAAAGGAGCCGATGATCGCCAACGTGCAACAGTGCAGGAATGGTGTATGACTCTAACACATGCAACCCCTCCCGGTCATCATACATACTCAACCTAACATGCACAGGTCGATCATATGTATAATAATCTATCCATCATATAACTAGATACACATGCAAGTATAACTAGAAATCAATCCATGCAGATATCAAGTGACATATCATTATATCTACGTACACATGCATACATGAACACTATACAGAGTCAGATATCAAATATAGAGACTGTATAGACAGGAATTTGATTATCTCAAAGATCAAGCAATAAGTATCAAGCAGGATAACAAACGGTAGTAGATATAAGATAAACAAGGACCTACTGCAATAATATAAGCAAGCCATGCATAAAGGTAAAGTAGAACTAAAGAACAACAAGCAAGAAATACCCGCCTCGAATGACAATGCTTGTATCATAAGAGAACCTCCCGTCCAATAATCAGCAACCAATCAGTGTCCTGTATCAAGAACATAGTTTTAGCTATCACAATAATTATTAAGTAGCTAAACCAATTCTCACACCATATTAGGATTAACTTAACCCTCATATTTCATTTAATTAATCTAATTAAATGATTAGCCCTTGCCAAACCTAAAAGATCACCTCAAATACCACTAATCCATCACCTAATTAGCTCATGGCAACTTAATAACACAAAAAGGAGGACTTAAGTGGCGATCCAACCCTAAACAAGATTCCAAGAACGAAGCTCACAGTAGAGGTGAAAATCCTGAACAAAACCTTACACCCCATGTTCAAAGGAACCCCATCAAAACCAATCATAACTACCTGCAATAGAGACAACTCCAAAACAATGGTATAAACCATTTCAAGCCCTAACACAGAGTTCATCCCAAGAATCAACATTAATCCTAATGCTAGAAGTGCCTCATAGCATAAAGCATTGAACCATCCACTGTCATTTATTCTCCATGCAAGATTCCCACATAAGTGTAGAAACCCACCCACTACCATGACCTCATGGTAAGTTCAAAACAACCAACTATTTGTGAAACTTGAAATCACATCCCAAAACCCTTGCAACTCACGGTATCAAAACAACCTATACCTCAAGAGAACCTACAACACTACTTAGATGAAATCAGAGCTCTAAACAAAAATTCACACAACAAACTAATCTAAACATAGATTCCTCACATCAACATGTATCCGAAATCAACTCAGATCACCAACAGAATATCCAGTATTGGAACAATCTCAAGTAGAGCAATAATTTTGGAATAGAATTTCCCAAACCTAACACAATAATAGCAAGATCAACTCAAAGCAGAAAGCGTACCCGATCACGCGCGGCTCCTCCTCGCCTGCTCATATCCGAGGAAACCCCAGCACCAAACCAGTTGGACCAGATCAATCGCCGAGGGGATGGCGTTGAGACTGGATCGGAAAGGCATCAGGATTCAAGGAACATCAAAACGGCAAATCCACAAGGTCGGGTCAGGGGAGAATACCTAGGAGTGTATCATCGACTCTGGTACCCTCCGCCGTGCATGTTGCCATCGCGAGGCTCATTGCGCGTAAACACAACCCGACACCAATACTTGCTCTGATCGGAGGAAGGGAAGAAGTGTCATCGATGACAAATCTGAGCTACACCATTAGCGTGGTAGATCGGAGAGAGGTGACGGCAGAAACTAGGGCATGCCCCCAGATCAATGTGGTGGCTTCCTTTCCTTGCTCACACCTACCCTACTTGGAGAGTCTGTCGGAAATCAAAGGTTGCAAGGCTAGGGCTTCCGGCGTCGAGCGTCCACGACGGATCGAAGCAAGTCGTCGCCACAGCCGAGTGGAGAAGAAAGGTCACCAGAGGGGATTGTTTGAGCTCAGCGGAGTTTTCCATGAGGGAAATGATTTAAGTTGAGCCTTCTTGCATTTAAGTCCCCGATGTTCGTTTTATTACAATTCCATCCCTAATTTCAAAATTTTAAACAAACAACCCCATTCAAATTTTGGGTTTAATCCATTTACACCTCTTTAAACTTCGTCTAAAGAATCAGAACCCTAAAACCTTTGTAAAATTTCTCAAAAAATTTCTGGACTGGGTTCTGATTTGCCGCAGCTAGCAGTTGACCTTGTTAGAGGTGACGTTTGACGATACCAAAGTATGCAACTCCTTATGCATGTACAGAATTGTAGTGACTTCAGACCTAAGGACTATTTATACCAATAGTTACTATGAGAAAGTTCATGACACTCATATAACGATCTATGAAATTTTCTCATGGCGGGTCAATTCAGTATATATATTCTCCAATATATATACTCATGTGTCAATATGATATCCCATATCCATGACTTTTAGGATAAAGTCATCAATTGACCTACATACTAGTCTCAACGCATTAATAATGCCTTTGTGTATTCATGCTTGACTAGGAATAGTTAAGAGTAGTATTTTCCACAGCTTATCACAATCAATTTAACCAATTGATGTGTTGTAGTTTAGAACATACTATTCTAGAGCATTATTATATTTATTCAGCTGGCACAAGCAAGAAATAAATATAATAATCAAAATTTTACCTTTATTAATAAATATGATACTTTATGACCTAAGTCAATCAACTTTTGATTGACTCTTAGGGCTTATACCAACAATACACCCTCTATGAGGAGAATAGATCAATAATTATTCATTGAAGAAAACCCTAATAAATTAGGCATCTCCTCTTCTCTTCCTCATTTCTCTCTTGTGTCACCGCCTATTGGAGTCGTCGCCGCCCAAACCAGCTACCAGCCGCCTACCCTAATCTTAGCCACCCAGTGGCCTACCCTTTCCATCTCCCGTCTATAGTACAGGCTTGAACAATAGCCAATAAGCACTGTTATGTTTCCTGGTGCCACCAGACAAAAGGAGGAAGATCCTCCTTGCTTGTTGATGCCCCCAGCCCAACATCGGTCACCTGCTAATTGTGATGGTAAGCCTCTGGCCACCCCAGCCCTTTGTCGACAGCTTCCCTACTGTAGAACAACCCCTACAGCCTATTGGTGTTGGAAACACCAGATCAAACCTGATTTTTTAATGGCAAAGGGTATAAAGTTAAGTATGTTTTGAATCTAACATGTTTCACTAAGTGTGCAGGAAATTCCTAGTTTACTTGACATGAAGTCTTTACCTACAAGGTTGAACACGAAATCCTGGTCGAGGACTGGGCACGAAGTCCTGGCCGAGGGCTGAGCACCGAAGACCTGACCAAGGTTAGGCATAAAGACCTAGTTCAAGGAATTGGGCACGAAGACCTGACCGGGGGTCAAGCACCGAAGACCTGATTCAGAAGATCGGGCAGAAGTCTTAGTCAAGTGAGGACAACAAACAAAAGTAGGGACGGGTCAAGGTACGGACGTCTCAAAATCCGAAGCTTCAGAGGTCGAGCAAAAGTCCAACCGGAGGTGCCGGTTTGCAAAAGGTAACTTTTCCAAAGTAGAGTATGTGTGGGCGCGTTCTCCAAAGAGGGAATGGCAAGCGTCGATCTGACTTAGGATTTCATTTTGAAATCCAATCAGGATTGGACAGCTCCAACTATGAACATGCACTCATTTCATATATATTATATGTTATTTGTATTTCGGACTAACCCTGTGTTGCAGCTGAAGCATTTGAAGACCAACAGCCTCCAGGGTGCCCGAGAGGTCTCGGGCGCCCCAATGCATAAAACTCAACCTGGGCGAGGTTGAGTTGGTAGCTGCTGATTGATGCGCCACATCACCAACACAAGCACCCCAGAGCCACTCAGGCGCCCGAGAAGGATAAGATTTGGCCTTGGTCAGCGGATGATGACGCGGCTGAATCACTAAGTTGGGGGCACCCCTATAGGCACTCGAGCGCCTGAGTGCTTATATAAAAGGGGTTTCGAGCCACAACTATCAACATCAAGTTTTCACATCATTTGGGCTTAAGTGTGTTGTTCTGAAGTAATCCAAGAACTTCAAAATGCTACTCTAACAACAACGCACTCTCCTTTCCATTTTAGTTAAAGTATTGGTATTAAGCTCATTTCTTTTGTACTTAAATTGCATATCTATAACTGTTTTACGATTTTATAGAATTGCCCAATGTAAGCAGTCAAGGATCGTGGCCTTGGAGTAGGAGCCGTTACAGACTTCAAACCAAGTAAAAACAAACTTGTCAGCGTTTGTTTTGACTTGTATTCATTCGTTCCACTGCGTATACTCGTTCTAAATCCGAAAATATTTGAATTGATATTCCCCCCTATCGATCTCACCAATCCCACAAGAGGTATCAGAGCGGGTTACTCAAATTCAGTAAAACCACTAGTTGAGCCATTTTTCAGTTTTTTTGATTTTTTTTTAATTAATCAAAAAAGGTATTCTTGCCTATTTCTGATAATTTGTTTCTTTTGTTCATTCGTAAGTTTTTTGTTTCTCGAAGTTGGTGCAACACCACTCAAGATTTCTTTTTTACTTATGTTTCTTCCGGCACTGCTAATCCAAGACCAAGTCTTGGGATAAGTTTTTTTTCTTGCAGAATTTTTTTTATCTTAAATGGCCCAACAAGAAGGATACAACACTGCTCATCCTCCTCTCTTCTCGAGAGAAGACTTCAACTACTAGAAGAGTTGCATGGAAGTCCAACTGAAAACTCAAGTGGAAATGTGGATCATTATCCAAGTCGGCCTTGAAATTCCAAGGAACACTGAAGGCCAACTTCAAGGATACACTGAAAGGGAGGCAACCCTGAAGAGGAAGATAGAAGCTGACGCCAAGGCAACTCAGACTCTCCAGTGTGGCCTCACAAAAGAGGAACTTAATCGCGTTAACCCCTTCAACAGCATGAAGGAACTCTAGAACAAGTTGATCGAACTTCATGAAGGGACTTCCGACACGAAGATAAGTAAGCGGGACCTGCTTCTGAACAAACTATATAGCATAAAGATGTAAGAAGGAGAAACTGCTACACAACTACACGCATGCATCTAGGAGTTGATGAACGGTCTTCATGCAATCGACCACAATGTAGAAAACTAAGACCTAATGCAACATACACTAAACTCTTTCCCAAGAATCACATTGTGGGCATCCATGGTGGATGCATACAAGGTTTCTAGGAACCTTGCTAAAATTAATTTAAATAAATTATTTTCTGAGTTTGAATTGCATGAGCAAACTAATACTACACATGTTGAGAAAGGAATTACCTTTATTGCAGGTAAAATCAAGAAGAAAAAGCTGTAACCAAAACCCGAGTCTAATTATGACTCAAAATCTAACAAAGATGACTTTAACTACACCGAACTAGTCAAGTTATTTCGGAGTAAATACAAGAAAAACAAAATTCATAGGAAGAAGAAATTGGTTCAGTCACATGATGATTCGACTGAACCAAACACGAACCGGAAAAGCATGATGGAGGTCACCTGTTATGGGTGCAACAAGAAGGGTCACTTCAAATCGGAGTGTCCGAACTTAAAGGAAGTCATCCTTGGAAGATTAAGAAGAACTACGCTACTCGAACCTCCTCGAGCTGACGACATCAGACGAACTCGACACTGAGTCTAAATCAGAAGCAGAGCCGGAGCAAAGCCACGGAACAAGAACAATCTCTATGTCAGAAAATGGCCAACCCACTGTAAGTGGTTTCCCTAAATCTAAACTATATAATCTTATCTTTTCTCTATCACGTAAGTTGGCTAAATCCAACATCCGGATTAAATCCCTCCAAAAGGAGGTAAAAGCCCTTAAGGAGGAGGTTAACTCAAGTCCCTTGACTGAGACCGTTCAGGAAGGAATCTAAACTCAAGTCCAACAACTTGAGTAAGAGAATTCCTCCTTGAAAACTCAAGTCAAGGAACTTAGAGTTATCCTAGAGTGGTTCTCATTGGGTTCCAAGAATTTTGACATGATTCTTGGGAAACAAAAGGTCGTTCTTAACTGATTCGGACTTGGGTAGAGAACCAACTCACGGTATAGATCGTATTATTCAATTCTGAACCGTACTAGCACTTGAGTCCAAGCATAGGTCCCTAAACTTAACTTGACAAATCAAGCAGGACCAAATCACTATTGGATCCTAAAGGACAAAATTCATTTCCTAGATAGTCCATATTGAGGCTTTAGTCTAGGGGAAGCCAATAAAAAAAATATGTTTATTATTAGATGATTTCTTTGCATACTTGCTAAAAAATTGCTTGAATGTTTGTTTATTTATTTTTCTGTAAAATTGTCATGCTTAGGAATAGAAATGGTTAGATAAAGATCAGACTTGATTGAAACTTGCACAACCTAGTATTAGGGTGGGGAGAGCTATTAGTACATTAGGAAAGTCTATCTAAAGAGTCAGGTAGGGTAAGGTGCACCCTATTTGCTCTTTTTAGCCTAGTTGAACTAGTCGAAGCTACCTCGCCATATCTTCGACTAGTTAGACCAAGATTTCTCAAAGAGTAACTTGAAAATATAATTTCATTAAAAGGCTTTGTCTAGGAAAGGGTCATTGCTCTGATACTCAAGAAGGTCCCTGTGCCTTATCAAGACCTGGAAACCAATTATTAAAATTTATTTTTAATTTACTACTTGTTAAACTTGAATCTAACTCAAGGTTAAATCAAATCTTAGTATTCAAATTAAATTTAAAGATAAAATTTGACACATCTCACAAAACAGATAAGGTTTTTCTATTTTGTCACATAGAAATGGGTGAGATGTTTATGACCCAAAAGGATTAGTCCAACACAATCAACTTCACAAATCTAAGTAATTTCACTTTTAATTTATTAAATCTAATTTAAAATTTTACCTTATTAAAATTCTAAATTAAAATTGATAACTTAAATTAAACATAACTTAATCAATTTTCAAAAATTAACAAATTTTTTTTTCAAACTTAAATCAATTTTAATTTAACATTTTTTACCTTATAAAAAATTAACTTAATAAATTTTTAAACTTAATTCAATATTAACTTAACATTTTTTTATAAACATAACTTAAATTTTCAAACTTGATTCTTAAAATTAACTTAACAATTTTTTTACTTAATAAAAACATAATTAATCAAAATTAAATCAATATTAACCTAAATATTTTTTTAACTTTAATAATAAATTTTCAAACTTAATTTATAATTAACTTAACTTAACTCAACTTAATAAATTTTCAAACTTAATTTAAAATTAACTTAACATTTTTTTATTAAAAACTTAACTTAAATTTTCAAACTAATTCTTAAAATTAACTCAACAATTTTTTCAACTTAATAAAAACTTAATTAATCAAACTTAAATCAATTTCAACCTAAACAATTTTATTAACTTAATTAATACATTTTCAAACTCAATGAAATTTCATTGTGTGCTAATTTTCATGATTTAATTTTCTGAACGGTCAACCGGGCGCCCTACACAAGGGCCGGCTTAAGGCATAGGCCATTAAGGCCTATGCCTAGGGCCCCAATAAAATTAGGACCCATTATCAGTAATGAAATTTTTTTTATATATCTACATCACGCACGCTTTACATCTTCCTCTCAATTGCTGCGCCATTTTCGTTGTTCCCGCTGCAATCTGCATCATGCTGCAATCACGCCAGCCTGGGATTGCATTCTCACTAATCTGCAATAAAATATTAGTTGCTTTCATCACTAATTTTATTGCATTAAACAACCTGTATACTATGGGATGGGATAATGGTAATGACTTACCAAAATTCACACCTACATGCATGGAAAAGTGATAGGATATTTAATAATTAAAAATAACAATCAAATAATAATTAATTTCATATTAATTATAATGATTATATTACCATAAAATTTTATTTAAAATTATAATATGCATCCTATTTTATATTCATTGACTCAATCTTCTCAAGAGTCAACCAGAATTAATATTCAATACCGACTACTAAGTACTGTGTAGTTTTTTTTTCCTCATCAATGACAGTGATTTTCTAAGAAGGCTTCCTTCTCCTCAGGGCTCAGTTTTCTCTCGTTTGATATTTGGTAATATTTTTGCGCTCTTTTCTTCTTTCAATCTTCTTTAATATAGTTTTTATTATTCTGTATAAATAATAAATTCTAGTTGGAATGCATAGATTTTTTTCTTATTTTTTTATGCAAGTAAATTATTAAATCTGATTTATGCACTTAATATAGTTTCTTATTTTCTTATAATTTCTTTATAATTATTATTTTAATTTGAATATGTCAACTAAAAAATATGATTCCGGTTATACAAAACGTATGAAGAAAAGAAAGATAGAAGAATTTATTCAATCTCAAAAAGGAGCACTTGATAAGTTTATTATTAATAATCAAAATCAAAATTTAGAAAATAATATAATTGAAAATTTAAATGGAAAACTAATTGAATTTTTACCTGAAGACAATCTTTTAGGACAAAAAGAAATCTGTCAAGAATTTTCTAATTATCACAAATCTAATTCATCAAATATTAATATTAACGAAGAAGATAATAAAAATTTAAAAAATGAAGACGACTTAATAGATCATGAAGATAATTTTTTTAATAATATTGATGAAACAATTATTCAAAATATATATGATCTAGCATGATGGAAAAATATAAATACAAATTTAATAGATTTATTAGTTGAAAAAGGTCCAATTAGAGAAATTAATATTTCTTTTCCAAATGATGAAAATTCTAGACATTTTTCTATGATTCATTACATTCGAAAATTAGAGAAAAACATGATAGAAAATGGTTAATATATTCTAAAGAATTAGATAAAGTATTTTGTATTTGTTGTAAATTATTTAGTCAAAAATCAATTACAATTCAATTAGCAAACGAAGGATGCTGAGATTGGAAAAATCTTAGTGCAAAGCTTAAAAGTCATGAAATAAGCAATGAACATATTATAAATATGAATATTTGGTTTGATATTGAAATGAGGTTACTTAAAAAGAAAACTATTGATAAAAATTTACAAGAAAAAATAAATAAGGAAAAAGAACATTGGAAGAATGTATTAATAAGAATTATTGCTATAGTTAAAAATCTTGCAAAAAATAATTTAGCATTTCGTGGTACAAATGAGAAAATTTATCAAGATAATAATGGAAATTTTTTAGGTTTAATTGAAATGATTGCAGAATTTGATCCTATAATGCAAGAACACCTTAAACGTATTCAAAATGGTACAATTTATAATCATTATCTTGGCCATAATATACAAAATGAGTTAATAAATGTATTAGGAAAAGAAGTAAAAAATATCATAATTAAAAAAATAAAAGAAGCAAAATATTTTTCAGTTATACTTGATTGTACTCCCGATATAAGTCATCAAGAACAAATGTCTCTTATATTAAGATGTGTAGATATTTCAACAAGTCTAATCAAAATAGAAGAATATTTTATAGAATTTTTAAAAGTAGATGATACATCAGGAAAAGGACTTTTTGATACGCTTATTAATATAATAAAAAAAATTGAACTTGATGTAAATGACATAGAGGACAAGGATATGATAATGGGGCTAATATGAAAGGTAAACAACAAGGCGTACAAAAGCGATTGTTAGATATAAATTCTAGAGCTTTTTATACACCATGTAGTTGCCATAGTCTTAATTTAGTACTATGTGATATGGCTAATTCTTGTCCTAGTGCTATAACATTTTTTGGTGTGATACAACGTACTTATTCATTATTTTCTTCTTCTACAAAAAGATGGAAAATTTTACAAAATCATGTTTCTAATTTAACTCTTAAACCATTATCACAAACACGTTTGGAAAGTCATCTTGAAAGTGTTAAAGCAATAAAATATCAAGCTCCACAAATAAGAGAAGTTTTATATCAACTTACAGAAATTAGTGATGATCCTAAAACAAAAAGTGAAGCAAATTCTTTAGCAACATATGAATTCGAAAATTTTGAATTTTTATTAGGTATGGTTATTTGGTATGATATATTATTTGTAGTTAATACTGTTAGTAAATTTTTACAATATAAAGATATGAATATTGTTATTGCATTAGATCAGTTAAAAGGTCTTATTTCTTTTTTCAATGATTACAGAGAAAATGGATTCATATCTGCTATAATTTCTGTCAAAGAGATTGCAAATGAAATGAATATAGAACCAAAATTTCGTGAAAAATGTATAATTAGAAGAAATAAACGATTTGATGAGAATAAAATTAATGAGATGAAACTTTCACCTGAAGAATCATTTAAAATTAATTACTTTAATTATATTATTGATCATGCTATTTCTTCACTTCAAAGTAGGTTTGAACAATTTAAAATATATGAAGATAATTTTAATTTTTTATATGAAGTAGAAAAGTTAAAATTGCTTGATGATAATTTTTTAAAAATAAAATGTTTAAATCTTGAAAATTTTTTAAAACAGGACATGCTATCTGATATTGATGGTTTAGATTTATTTTCAGAATTAAAAGTTTTAAAAGAAATAATAAATCTAGAATTAAAAACTGCAATTGAGGTATTGAATCTTATAAAAAAATTAAATTCTTTTCCTAATGCATGGATAGCTTATAGAATATTATTAACTGTTGGCGGTCCTGTGACCTTTTTGTAATCTCCGCGGTATTTGACTTAGTTGATTTTACTCGACCGTCGGAACTTCCAGGAGGTTGCTGCCGGGAGGTAGCAAACTGAATTTGTTTACGTCGAGGCTAGTGTTGGACACTATCTCCGTAAAACGATATTGCTCCGCTACGGTGCTCACGGATAGCAGCAATTCGTTCCCAAGATACAACGACGTCATCTCGGAATAGTAGCACTTCAAATTCCGAGACCGGCGAACCTTTCCGTAGGATTTTCGGACTCTCGATGCAGAAGATGAGCTCTCTAATGCTTAGATGCTTGAATGCTTCGAATGATTGAATGAATATTTCCAAAGGAGGGATCCTTTATATAGTAGGTGAAGAGGCAAGTGACCCTTGGCGAGGTCTGATCCGAACCATCAGTTCATAACCCTTTAAAGGGTTCTGATCTCAGCCATTAGATCTCAAGAGTTATAACTCTTCAGATGGCTTTTAATCTGGTTCGTTAGATCCGAAGAGATTTTAACTCAATCTAATCTCGTCCGCTGGATTCGAAGAGTTATAACTCTTCATCCCATCTTTGATCTGAGCCGTCAGATTACTCCATTTAATCATACGCTCCAGATCAGTCCCCTCGCTAATGGTCTGATCGTGACCCTGCAGTATCAACGATCCAGATCGCGCCCCATGCGATCTTGTTGCCATCTTCGATCCAACGATCGTCATCTGTCTGCCCAGTCAATAGCCCAGTCAGTGCTCTCCCTGCACAGTCATGTGTCACGCAGGCACGCCACGTCATCCGTGACCATGCCACGTCACTGCCACGTGGAGCATAAATGAAGCTCCGACGATGCGTACGTGCGAAGTGCAAAGTGCGCCAACAAAGTGCTCATTGCGCGCGTGCGCGTGTGCGCGCGTGGCGGGCTCGCAGGTGCGAGCACCTGCTCACCCAAGGGTAGAGAGCACCTGTGCTTTTTGTATTGACTGCAAAAGCACAGCAACACATATAAGGAAACATTGGCTTTCGCCAATTAGCGATGTGGGACTAATCCCCATCTTTCTCCTTAACGTTATTTTGAGCATGACTTTAAACACTTAATTTCTCATTCCCCCGTAATTGGTTTTGAGCAAATTAATAGTCTAGATTTATCTACGCGAAACGTAGATTTCGATTTTGAAGTCAAATATGACTTTCATCGATCGATGGTACTTTGATTTCGCCTCGCAAAATCATATCCAACAATCCCCCACATGAATGGAAATTAATGTATGCATGTATGCATGTTGACACTTTACAAGAGTCCAATCGATAAGTCAAAGCATCGGGAGAGGTAGCTTGTGGCTTTGAACCTTCCGTAGTGGAATGCTATCGAGTATACTAGGCTGCGCAGTGAACGTGATGTCTTGAACTGCTCAGCTGTTGGTGTATACTAAGACAATAACACCCACACAGAGACTTATCTCCCCTACTTTTGGTTCTCATGGTTGGTTCCGTTTCGGCCATGGACACCTTCTTGGATTCATGAGTGTTTCATTGAAGCGGCCTGTCTTCACACTCACATAGGTGACACTTCTATCTATAGTATCCTACCATACTCCACCTTATAAAGGTATAGAAGTCATTAAAAGCATATGCTTAACCTCACTACATGTGATAGGACAGCACCAATTCATCCTAGGTTTGGGATAGAGATAACACATCTCTTGTGCTGTTACACAACTTCTGTAACTTCGTTGTCCCATTGAACCAAGATCTTGGGATCTCCAGTCAACAAGGTTAGGTTACCGCTACAGCCGTTTTTTAGTTGTAGATTTTTAATCTCATTCCTCTTGATGAGCAGTATACTTGATCTCGATTTAGCCCCTTCGTAAGGGGATCTGCCAAATTATCTTTAGATTTGACATAATCGATTGCAATCACTCCATTCGAGATCAACTGCCTAATGGTATTATGTCGACGGCGTATATGTCGTGACTTACCATTGTACATGCTACTCTGTGCCCTTCCAATCGCCGATTGACTATCACAGTGGATAAGTACGGCGAGCACAGGTTTCATCCAGCTCGGAATATCTTCCAAGAAGTTCCGCAGCCATTCAGCTTCTTCAGCTGCTTTGTCAAGTGCTATAAACTCGGATTCCATAGTAGACCGAGCAATGCACGTCTGCTTAGTGGATTTCCAAGACACCGCTCCCCCACCGATCGTGAATACATATCCACTAGTGGATTTGGAGTCTTTTGTATCCGATATCCAATTAGCATCACAATATCCCTCTAAGACAGCGGGATACTTTCCATAATGTAATCCGTAGTTCATAGTATTTTTCAAATATCTAAGAACTCGCATTAATGCTTTCCAATGAGTGTCGTTTGGATTACTCGTGAAACGACTCAATTTGTTGACCACACAGGCAATATCAGGACGAGTGCAGTTTGTGAGATACATCAAACTGCCTATTATCCGAGAATATTCCAATTGTGATATGGGCTCACCATGATTTTTTGCTAAGTGTTGACTTAGATCCATCGGCGTTTTGACAGTAGAGAGGTCGTATGCATTGAACCTTTTCAATATTGACTCTACATAATGGGATTGTTTTAAAACTATCCCATCGGATGTCTTGAGAATTTTAATTCCCAATATGATATTTGCTAGACCCATATCTTTCATGTCGAAATTCTTGGTCAACATTTTCTTAGTATTCATGATTATATCATGATTACTTCCCATTATAAGCATATCGTCTACGTATAGACAGACGATTACATAGCTTTCAGGTGTGCTTTTGACATAAATGCATTTGTCACATTCATTTATTTTGAATTCGTTTGACAGCATTATTTTGTCAAATTTTTCGTGCCACTGTTTGGGCGCTTGTTTAAGTCCGTACAACGACTTAACAAGTCGACACACCTTGTCCTCTTTTCCCGGAGCTACGAACCCCTCGGGTTGCTCCATGTAGATTTCTTCTTCCAATTCACCATTTAAGAATGCAGTCTTAACATCCATTTGGTATATTTCAAGGTCATACAGTGCTGCTATAGCTATCAGCACTCGTATGTACATAATCCTTGTCACCGGTGAGTAGGTATCGAAGTAATCTAAGCCTTCCTTTTTCTTGTACCCTTTGGCTACAAGTCTGGCCTTATACTTGTCAACCGATCCATCAGCTTTATACTTGCGTTTTAGTATCCACTTACAACCTAATGGTTTAGAACCAGAAGGAAGGTCTACTAATTCCCAAGTATGGTTATTCATGATGGACTCGATTTCACTATTGATTGCTTCTTTCCACAATGGGGCATCGGGACCAGAGAGAGCTTCACTTAATGTTCTTGGCTCCATTTCTGACATAAATGTCATGAAATCCGGCCCGAACGATTTCTCAACTCTAGCCCGTTTGCTCCGTCGTGGCTCTTCGATTTGATCATCAATAGTCCTTTTATGACAACTAAGTTCTGGAATGTTATCTTCGTTTGGACTTTCGTTGTCATCACTTTGAACGTTTCCCTTTTTATTTGGGAACACGTCTTCAAAGAATATTGCATTCCGAGATTCAATGGTTGTACCCACATGAATATCAGGAATGTCTGACTAATGAACTATGAAGCGATATGCACTACTATTTTGGGCATATCCGACAAATATCGCATCGAACGTTTTAGGTCTGATCTTTACTTGCTTTGGCTTAGGTACTTCGACCTTTGCTAAGCACCCCCACACTTTCGAGTATTTGTATGACGGCTCGCGACCATTCCATAGTTCATATGGCGTTTTGTCATTTTTCTTGTGAGGGATTTTATTGAGAATGTGGTTTGCTGATAATATAGCTTCCCCCCACAAGTTCTGGGGTAAGCCTGAATTTATTAGCAAAGCATTCATCATTTCTTTCAGTGTCCGATTTTTACGTTCGGCAACGCCATTCGATTGGGGTGAGTAGGGCGCCGTTGTCTGATGAATAATGCCAAATTCTGAGCAGAATTCATCAAACGGTGCACCATATTCTCCACCTCTATCGCTACGAATTGTTTTAATTCGTTTATCAAGTTGATTCTCAACTTCAGTTTTATAGGTTCTAAAAGCTTCTAAGGCTTTGTCTTTACTCTTTAAAAGAAAGACATAACAGAACCTCGTGCAGTCATCGATAAAAGTGATGAAGTACTTCTTACCTCCTCTAGTTTGCACGAATTTTAAGTCACATAGATCACTATGTATTAATTCTAGAGGAGTCGTTGACCTTTCCACCGAATGAAAAGGTAGTCTCGTCATTTTAGCTTCCACGCACACTTCACATTTGTGTGTATCGTTAACATCGATGTTTGGTAATAAATTTAGTTTAACGAGACGTTTCAGCGTATTATTATTGACATGCCCAAGACGATCATGCCATAAATTGAAACACTCAACAACATAGCTGGAAGCTTTTATTTTATTACCATCAAAATCACGATGTATAGTCATTACAACCATTTTGAACAGATTTTGTTCCATATATCCCTTGCCTACGAAGACACCGTTCTTCGTTAGTACAAAGTTGTTGGACTGGAACACTAGTTTGAATCCAGCTTTGACAAGTGCCGATCCAGAAACTAAGTTCTTTCTGATGTCTGGAACATGGAGCACATCAATGAGAGTTAGCTCCTTCCCGGACGTCATTTTAAGAACTACTTTCCCGAGTCCAACGATCGGGGATGTCATGGAATTGCCCATATAGAGCTTTCTTCCACTTATCGGGGTATACTTGGAGAACAGCGCTTTGTCGGAACAGACGTGGCGGGTTGCTCCAGTATCGATCCACCACTGCCTCGGGTTGTCCACCAGGTTGGCTTCAAACACGACTGCAGTGAGATCCAAGGTACTGAGATCAATGTCAGTGGAAGTTGCGACCTGGTTCGCAACATTCTTCGGACTCTTGGTTGTCTTCTTTGGGCATCTGCAGTCTTTAGACATGTGTCCATTTTTTCCACAGTTGTAGCAGGAGCCCTTGAACTTCTTGCCTTGAGCCTTCTGTTTGGTTTGCTTCGGCTTCTTGGCTTTTGGTTCTGCCAGGTTGGACATGTCTTCGACTGTCCGCTTTGTTCCTTTAGAGTCGAAAAATTTTCGGTTATCCTCCTCTATGCGCAGCTTCAGGATCAGGTCTTCAAGTGCCATCTCCTTTTGCTTGTGCTTCAGGTAATTTTTGAAATCCTTCCACGACGGAGGGAGTTTCTCGATTACCGCGGCCACCTTGAATGATTCGTTTAGTGGCATGCCTTCGGCGTCCAGATCATGCATTATTATTTGCATGTCTTGGACTTGAGACATTATGCTCCTGGAATCCACCATCTTGAAATCCAAAAATCGGCCGACGATGAATTTCTTCAGTCCGGCGTTTTTGATTTTGTATTTCTTCTCCAGAGATTCCCACAGGGATTTGGCTGTCTCAATTACGCTAAATACGCTGTACAACGCATTGTCCAGTGCATTGAGAACGTAGTTGCGGCACAGAAAATCCCCATGTGACCACGCTTCGCGAGCAGCCTGACTCTCAGAATTATTTTCCGCAGCGGCTGGCGGGTCATCACGCAAAAACCGTACAAGGTTTAGCGTGGTTAAGTAGAACAGCATCTTCTGCTGCCATCTCTTGAAATCGGCTCCGGCGAATTTCTCTGGCTTCTCGGCATGCGGGATGGAGGTCGGTATGTCGTTGATCACGGCCATTTCAGTTTGCCAGTATCGTTTTACGATTGTTGGCGGTCCTGTGAGCTTTTTGTAATCTTCGTGGTATTTGACTTAGTCGATTTTACTCGACCATCGGAACTTCCGGGAGGTTGCTGCCGGGAGGTAGCAAACTGAATTTGTTTACGTCGAGGCTAGTGTTGGACACTATCCCCGTAAAACGATATTGCTCCGCTACGGTGCTCACGGATAGCAGCAATTCGTTCCCAAGATACAACGACGTCGTCTCGGAATAGTAGCACTTCAAATTCCGAGACCGGCGAACCTTTCCGTAGGATTTTCGGACTCTCGATGCAGAAGATGAGCTCTCTAATGCTTAGATGCTTGAATGCTTCGAATGA
Organism: Boesenbergia rotunda; assembly: GCA_024364735.1. Classification (NCBI taxonomy): domain Eukaryota; kingdom Viridiplantae; phylum Streptophyta; class Magnoliopsida; order Zingiberales; family Zingiberaceae; genus Boesenbergia; species Boesenbergia rotunda. Next base: position 332,046 of record JAGFNQ010000479.1, read on the forward strand.
TTGAATGAATATTTCCAAAGGAGGGATCCTTTATATAGTAGGTGAAGAGGCAAGTGACCCTTGGCGAGGACTGATCCGAACCATCAGTTCATAACCCTTTAAAGGGTTCTGATCTCAGCCATTAGATCTGAAGAGTTATAACTCTTCAGATGGCTTTTAATCTGGTTCGTTAGATCCGAAGAGATTTTAACTCAATCTAATCTCGTCCGCTGGATTCGAAGAGTTATAACTCTTCATCCCATCTTTGATCTGAGCCGTCAGATTACTCCATTTAATCCTACGCTCCAGATCAGTCCCCTCGCTAATGGTCTGATCGTGACCCTGCAGTATCAACGATCCAGATCGCGCCCCATGCGATCTTGTTGTCATCTTCGATCCAACGATCGTCATCTGTCTGCCCAGTCAATAGCCTAGTCAGCGCTCTCCCTGCACAGTCATGTGTCACGCAGGCACGCCACGTCATCCATGACCATGCCACGTCACTGCCACGTGGAGCATAAATGAAGCTCCGACGATGCGTACGTGCGAAGTGCAAAGTGCGCCAACAAAGCGCTCATTGCGCGCGTGCGCGCGTGGCGGGCTAGCAGGTGCGAGCACCTACTCGCCCAAGGGTAGAGAGCACCTGTGCTTTTTGTATTGACTGCAAAAGCACAGCAACACATATAAGGAAACATTGGCTTTCGCTAATTAGCGATGTGGGACTAATCTCCATCTTTCTCCTTAACGCTATTTTGAGCACGACTTTAAACACTTAATTTCTCATTCACCCGTAATTGGTTTTGAGCAAATTAATAGTCTAGATTTATCTACACGAAACGTAGATTTCGATTTTGAAGTCAAATATGACTTTCATCGATCGATGGTACTTTTATTTCGCCTCGCAAAATCATATCCAACATTAACTATACCTGTTAGTATAGCTTCAGCAGAAAGAAGTTTTTCAAAATTAAAATTAATAAAGTCTTATTTACGTTCAACAATTTCTCAAGAAAGATTAAATAATCTAGCAATTTTATCAATTGAAAAAAAATTATTATCAAAACTTGAATATAAAAATTTAATTAATAATTTTGCATCTCAAAAGGCTAGGAAACTAAATTTTATATAAAAATTTATTTTTAAATTAATATTTTATTTTTCAAAAAAAATTTTAAACCCGCCATTGTCGGTCCCAAGTTCGAATGAAAAAGGGTGATGGAAATTTTTAATTTTTAAAAAAATTATTAAAAGTCTACAAAATAATTTAGCCTAGGGCCTATTAGAACCTTAAGACGGCCCTACCCTACACATGGCGGGCACTTGATGGAAGTCGAACCAGGCACTTGGGAAGTTCCCAGGCTCCTCTGCATGCCTTTCGAGGCACCCCTGGTTTTGGAAAACTAGGGGCGCCCACGGATCCCGGGCACCCGTGTAAAGCACTCGAGCGCCCTGCACAGACCTTCACCTGGGCACCCCCTAGGGCTCCCGGCCGCCCAACTAGTGTTATAAAAGCAACCGGACAGCAGTCCTATAAACCCAACCAAGGCACCTTCCAGCCTTCAAAATCTCCTCTTTCTCTTCTCTTCTTCAATCTAAACCTTGTCTGGGCGATTACGATCAACCGAGGGTCGTCATTTCTATTTATTATTCGACTATGCCTCCTTGGTAAGACCTTAATTAAACCTTTTCCTTACTTTACAATTCAATTCTTTTAATTATTATGTTATTCTTCTATTTAGTAAATGTCGAGTCACTGAGGTTGACCCCTATGTCGAGCCCAGTCTTGACCCTAGGTTTCCTTCACTCGCTCTATTCAATAAGTTTATCTCCACCACGTATAAATCACTTAAGACTCACTATCTTAGTAGAGGCTTCTTCACTCGATCATGTCTATTAGCAATAGAGGTCATTAACCACTATCAACATAATCGTTTAGTCTAAGGCACAAGTCAAATAAATACCACTATATGTGCAGAGTTTTATAACAACTTGGTCAAGATTGATGATCTTACCTACTCTACCAGGGTCCAGGCCCATAACCTTACCATTATCCCTGCTTTATTCACTCACTTTCTAGGACTACAACTCTCTGAGTCCACTTTCATCTGCTACCCCCTAGAGACCTTCCTTTTTCTGCTCGCATCACCCTTGATACACTTTACACTTACTTTTTTGGGGGTGAGAGGGATCCTACTGTTGGATCGAGAGAACCGATAGAGGGGGGTGAATATCGGAAATCATTTTTCTTTCGGAAAGCTTAGAGCAAGTACGCAGCGGAAATTAGAAACACAGAGACACAGTCGATTTTACTTGGTTTGGAGCCTGTGTCGACTCCTACTCCAAGGCCCACGGTCGTTGACCGTTTACTTTGGGCAATTCTATATCAGGCACAAATAGTTTACAGAAAATTATTACAGAATTTGGTACAGTAAACTTAAATAGCTCTTTTTACCGACGTCCGAGGAAGATCGACTTTTTCCGGAGCAGCAGGACATCGTCGGCTCGAGTTGGAAGGATTCTGGGGCGAAGCGCGAGAGCAGAAGAGCGTAGAAGCGTTGTTTCGAAGTTGTTGTTAAAGGCTTGGGCGTTGGGTGCTATTTATAGCATCTCGGGGCGCCCTGGACGTCGGGGGCGCCCTGCCACGTGTCAAGCGATCCGCTTTTAGCTCGGTCAAATGCTATCCCATCCGAATAGGGATAAGTTTGACTCTGGGGGCGCCCTGGTCGCAGAGGGCGCCTTGGCTGACTTCTTCTGCGCATAAATCTCGGCTGTGGATAAAGATGAAGCTTCGCAGACTTGGGCGCGGGGCGCCCTGGCTGCTGAGGGCGCCCTGGCTGCTGAGGGCGCCCTGGCTGCTGAGGGCGCCCTGGCTGCTGAGGGCGCCCTGCCCAGTAAGCAGCCGAAGCCCTTTTTGCTTCACTTGGTTCTGGTTCACCTTGGGGGCGCCCTGGACACTCAGGGCACCCTGCTCAGCTGCTGCCTCACTCCTTTGAGGATCTCTGAGTTGCAGACACACGTTCCTTCGGTCCTGCATCCAGGGTTAGTCCAAAACACAATAAAACAATTAATTATTAGTTTATACAGCCTTAGCTGTCTTGGTTCTGACTTTGGTCTCCAAAATGGAGCCCTAGGTCGAACCGACGCCTACTGTTCCCTCGACGGGGAACGCGTCTAATTGTACCAACACCTACTATGTCTAACTTCCGATCTCTCGACTTACAAATCCAGGATTACACACTTTATCAAGTCATAGTCCATTGCATTCTTCCACTTAGTTCTCGAGATGTAACAGTTATGAGGTCATTCCATTTCTTCTTACTTTATGCCCTGATTCATAGTCTCGACATAGATATCGGACACCACATTTTCCAGACTATTATCTACGCATCTAGTGTCTCCACCCGTTTGAGAGTTCGGACACCTTATTGCCACATCTTGACCGCACTCTTCTTTTCTTATGGACACGACATCTATGCTGGTGAGGTTATCCATATAACTGAGTTCGATGAGATAGGTATTAGGAACTTCTCGTTAGTCGCAATAGACGTCTCAACCACTGGGGTCATCTCATGGAGACGACAGGGTGCTCAGTCGTAGGATGATCCAAAGGACGACGAGGACGACGACTTTGTTGCCGAGCACGAGACGCAGCTGGAGTAGACACCGCCACCTCCCCTTCCTTTGACTACAGACGAGTGTCTTACTTGGACTGAGTGGGAGATTCACAGTTTACGGGAGGAGGTAGAGGCCCACCATGCGAAGAGAATGGACGCAAATCAGGCCCGGCATGCAGAGCTTATGGCTCTGCTACATTCATGGCACCCAAACTCACTTCTTCATAGACTTGACCTATATTTGTCTATGATTGGATTTGTGACGGACTGACTCTTGATTGTTGACTTGGTTGACTCTAGTTGACTTTGATATTTGACTTGTCTTTATTGTTTTTATTACCTTAATGTGCTCAATAGAATAGTTTTTATTTATTTGCTTCTTTTGCTTAATCATTTTTTTAATCATTTTCTTTAGCTATTTTTGTTAAATCCGATACGTTTATTCCACCCTGGAAAATTTTTCAGAAAGTTCCTAGAATTTTTTCGGGCTCTGGGACGAAGTTTAAGGGTTTAATGGATAAGGAATTCTAAACCCTAGGGGTGGTCTAGCGATTAGGCTGAACTTGTTGGACTAAATTGCAAAATGTCCATATATATACTTGATCTAACCTATTCGGCCCGGTCACAGCGACACCTTCTTCGCCCGCGTGCCCTAGTTCGCAGACGAATCCTTCTTCCTCTTCCATCGGCTTCACCCACTCGATCGCCGACCATCCCTCTCCTTCACGCGACGCCGGCTACCAGGGTTGTCTTTTTGTTGATTAATCGGCGCTGCAGAGGGCCAATGCTCGATTGGGGTTGTCATACGGGAAACGTCCATCGAGAGGTCGTCGCCGGAGGTAGCCAACAAAGCTACAATCTCCGACCACAATAGAGGTAAGCCGAGTTCGTCAAGTCTTGACTCAACTCTTGAGATTGATTTCGTTACAGCGTTTTGATTTTATTGTTGTTTGGATTAGGGATCGCTGTGATCCTTCCAAGCTGAGATTGGGATCTCGACCCTCTTGGAACAGACCTAGGGTTCTTAGGGGGGAGGTATTGCTGGGAAGAGGACACTCACCTGTTGTGTAGCTAATCGCACCAGATTTTGGCAGCGAAGATTCACCGACACCTAGGTGAGGACTTCCCACCCATTTCCTAATGAAATGTTGTTGGATCAATGACTGTTTTGATCTATTGTGGGTGTAAAATGGATCTTGAATTTGCTAGTGTCTCCCTGTACAGATTCTGGTTGCTTGGATCGTTTCTGATTGGAGCTGTGAAAAGGGAATTGGTTTTTGACCGCTTGGAATGTGAGGTAAGGATCCGAATGCCTGTGAGTTTTGTTCATATGTGGAGATAATTGCTGTGATCGACTTGATCTAGAAATGTGCTTGCTCATTAAATTGAAGTTTAATTTTAGCTGCGGAAGTGTGGTGGAACAGCTTAGGTTTTGTAATAGGGTTGTAGGAATTGAAATCAATCCTAACTGTATAGGTGTAGTTCGTCTACTTTGATCTAGTTGGACTAGGTTGTTAACCGAGTATATAGATCTTCTGGTGTTGTCCATGCTATATAGATCTTCTGGTGTTGTCCATGATCTAGTTTAATTTGAGTTGGAAATAATCAATTTCAGCCTCAACCTCAGCCATGGCAGCAAGAATTTCAACCCATACAGAATTTTCAACAACCTCTTCAACATTCACAGCCATACGATCCAAATTTTCAGTTTCAAAACCAGAGTTTTCAGTCCCAACCATTTCAGCCTTTCAATCAACAATGTCAACCTCAAATACAGAATTTTCAGGGCTACAATTTTCAGCAAATTCAACCATCATTCCAGCCCAATTTTCAGCAGTTTAATCAGCCCATTCAACCATTTGAGCAGCCCCAACAGTTCCCATTTTAGAATGCACAGCCTATTTTTGGTCTTCAGCAGCCTTATGTTATATTTCAAGACCAACAGGAGATCCACACTAATCAAGGAGGCTTTGAGAATCCTAATGAGAGTGAGGCTCAACAACAAAGGCTGGAGGAGATGTTTCAACAAGTCCTACAACAACAGCAAAGTTTTCAACAACAACAAAAGCTTTACGACATCGGAGGACGCCTTGGAAAATTGCAAGATCAATTGAATCAGATAAAAGCCCAAAGATTAGAACAATTATCTTCTCAAGCTGCTTTTAATTCTGAGGGGTATGATGGTGATCTAACTTTAGGAAATGAAGAGATTGTGTCAAGTTTAAACACTCCAAATGCCGAATTTCCTGAAAAAATTCCAGCATTCCATTTTCCCATTCAAAACAGTCCCGGAGTTGATTTTTTATCAGTTCAAGGTGACCCTAGTGCATGGCCAAGTCCTTCTTCAAGTGATCTTGCAATTTTGGTGGAAGAAGAAGAAGAAAACATCAAAAATAGGGCACCTACAGCATGCATTCCTCCTGAAGTTCTTGTTCAAAATTCACTTCCAAATTTTCCAGCTCAAGAAGAAGATTCTGAAGCACTACAGGACCCTTCTCATCTTTTATTTTGTGATGATAGTTCAATTGATGGTCCTAATTTTTCTAACATGGTTGTTGCAGATATTACAGAAGAAGCATGCATAGGAGATGATTCTACAGGTGTAGGGGATTGCACTAAGCCCCAGGGACCACCACAATATACTGGTACATTAGAAGATTCAGAGGATGAACCAGAAAGTGTAGGGACTTGCTTGGTGGAAGCAAGAACCCAAGGATCACCTGTTTTAGTTGAGTGTCCACCAGAACCTGAACCTGAAGAGGAGATTGCACATTACCAGGAGGAGCCAATAATTACATCTACTCTTATAGAACCTCCAGGTATTCTTCAGCACGATCAGGTAAGTATTCCTCCTATTTTTTCTGAAAATTGCATAGAGGTACCTCAAATTGATTTCATTGGTGGTGATACACTTATTGATACATCATTTGTAGAATTTGATTGTGAAAAATTGATAGAGGTACCTAGTGTTAAATTGGCTGAAATTGAAGCATGTAAGGATACATATCATGAAAATGCTGATAGTGAAAAAATTTTAGAAGAGCCTGAAATTGATGTTGTATATTGTGATAAATCTCTTGTCATATCTTATGCTGAAGTTGAGTGTAAAAAACTTATGGAGGTACCTGAGATTGATTTTATTGGCTCTGAAACATTTCTTGATATACCTTATGTAGAAACGGATAGTGAAAAATTTTTAGAAGAGCCTGAAATTGAATGTGTTTATTGTGATGCGGTAATTGATTGTGAAACACTTATTGAGGAACTGGAAATTGATTTCATTGGTTGTAATACATTGCTTGATACATCCTTGGTGGAAAATAATTGTGAAATTTCTATTGATGTGCCAAAAGTTGATTTCATTATTTGTGATGAGTTCCTGGATGCATTTTTTGTAGGAAATAATTGTGAAAAATTCATTGAAGTACCACAAATTGATTTAATTGAATATGATGCAGTTTTGGATACATTTCATGCAGAGACTGATTTTATTTCATTCCTATCTTACCCTGCACGCTTGAGAGAGGTATTACATTATTTTGCAGGGTCTAGAAGACTTCTAGAGTGGGTGCTCCATCTGAACAGACTCCAACCTCCGGGAAGAACTTTCAAAAGGCATCAAAAGGGAGGAGTAATCTTACTTTAATTCATAGCACTCCATTCCTTCAATGGATCTTGAACCTAAATCGCCTTCGGCCACCGGAGCATTTTTCTGTAAAGTTCAAGTGTGGGGGAGTCCTAATTCTCTCAACCACCCATGTTCCTCCACTATCACGATGGAGGTTACTTCTTGATAGACTCCGACCGCCAGAAATAAAGGGGAGTTTATTCTTTCTTGTATTTTCTTTCATTGCATGTTTCATTTTTATGTTTTCTAGAAGTAGAATTTTCTTTTAAATTGAGTCCTTGTAAATAAATGCATGTTAGTTCTCTTGGAAATTTGTTTCTTACATGAGTGGAAATAAATGTATCCCTCTAGGTTATCTCCATAGCATTTTAGAATCTCTTGGAAAATAAATTAAATTTGGTTATTAAAACTTAGGGTTTGAGCTCATGGATGAATTCTTGGATGCTTGAGTACTACTTTGCTTTAGATTCTTAATTGAGAACTTGAGATGAATTATTTTTGCCTAGTGAGAATTAGCCTTATATTTGCGACAGCCATATATTATTGTACTCTAGAACTTACTTAGGTTCTTTCAAAACCATATTTCAATGATTGGATCACATCTATAGAGACTAATCCAATTCCATATCAATTTTTGGCACTAATCATGTCTATTTTATTTGTCTTTCCTTATTCCTACTCTTAACCCCATTTTTCTATGGATTTGTTTGCTTGGGATGTTTTCTTGATGCTACTTTGCCCGAGACGGACAAAGATTTAAGTGTGGGGGAGTGATTAGTGTTTTGGAAAAGTTTTGTATCAAGGAGGCACTTTGTGTCAAAAAGAAAAAAAATTTCTGCAATTGGAAGGATCAAAGTAAGTTAAGTTGGTATCAAGATCAAGTGGGAAGAAGTGAGCAAGGATTGGAAACAATTGAGGATTTTTTATCATAAATTGAAGATCCAAGGAAGTTGTGCCAAGTTGAATTTGGCTGAGAAAAGAAGGAAACCTGCAATGGAAACAAATGGCACGCCAAAGAAGAGAAAAAAAATAATAGAAAAAAAAATTTGTTCCGAAAAAAAAAGAGAGCTGAAATCAAGGAAGTTTGTGTCACAAGTGGCTTGGATTAAGAATTGGAAAGTGGAATTATGGAAGTAAGATCAGCCACACTTTGTCGGAAGCATGAAATGCAGCTGTGCAGTATTAGAAAGTCTGAATTGAAGGCTGAAAGGTTGAGAATGTGAGCTGAATTGCAACTGGAACAAATCTGAGTTCAAGTGCAGAATCTGCGCAGAAATTTTCATACAAGCAGTTTAGTCACAAGTTTTGTATCAAGTCAAACTGAATTCGGGTTTTAGCAATGCATTACTGAATTATTAACAGAAGTTGCAGAATGTTTTCCCTGAAGTCAACCTCTTGATGAGCAGATTTCAAGTAAAGGCAAATGGATGAGATCAAAAAAAAAAAATGGCAGTGTATCAACTCACCTAGTGAAGCATTTAACTTTCCATTACTATGTGATGTATTTGTTTTGAAATCAGAGTTTTGCAATGAAGATGCCGTGGAGCTGATAATGAAACACAGAAAAAAAAAGAAACAAATGATGGAAGTGTGCTAACTTGTAAAGGATAGTGTATCAAAGAGGAGTTGCAAGAGTTGTTTAGTGAGGGTTAAATGTGGAGCATCTAATTCCCTAATTGTTGCTTGATTCCTCAAGCTCTTTGATACAATCTCTGATCCAAATGTGCTCCATTATAAGACTTGAGAGCAGAAGAAAAAAAAAAGAGAGAAAAAAACAGTTTGAAGAAAAAAATTTTGTGAAGCAATGTTTTTATTTGGGGTCATTTGAGTTCTCCACTACCATTTGATTGTTAGGATGGATTGGACTGATTCTGAGAAGGACTTGGGAGCTGAGCACATCATGACTGAACGAAAGGAAGAACTTAAAAAAAATGAGAAAAGAGAATTAAGGAAGCAAAGTTGTCACGCAAGGTGGAAGATTGGCACATTGAAACCAACCAAGTTTTCTTCATCCAAATCAAAGGCATTGTTCAAATTTGACTTCACCACACTTTTATATCACTAGAGGACTATAAAGAGAAGTAAAGTACATTGGAAACATCCTTGAGCACTCAAGTCTTCCACTCCACCAATTCTCTATTTCCTTGATTTTTACTCCATTTCTTACCATTTTCCATGTTTTCACTTGTTTTTGTAGATGTGGATCCTAATCATGAATAATGGTGGAGAGTAGATAATAAGCAAGCCTATGGTAGTGCAAGAAGCATGTGTGTTTAAGTGAGCTCCACTTCCATCATCAACTTAGAACTTAGGAGAGAGCCACCAAAACTTCCCATGAAAGGCTTAGTGAATTAAATTCATCTCAATGAATCATGATGGATGAAAAGGCTAAGTTATTGATTTAAGGACGAGATACTAATCCATAGAGCTTAGATTTTTGAGAATTGACTGTTGGAAATAAGAAGGGAAAAATTGTTGGAAAATGAGAAAGAAAAAAAAAACTCTGTAGAAGAAGGCAAACAAGATGGTAGACTACTCAAAATAATTTTTTCACATTGAAAATCTCTTAGAAGCATTACATATTTATAGGCTTTATTGGATAAGTATTATCCCCAAATACATTGAATCTAGACCAGATCTGATATATTTTATCTCTACTAATTATTATCTTATCAAAATAAATAATTAAATTTTCAACTCAATCATATCATCACCTCATTTTTATCCACAAATAAATAATTAAGTTTATTTTTCAACACCCCCTCTTAAACTTAATTTTGTGACTCCAAGTAAATTCCGCATCTTAATAAAATCTTCAAACTTCAGCGGCTTCGTAAAGATGTCAGCAACTTGATCTTTAGTTTTCACATAGACTAGCTCCACATCTTTGTTCTTCACATGTTCACGAATAGAATGAAAGCGAACATCAATATGCTTGCTTCTTTGATGATATACTGGATTCTTCCCCAATGCAATTGCTGATTTGTTATCAATGCAAATTTGAGTTGCTTCATTTTGTTCAAATTTTATCTCCTTTAGCAAACTTCTTAGCCATATAGCATGACTAATACATGAGGATGCCGCAACGTACTCTGCTTCACAAGTGGAAAGAGTAACAATAGGTTGTTTTTTTGACATCCAAGAAAATGTCGTATCTCCAACGAAAAATGCAAAGCCAGAAGTGCTTCTCCGGTCATCACAGTCTCCACCCCAATCACTATCCGAATATCCAATAAGTTGAGAATTGTTAGAGTGAGAATAAAATAATCCGTGATTTAGAGTACCTCGAACATAACGAAGGATTCGCTTGGCCGCCTTCCAATGAGTCTCTTTAGGCTCCTCCATGAACCTACTCACAAGACCAACTCCATATAGTATATCCGGTCGAGTACAAGTTAAGTACCGCAAACTTCCTACCAAGCTTTTGAAAAGTGTGGGATCAACTGTCTTTCCTTCGTCACCCTTGGATAGCTTTGTTCCGCAGTCCACTGGTGTGTTAATTGGATTGCAATCATCCATTCTAAATCTTTTGAGAACCTCTTTGGCATATTGTTCTTGAGTCATAAATATTCCATCAACTCCTTGTTTCACCTCCAAGCCGAGAAAGTAGGACATAAGTCCCATATCGGTCATATCAAACGCTTTTGCCATAGCTTCCTTAAACGTTTTTATCATTTGAGGTGAATTTCCTGTCAAAATAAGATCATCTACATATAATGATACCAATAAGATGTTACCATTATCTGCTCTTACATAAAGAGCATGCTCATAAGGGCATTGCATAAAGCCATTTTCTTTAAAGTATGCATCAATTCTTGAATTCCATGCTCTCGGTGCTTGCTTCAAGCCATAGAGAGCTTTTTTCAACTTCAACACCTTTCTTTCTTGCCCCCTCTTGATATAGCCAGCCGGTTGTTCAACATAGACTTCTTCTTCTAGGTAGCCATTAAGAAACGCCGATTTGACATCAAGCTGAAATATTTTCCACTTTAGTTGAGCGGCTAAGGAGATTATCAACCTTATAGTTTCCATTCGGGCAACGGGAGCAAATACTTCTTCATAGTCAATGCCGGCCTTTTGTTTGTAGCCTTTTGCCACAAGTCGCGCTTTGTACTTTTCTATTTCTCCTTGAGCATTTTTCTTCACTTTATAAACCCACTTCACACCAATGGGCTTGTGGCCATCAGGCAAAGTAGTAAGATGCAAAGTTTCATTCTTTTCAATTGACTTCATCTCTTCATCCATGGCTTTCTTCCATTTGCTATCTTTAATAGCTTCTTCAAAAGACACAATCTCTTCATTAGCATAAAGACAAATGAGATTAAGTGGAGTTGTCACCTCATATAATTCTCGAAGACTCCTTGTCTTTTGCGGAGGAGGATCTTCTTCATCCGAAGATGATGAAGAGGTAGGCAACGGTGGTGGAGTTGGTTCTTTCTCCTTCACTTGCTCTTCTTCTTGAATCATCACCATATTAGTGCTCCAATTCCAAGCGCCATCTTCTTGAAATTCAACATCTCTACTTATGATAATCCTTTTGTTCACTGGATTATAGAGTCTGTAAGCCTTCGATCTTGCATCATAGCCAATGAAAATGCAAGGTAAGCTTTTATCATCAAGCTTCGTTCTTCGTTGATCCGGAATGTGTGCATAGGCAATACACCCGAAGATCTTCAAATGAGATACACAAGGCTTGTATCCGGTCCATGCTTCTTGAGGTGTAACTCCTTCTAGATTCCCTGCAGGACATCTATTTAGCAAATAAACAGCACAGTTTACCGCTTCGGCCCAAAGTTCTTTAGGCACTTCTTTCGTTTTTAGCATACTTCGAACCATGTCAAGAATAGTTCGGTTCTTCCTTTCAGCAACTCCATTTTGTTGAGGGGAGTAAGGTGCAGTTAAAGGCCTCCAGATGCCATGATTTTTGCAGAATTTTTCAAATTCTTTTGATGTGAATTCGCCACCACGATCTGACCGCATCGCCTTGATAGTATAGCCGGATTGATTTTCTACCAATCCTTTGAATTCCTTGAACTTCTCAAAAGCTTCGTCTTTATTCATCAAAAGATAAACCCAGGTTTTCCTGCTGAAATCATCAATAAAGGTTAGGAAATACCGACGACCTCCAAGAGAGGTTGGAGTGATTGGCCCACATATATCTGTATGAATGAGTTCAAGAGGCTTCTTTGTTCGGTTGTGCGATTCATTTGGAAAGCTTGCTCTTGGGTGTTTGCCAAGAACACACCCTTCACAAATATCCTCTTGAGCATCAATATGAGGAAGACCATTTACCATTCCTTTGTTTGAAAGAAGTTTTAGAGCTCTGAAGTTCACATGTCCGTACCTCATATGCCATAGCCACGTACTGTTCTTCATGCATGCACTTAAGCATTTTGCAGTAATATGATTAATATCAAGAGAAAACATCCTATTTTTAGACATAGAAATATGAGCAATAAGCTTGTTTTGTTTTCTCAACCGAAGACTACCATCCTTTAGTTGCATATCAAAACCTTTTTCAAGCAGTTGTCCAAGGCTAATAATATTTGTTTTCATATCGGGCACATAATAAACATCGGTGATATATGTGTGAGCTCCATCTTTAAGTTTGATGAGAATCTTACCAACGCCTCTTACTTGAATTTTGGAAGCGTCGCCAAATGAGACTTGTCCATTCACCCTTTCGTCCAATTCGGCAAACATATCTTTATGCCCACACATATGATTGCTTGCCCCGGAGTCTAAATACCACAAATTTTTGTTTGTGGAATCTCCATCCTTCCTTGCTAGCAAAACCACATCATTGTCATAGCCTTCTTTTGATGCGTAATTAGCATTTCCTTGCACATTGTTAGAGCGGCATTCTGTTGCATAATGTCCAAATTTGTTGCAAGTATAACATCTTACATTTCTTTTGTCATACCTTTGGCCTCTACCTTGATTGTTATCATTGCTTCTTCCTCGGCCTCGAGCAAAGCCCCTGCCACGGCCTCTACCTCGGCCACGCCCACGGAAATCACCACGACCACCGCCGTTTTCTCGCGAACCTTCGGTCTTTGACTCTTCTTTATGGTCAACAATCGTGAGCTTGGTTTGTAGAGCCTGCTCCAAAGGCTCTCTCCGTCTTCTTTGCATTCTTGCTTCATGAGCTTGTAGAGAGCTTAATAGTTCTTGTACCTTTATTTCTTTTACATCTTTTGATTCTTCTATGGCCGCAACTACATAATCGTACCTTGGCTCCAACGAACGTAGAATTTTCTCTACGACGCGACTATCTTCAATGTCATCGCCATTTCTTTTCAATTGGTTGACGATGACCAATACCCTTGTAAAATAGTCTGATATATTTTCAGACTCTTTCATCTCCAACGATTCAAATTCCCCTCTCAAGATTTGAAGGCGAATACTCTTTGCTCTTTCATCACCTTTGTATGCTACTTGTAGGATCTCCCATGCCTTCTTAGAAGTTGTAGCTTCGGCTACTTTCTCAAAAGTAGCTTCATCAAGAGCTTTATAGATAAAGAAAAGAGCTTTCTTATCTTTTCTTTTTTGTTCCGCCAACGTTGTCTTCTGTGCCTCCGTTTGGTCGACTCCTTCTTGAGGGGCTTTATACCCTCCTTCAACAATATCCCATAAGCCTTCGCTCTCAAGTAAGGCACTCATTTGGATACTCCAATTACCATATTTCAAGTCAGCAAGACGAGGGATAGGAAGCATCGACATGGCTCTGATACCACTTTGTTGGAAATAAGAAGGGAAAAATTGTTGGAAAATGAGAAAGAAAAAAAAAACTCTGTAGAAGAAGGCAAACAAGATGGTAGACTACTCAAAATAATTTTTTCACATTGAAAATCTCTTAGAAGCATTACATATTTATAGGCTTTATTGGATAAGTATTATCCCCAAATACATTGAATCTAGACCAGATCTGATATATTTTATCTCTACTAATTATTATCTTATCAAAATAAATAATTAAATTTTCAACTCAATCATATCATCACCTCATTTTTATCCACAAATAAATAATTAAGTTTATTTTTCAACATTGACAACCTTAGGTAATTTCTTTTCATTTGCTTCTAAATTTTGCTTGAGAAAACCCAAGGGATACATACTTAGTAGTTTCGCGAGACGCTCAAGGTTAAGTGTGGGGGAGTTGATAAGTATCATTTTATTGATTATTTTAGTTGCTAAAATCCATGTTTGACCCATGTTTTACTTGCTTAATTGTGAATTTACCCTAGGTTCTAGGACTTATCTTTATTTTGGACTTAATTGCAAATCTTTACATATTTGGATTATTTGACCACTAAATTTTTGATCTATTTTTGTAGGCATGAAAGGATCATGGACCTAGGGCATACTGGGTCAAACTTGAGTCAGAAGTGGACCCGGATCGAGTTATCAAGCTTCAGATTAATTTGGGCCGTCCGATTCAAAAGCGGCTAGATCTGAGCCATCCGGGACCATCTGAAGCAATCCGAGCTAGGGTTAGGGCTGATCAAGCACTTTAATCAAGATCTGAAGGTTTCATCCCAATCAGAGCTCATTCAACCGTTGGATCAAGCTCAGAGGGCTCTAGACTGTCCATTCAAAGATTAGGTTGATCTGGACCATCTGTTGTAAATCTGGAGGATCCGAGCTACCCCGAGGTAGATCCTGACCCCTGATCAACATTATCAAAGTTTGGGTTAGATCGGATGAAGATCAGTCGTTGGATTTCCTCAAATCAATCTGGGTCATCCAATGCTAAGTACTTAATCAAAATTTCGCCACAGCTCTTCCTCGTCGCGTCTTCGCCGCAAGTTTCCTTCTTCGCGTGTTCTTCATTTTGTTTCAAGTTTTCTTCAATTCGGTGGCGCGACCACTCGATTTCCTTTCTTAGATCAAGTGCTAGGTCATTGGGAAGACCATCCGTGAAGTTTCCAGTTCAGAAATGCCCAAGAAACAGAGCTGTTGAGAGGTTTCCGCAGTTCTGCCATTTGCTGCCTTTGGATCGGCTGTGCTCCAATTCCTTCCACCTGAGCTATCTGGAGGGGTTCCCTAGATTGCTTGGATCATCACCAACTTACCATCTCACGCGGACGCAGCTGAATTGAAGATTTCGAATGGAAATTTCAGAATGAGCAAGTTGAGTTGGATTTAATCGCAGATGGAGTTTTCCCAATGGTTTGTGGAGCTTACGGGTTCGAGGCTTGCCCTTGCGTGACGAACAAGGAGTACCTGAGCTCGGGAAGGGATTGAGGAGTAGTTCATTAGTTAATTTCAATTGTTTAGCTGCAATTTCATTTCTGCCGCAACTGTTCTGTTTCTGAATTTAGTATCAGCTGTTAGTTTTTCTTTACAATTCAATTCTATCTTGTTTAGGTTTCAAGTCTTCAAGGTAATCAGTAGTTAGTTTGTCTAATGAACAACTCTTTCATAATTCAGTTTACTTAATAGCTTAATTGCTTGCGTGCCAATTTCAGATTGCGTGCCACTTCTATTTCTGCATTTTCTGTCAGTTTCTGAACTTGTATCAGAGCTGTTTGTTGTCCAAATTGTCTCTGCATTTAGTAGTTGTTAATTTCTGCATTCGAGTCAGATATATGCTTGCTTAGTTAACATAGAACTTAGTTTTGGTTTCCTGCAATTCAGTCCATGTTTTCAGCTTAGCTAGCATACCAACTTCAACTTCTGCCACTAGGTTTCAGTTTCAAATGTGTTTCAGTCTTTAGTTTCTGAATTGGCATCAATTAAATTTCAATTCTGAGGAATTTTATGTGAATCTTAACTTGGAGCAATCGACGTCAGCTAGTCGTTTGGTTTTAGCATCCAAATCATTTTTTTTTGAAATACCGCACTGCATTTCTGCACAAAATTTCTACCTCATTGCATTTCATTTCTATCCTCCATTTGATTTGATTGATCAGTTTTTGTTTCTGAATTCCTTCAGACCTGCATGTTAATTCCGAATTATTTGTGATGGTTTTGGGCTCTTAGTATCAGATTTCTGTATTGGCACAGGATTTATCTTCTCCTTTGCATCAAGTTTGCTGAAATTTGGCACTTTGTATCAAGTGCAGATTAGGCAATGCTTGGTGCCAAGTTTAAGGTAGTTTTTAGTGAGCTATTGTGTTTGAAATTGGTTAGATTTGCATTCGGACATTTCTGAGTTTCCTTTCAATTGTTTGCTTCAAGATTTTGTAGCCAGCTTGATTTGTGCCAAGTTTGCTTGCTGCTGAAAATTCCTACCCTACTTTTTCTCATCTTTCTAGCAACTTGTTTTGCAATTTAGTGTCAGATTTGTTTCCAAACTTTAGTTAAGTTCCCTTGGTTGGTTCGGTTTCCCATTGATTTAGTTATCACTTGCCATCGCTCGTTTAATTCATTTGTTTAGTTTTCCTTTATTTTTATTGTTATTTCATTTCATGCTTGCAACCCCAAAACCCAATTTTATTTGAAACCCAAAAATAGCAACAACACATAAATACAAGTTCGAATCACACAACATCAACTAGCCCTAGGAAAAATACGACCTGTGGCCCCTTTACTACGTTTTCATTCTTTGATTGCAAAAAGGGTTTCCAGCTTACACATATCTAAATTTTGAGACCCACACTTTCGTGATAGTCTATTCCGTGGCCATCAGGTAGCAGCCAGGGATCCCTTCTCGTACTGAGCCACGAGGAGATGAGAGCTAGACTCCCCCATTGCTTGGGGTAGGAGCGTAGTCTCCGCTAGCATCCTGTCCACCCGGTCACTCAGGAGCAGTGATAGCAGGGTGCGTACAGTTGTCATAGTTCTACCCTCTCAGATGTCGCCTATGACAGGTGTACGATGATCTGACTGGCGTCAGGGGTGACACATGTCATTGCACCATGTGCATATTTTGCATCGTGCATTGTTTGCTGCACTTGATTTATGCACTTGTTTGACATGCATATACTGGAGACTTGTTATCTGAGATTATATGTCTATTGGTGTTCCATAGGTATTTATTACCCTCTTTTCAGGTTAGATGGATTCTGGTATGTATCTACCTCAGTATTTTCAGTACTAGTCTTTCCCTATTGTTGATATGAGACTGTATTAGCGGAACTCTTATTGTTAGTATAACTTTCTATGCATATCTATTCTGGGTATCCGCAGAGTTCCTTTGGACTCACACCGTTGGTTATTTTCCTTAATTTCAGGTTGATGTCTTCCAGGAGAGCCCTAGCCGTCAATCCCCAGCTCGAGAGGAGCTTTGCTTCGTTTTATTTTATGTTGATTTACGGTTATGGACCCTATATTATGCACTTTGCTTCCGTTGCCATGTTTTGGACATGTATTTATGTTTTATTCGATGGGATTGTACTTTTGAGTCCTATGTTGGACTTCGTGGGGTTTTAGCTTTGTTCCTGCCCCCTGGCAGCTCAGGTGAGTTCGTACTTTGGTTTTACGATGGTTATAGTCATATATCCGTTGTTTCTGCATGGATTTGAGGCCTGAGGCCATTTAACTGTGTGGTTGTGCTATTTGTATCTATGTGTATGTGTAAATTGTCTGCCGGACAGGGGAGGTGCTGTCCGATTTTCTATTGGATCAGCAGCTCCAGGGTCTCGGGGCGTGACAATTTATTTTTACTATCAGAGCCCAGGTTGCCGGATACCTTGGGGACTTGTGGATTTATGGTGTCTATCTGATACCAATTTATTTTTGGTATCAGAGCGTAGGTTACAATGCCTACTTATTTTTGGTGTTTTCCGGACTTTCCGAATTTTATCTGATACCAATTTATTTTTGGTATCAGAGCTCGGTTTTGCCGGATACCTTAGGGACTTGTGGATTTGGGTTTACGTTGCGTATTTGATTTACGGATTTGTCAGAGTTAAATCTGATACCTACACGGTAGGTGTCGGAGCTCGGGTTAGATGAGTCTACTGGAGTACATTTCGGATTTTTGGAGTCGTTTCACGGCGTGATTTGGACCATGGGACCGGGTGGCAACGGGACATCTCCGGGTGGCAAGAGGTATACCTTTCTAGAACTATCCTACCTTTAGTACTCACTATTCGATTTAGGACTTGTTAGACTTTCCCAGCTTGGTGGGATCGTGTATTCATATTGGATAGATTGGTATTTATAGACTTGGTTTAGTTGGATTAACATGTTGTCAACCTATCTTATTCGTGATCATTCATGGGAGTGATTAGTGACATGTTGCGGATGAGATTTTGGAGCCGAGAATGTTAAATTCTCTAGTGACACCGATTGTTGAGTCGGAAAGCTTAGGTCGAATATGTCGGCAATCTATTGGAGGATAAGAATTTTGGTTTTTCTAGACCGTACTATTTATAGTACGTGTTCTAGCTATTATTAGCTGAGCGAGAACTAGGGTTGCCTACCGTGGTTGACTCGATCAGTATAGGATCGACATACTCTAGTTGGAGTTTCCGACCTTTGGGTTGCTCGTTCCTGGTTAGGTGACCCGGAAGGCACGACTAGGGTTCTTGACCTACATGGATGAAGAAGGGTATCATTAGCTATATACTATCATGGATACTAGAAGAGGGATACATCCTATCCCATGAGGACTTTGACCATGGATCATCTGTACCTAGTTGATGACCTAGACGGTACAGTGTGATAGTTGATTTGAGCCAATACAGAAAAGTCTGGAGTTAATTGCTTGACACCTACGAGTTACCACGTATTCTTGGTTTGGATAACCAAGGTAGTACCTTCGTACTTCTGATTTGTGCTGAGGCGAATCACTTATGAGGCTAGACCACATTTGGGTGGAAGATGCCGAAGATGACCTTCATGAAATAAAGAATCACTTCGTGATTATGTTGAGATACTCTTGAGAAGTAGAGTATCTCTATTACCTTGCTATGGAGTTAACTTCAGAGGTTTTTGAACCTTGAGTGGAGGAATTGAAGAGTTTGGGGTTTCGAGACGATGGTTGATCGACTCGCTCGTCGCTACGTTATTTTCTGAGGGATTTGACTCATAGATTGGACGTATGTGGTTGAATAATCTTGATGGTACATCGGGATGTATAACTGGTTAGGGTGTAGCGAATGTGGAGTTAACTATGCCCTTACCTTTCGAAGAGGTATGAGACGTTAATCCGGTGGCCAAAGAATGACCACTAGTATTTCGGTGGTTATACCCCCACTGTGGATTCACTAGTTCTCGAAAGGATAGAGTTGATATCACCTCTTCCTTATGTGTGTTGAGAGGTGGATTGAGATTTATGAACCTCCATGACTTGTTGGTACTCGAGATAGTGGAATTCGACGTCATTCTCAGCAGAGTTTGGCTTATAGTGTACCATGCCACTGTGGATTGCCGAACGAGGGTGGTTACCTTTCAGCCTCCGAACCAACCCTCGTGAGATTTCACCGGCATCCGAGACGACGACATATCTGTTATTTCTGCACTCCAGGCACAGAGATTGTTATCACTGGGTTGTCAAGGTTATCTGTTATCGATGATTAGTGTGGGTGACAGCAGTAGTTCCTCTCTTCTGGATATTCCAGTTGTTCGGGAGTTCCCAGATGTCTTTTCAGAGGAGCTACCGGGTCTTCCTCCCAGGAGACAGATAGAGTTCACTATAGAGCTGATTTCGGGGACTGTGCCGGAATCTAAGGCTCCTTATCGCATGGCACCGAAAGAGTTGGACGAGCTGAAGGTCCAACTCTAGGAGTTATTAGACCGAGGGTTCATCAGACCGAGCGTATCTCCTTGGGGTTCACCGGTTCTGTTTGTCAAGAAGAAGGGCGGTTCTTTGAGATTATGCATTGACTACAGACAGTTGAATGCAGTAACCATCAAGAACAAGTACCCCCTGCCACGGATTGAGGATTTGTTTGATTAGCTCAGGGGCACATCTGTGTAGTCCAGGATTGATTTGCGATCCGGATATCATCAGTTGAGGGTCAGAGAGTCAGATGTCCAGAACACAGCGTTCCGCACCAGATATGGACACTACGAGTTTTTGGTAATGTCATTTGGGCTTACCAATGCTCCAGCGGTATTCATGGACTGGATGAACCGCGTATTTCTGGAGTATCTAAATCAGTTCGTCATAGTATTCATTGATGACATCTTAGTCTACTCTCATTCCGAGGAGGAGCATGTACAGCATCTTCGCATCGTATTGGAGACTCTCAGATGAGAGCGTCTATATGCGAAGTTCAGTAAATGTGCCTTTTGGTTGTCATCAGTAGGTTTTCTGGGACACGTGGTATCTAGCAGAGGCATCTCAGTAGATCGCCAGAAGATCGAGGCTGTTACCAGCTGGGAGCAGCCGAAGTCAGTTACTGAGGTTCGCAGTTTCTTGGGATTAGCCGGCTACTACCGACGATTTGTTGAGGGCTTCTCGAGCATAGCTATGCCGCTGACACGCCTTACCAGGAAAGGCGTGAAGTTCACATGGACAGAGGCTTGTGAGGCTAGTTTCCAAGAGCTGAAGCAGAGATTAGTGTCGGCACCCGTNACGGGCGGGTAGTGTCTTACGCTTCTCGACAGCTGAAGGAGCATGAGAAGAACTACCCAGTTCACGATTTAGAGTTTGCAGCTATTATCTTTGCGCTGAAGATCTGGAGGCATCACCTGTATGGGATCACTTTTGAGATATTCACGGATCATAAGAGCCTCAAGTATCTTTTCACGCAGAAGGAGCTCAACCTCCGACAGAGGAGGTGGATGGAGTTCCTGAAGGACTACGATTGTACCATTAGCTACCACCCTGGGAAAGCTAATGTTGTTGCTGACGCCCTTAGTAGGAAGTCCAGAGGGGTACTAGCCTACCACCGAGTGCTGGTTACCGAGATTATCCAGAGTTTCTCAGAGTTGGGTCTAGAGGAGCAGGGTCAGACTGAGAGGGGTATTCTGGCGACTATTGTTGCTCAGTCTTCCATCCGGACGAGGATCAGAGAGGCTCAGGTGAGCGATCAGCATCTGCAGTTCCTCGGCAGTCGAGCAGCCACAAAGCAGCAGTCTGATTTCACACGAGACGATGCAGATGTCTTGTATTTTCGCGGGAGACTTTGCGTACCCGAGGGCCACCCTATTTTGGAGGAGCTATTATAGGAGGCAGATCGCTCCCGATTTGCTATCCATCCGGGGGCCACTCGCATGTATCGGGATCTGAGACGTTCCTACTAGTGGAACGGAATGAAGCGAGATATTGCTGACTTCGTAGCCCGATGCCTGGTATGCCAGCAGGTTAAGGCAGAGCACCAGAGACCTGCTGGGCTACTTCAGAGTATTCCCATTCCCGAGTGGAAGTGGGAACACATTACTATGGATTTCGTGGTGGGATTGCCTAGGACCAGACGAGGCCTTGACGCGATTTGGGTGATCGTTGATCGATCGACCAAATCCGCGCACTTTCTAGCTATTCGGAGGACCGATTCATTGGATAGATTAGCTGAGCTGTATTGCAGAGAGATCATCAGATTGCACGGCATACCGTTGAGTATCATCTCGGACCGAGATCCGCGTTTCACTTCACGTTTCTAGCAGAGTCTGCAGAAGGCCATGGGTACCGAGCTCAGATTTAGTACCGCCTTCCATCCGCAGACCGATGGTCAGTCAGAACGTACCATCCAGACCTTGGAGGACTTACTGCGAGCCTGTGTTATGGATTTCGGAGGCAGTTGGGAGGATCATCTGCATCTTGTCGAGTTCGCCTACAACAACAGCTATCATGCGGCTATCCAGATGGCCCCGTATGAGGCGTTGTATGGTAGGCCTTGTCGGACACCCATCCTCTGGGAGGAGGTTGGGGAATCCCAGCTGTTAGGACCTCAGAGAGCTCAGCACGAGGCAGAGTTAGTCCGTACCATCAGACGCAGGATATCTGAGGCGCAGGATCGTCAGAAGAGCTATGCCGACCGGAGACGGAGACCTCTGGAGTTCTCTGTAGGTGATCATGTGTTTCTGCGAGTTTCACCCACGAAGGGGGTGAAACGATTCAGTCTTCGAGGGAAGCTTGCTCCGCGTTACATCGGACCATTCCAGATTCTGGAGAGGGTTGGAGCAGTTGCTTATCGTTTGGCCCTTCCACCATCCATCACCGGTATACACGATGTATTTCACGTATCCATGCTGAGGAGATACGTACCAGACCCTTCACACGTGTTGTCGGATGTCTCGGTTCCACCTCAGCCTGACGCTACTTACGAGGAGATTCCTGTACGGATTTTGGGTCACCGAGAGCGTCAATTGCGAAACAAGACAATCCGGCTGGTGAAAGTCGGATGGCAGCATCACTCAGATGAGGAGGCTACCTGGGAGCTTGAGGATGTCATCCGAGCTCGTTATCCCCACCTGTTCACTTGAGGTATGTACGATTTGTTACTGTTTAGTATTTATATCAGCATACTTCTTTATAGTGTTTATTATAGTGAATAGCGAAATTTGGGGACCAAATTTTTATTAGTGGGGGAGGATGTTAAATCCGACACTTTCGACTAGGTCCCGGTAATTTCTGGAGGATTACCGGATAGGTTCCGGGGCTTCCGAGTCCTTGGACACAAATGTAGGGATCAAAATGTAATAAAACGAATAGTTACAAGGGCTATAGCGTATATAACCTTAAGACTAGGGGTGTTCTTGCGATTAGGCTGAAAATGGCTGGACCAAAATGCAAAAATGCCAACTTAAAAGGGGCGGTTAGGGCTCGGTTCCGCCGCAGCCTCTTCTTCTCTTCTCTCGATCGAGCGCCGACGACACTGTCTCTTTTGGCTTCCATCCCTCCGGCAAACCCCATCTTGAGAATCCAGCCGGCGTCGAAGCCTCAAGCCCTCGATCCTCAAGCCTTCTCGCAACCGCTAGGGTTTCCTCTTCGGGCGATTTAGGGCACGGCGGTGCCCTTAGGCCGACGAGTTCATCGAGGTTCCGAAGCCCCACTTGAGGTGAGTTAGGGTTTGGTAGGCTCGAGATTCTGTGAATCGAGATTGTTGGGTTGATGTCATCACTGATCCGAAACCTTTCTTCTAGCTTGGGAACGATCCAGGGATTTGGTCAGCGGTGTTCAGGACGGTGGCTTGGAGCTGGGAAGGAGGTTTTGGCTTTGGATCTCCAGGGATCTGAGGTAAGGATTTAGATCTTGTTTGGAGTGAGAGTGGTGAATTGCTTTTGTTGAGTAAGGATATGTGATTGGAGCTTATTGTATCGCCTGCACAGGAACTCCAGGTGGTAGGGATGGCGTTTAGTTTTGTACTCAAGGCATAGATTAGCTGCTGGAGCCTGGGTCTAGGTTCTCTTGGTTTTCCTGCGCCATCTCCCTACGTGCTTAGCAATTTCTGTCGTGTGAGGTGAGCTCAAACTCACTGCTCTAGTCTGTTAGACTTTTGTTTCTACCCTTGTGAGCTAAATTGAGATTTAGAGGGGTTGCTCTGTGAATTGGAATAGGTTTTGCTACCTTAATTGTGGGATTAGATCTAGGATTTAAGCTAATCTTCATTATGTGAGGTAATTGAGAAACCTTTCATATAATTAGAAGTGATTAAATGGAAAAGAAATGATTAGGTTAATCCTGATTTAGTTTGGGGATTTATTAGTTAGCTATCATTTGTGTAATAGCTAATTAAACATGTCCTTGATACAGGATCTTGATCGGATTATTATTGACGGGTGGTTCTATCTCGTTTGATACGGACTTCACTTATTTGGAGACGGGTACTTCTTGCTTGTATCTGTAGATCCACTTTATCTTTATGCATGGCTAGTTATTTATGCAGTAGGCTGATATTGACCTTTATCTGCTACCGTTTTGTTATTCTGCTTGATACTTATGCTTGACCTTGGATATGATCTACATTTACTTCTATACAGTCTCGTTTATTTGTTATCTGACTCTGTATAGCATTGGTATGAGCATGAGTATGTGGATATATATTAGCATACCATTTTATGGTTGCATTGGTTGATCCTAGTCATACTTGCACGTGTGTCTAGATATGGACTGATTGGGTTATTGTGGTAGGTCACCTGATATCTGCATTGGTTGAGTTTATTCATACTTACACGTGTATCTGGATATAGGATTGATTGGGTTATGATGCTTACATATGACCTGTGCATAATAGGTTGAGTTATGTGTCAATGACCTGGTGGGGTTGCATGTGTTAGTCATGCACCATACCTGCACTGTTGCATGCCGGCGATTAGCGACTCCCTTGTGGTTGAGCCTAATCGTCTTCCGGCACATGATATGCACACACGGCCACTCATGGGTTAGTGGATACCGCTGGGTGTGTGCATTTGCTCTGTACTGCTCCGCTCATCCACTCATGGGTAGTGGTTTCGGAGCGTGGTAGCAGGTAGGGATCCCTTCTCTACCCATAGACCAGAGAAGATGAGAGAGATATCTCCCCCATATATACATGGGGCGGAGCGATAGCTCCACCAGCATCCTGTCCTCTCGGTCACTCAGGAGCAGTGATGGCAGAGTGCGGACGGTGTCACCGCTCTACCCACTCGGCCGACACAGTATCGCCTATCTCGGTGGCTTAACTGGAGTTAGGGGGTGACCATGACATTGCATCATGTGCATATGATGCATTTGTGCATTGATTGTGTTTGCTGCATTTACTTGCTGCACTTGTTTGACATGCACATACAGGAGGTACTGTTGGTATGGTTTGTTGATCCTGCACTTGCTCGTATGGTACGAGTCCTATTATGATCATGATAGACTGATTTCTGGTATGTACAGTCCTTTATTATTTCAGTTATGCATGCTTCTGATATTATTATGGAGACTGTATCCTGTTGTTTCTATATAGCTGCTTTAGCTACTTTTCAGCCATGCATATCTTTCTATATACCCGCGAGTCCACTTGGACTCACCACCCGTCGTAATATTTTTGTTTTCAGATTGATATCTCGCCGGAGGAGCCCAGTTGCCAGTCCCGGGTCCCCACGACTCCATTTGGATGGATGCTTCCGCTGGATTTGTTTACTTTGATAGCATAGTCTACATTTTGTATTCGTTTCATATATCGTGGGCTTGTATTGGATTTATTCGTACGGTATTGTATTTTTGAGTCCTCTGTTGGACTTTGTGCTTGTGGTTTTGCTACGCACCTGCCCAGGGGGCAGCTCAGGTGAGTTTATATTTCCAGTATAGAGTGTTTCATCGTCTTATGCTTTATATATATCTGTTTTGAGGCCTGAGGCCAATTTATAAAATGCGTGTGTTGTATGTTTGTGTAAATTGTCCACCGGACAGGGGAGATGCTGTCCGATTTTATATTGGATCAGCGGCTCCAATGGTCTCGGGGCGTGACAGGCGATCCCTTGATCGTCGGCAGATCAAGCCCCGAAAATCCGGATATCAAATGTAACCTCCTTCTCGGTGGAGTAACCTCTCCACAGCGGGTTCAACAGAATAATGGAAATAAGCACAATAACCACAAAGGAAGCTTACAGAGCACTTAGGACAGAAAGAACACAAGCGAACTCCTCACCGAGCACCACTCAGCACAGATCTCACACAAGAACTCCCTCTTCGTGTCTTCTTGCTGATGGACTCGCCAAGCTCCTTGTTTCTTCTTCCAGGCGCTCAAGTAAGCAATGTCGCTCAAAGCTTCAGCTGCTTCAGAGTGATGCACAACAGATGGAGAAGCAGCTTGTCGTAAGAACCAGAGAAGTGATCAAGTGTTCTACTGAGGCTTCATCGCTACCAAGCCCTTAAGCCTCTCCCACTGATCGCCAGATCACAGCCACTTCTCTGTAGCTCCCAGCTGCTCAACTGCAACTGCCCACCTACCACTGAGCTCTCCTGGACTCCCTGAGCTTCCCTCAGACGAGCCCCAGTCAGCAGCTCCAGCAACGCCAACATCCGTTGCAACCTGAGATGGATCCCTGTCAAACCTGATGTATCAAAAGCCTCTGTTTGACTCTCCTTGTGTAAACCCGATACATCTGCACACTTAGCAGCTCATTAGAACAGCAAATCAATAGAAGATCAAAACATCAGAACATATCAGTGGTGATCAGAAGAGAAACAGAACGCAATCAGAACTCTGACAGCGTTTTTGAATTAAAGTTGCCAGCTACTGATCGGTCCCCGGACCGATCAGAGTGACTCCTGATCGGTCACCAAACCGATCAGGATGGGCTCAGACCGATCATGCTTTAGCCTGATCGGTCCCCAATGTGCAATCAGAAATCGCGACTTCTTCGTGATCGATCACCAGACCGATCCCAAGCCGTGGATCGGTCACCCGACCGATCCATCCCTTTGCAGAGTGATTCCTCAGCTTCGCAGCCCAACCCTCCTGATCGGTCACCAGACCGATCAGGGTGTGGCCTGATCGGTCCGGGGACCGATCAGGACACCTCCTGACCAATCAGGCTCCAGGCTGATTGGTCGTAGTGAGGAGCTCGCGACAATTGATCATTCACTAGAACGATCTGAATAGTATCCCTGATCGGTCACCAGACCGATCAGGAGTCGATCAGTAAGGTTCCCAAACTCACTGTATGCTCCCTGATCGGTCACCAGACCGATCCACGAGGGAACTTCGTGCCAACTTCCCTAATCGGTCATCAGACCGATCCAGGCAAGGTCAAATCTCCTCCAAGTCACAAGAACAAGCCTCCAGCCCTTCTCTGACTCGTTCTTAGTCCCCCTGACCAAGACTCCGTGCCCAGTCTCACTCACCGGGACTTTAACCTAGCCCTCTAAGCTAGGACCTGACTTCACAAGCCGGGATTTCATCCAACCTAGCCCTCCAAGCTAGGACCTGGCCCTCCAAGCTAGGGTTTCATCCACCCTAGCTCTCCAGGCTAGGACCTGACCCTCCAAGCCAGGATTTCATCCACCCTAGCCCTCCAGGCTAGGACCTGGCCCTCCAAGCCAGGATTTTATCCAGCCTAGCCCTCCAGGCTAGGTCCTGACCCTCCAGGCCAGGATTTCATCCAGCCTAGCACTCCAGGCTAGGATCTGGCCCTCCAAGCCAGGATTTCATCCACCCTAGCCCTCCAGGCAAGGACCTGGCCCTCCAAGCCAGGATTTCATCCACCCTAGCCCTCCAGGCCAGGACCTGGTTCAATCACCTAGCTTCCAAGCTAGGATTTCATCCAACTCGGTGCCCAGTCCCCGCCCAGGACTTAATCTCAATCATCTCATTAACCTAAACTAAAATCGGTGTCAACACCAAAACAACAATCAGGGTGGTCAGACTGCATCAATAGAAGATGCTCTCCATAATGTCAAAATACAAGTGGCGGTGCATGCCATAGAGCATCAGACAATGATATGGGCGAATCTTAGTAAGGAATTTGGAGGTAATTGGCAGAATGCATTGAGTGATGATCTTGAAAAGAATATAATCGATAGGAGAAAGACGAAGGGCCGCAAAGGTAGGAAAATCAGGCCCTAACTAATCGGGGCCAGCTGGCCTAGGATGGCCAAAGAAATGCTCGTATATGCCATCGGGGGTGACTCCCTCAAATGGAGGGAGTAAAGGATCGGGAAGTTCAGGGTAGATAGAATAAAAGTTTGGCGATCGTCGACCACTAAGATACTCAGCTAAGATATCGTAGGAAAAGTCAAGATTTCTTTTGGCTACCCGAGTCATAAAGTCAAAACCCCCTTGCGATCCTGGTTGCAAATTGTTGTAGAATTCTGAGACGAGATCCACGTTGATGGTCCACTCAAGGGAAAGGAAAAACTCGAGGTTGTAGAAGTCAATCACCTCTTTAATAGAGGGACAGTGATCATATAGAAACGGTCTATCAATAGACCTACATGGAAGGAGTTTGAAAGTTCTAGATTGAAAAGCTTGCTCGAATGCAGCATTAGGAAATCGAGAACTCGAAGAAGGTTGAGGCCTAGAGGGGGTATAGACGATGAAGGGCCTTTGCCCTTCGAGGTCCCCGTAGCGGGTTCTTTGCCTTTGGAAGATCTTCTAATGTTGGAGTACATCATTCAATTGAGTCATAATAATGATCAAAAGAAAGTAGGCTCAAGACACAGAATTTTTTAGATTAGATTTAACCAGTAAGGTTAAGGGTCATGACAAGGTCACGACACAACCCAAAGTGAACCACACAAGATTGATCATGTAATGTAAGGTTTGATCAATAATCAAGTGACAATAAGGTTTGATCATATGGGTAAGGCAGTCACGGCACACACCAAAATGAACCACAAAATCAAACATCAAGGTTAGTTCACCAAGAATTATGATTTCTGAAGTAATCAACAAGGTGAGAGTAGAAGAATCTTACTTAGGTGCCATATTGGTGAGCGATTGTCTTGAAAAGAAAGCTCAGAGGTTGCATAAGAGGTTCTCAGAGAACTCTCAGAAGTCTTGTGCAAGAAGGAGAAATGCAGACCAAGCTATAGCTTGCGTGAAGAGCACACAGATCCGCCAAGACCTTGCGCAGCTTGAGCAAAAAAATAGACTCAGAAACTTGCCGGCACGGAGAGAGCTCGCAAGCACTTGACCTCTAGAGAACAAAGATCTCGCCGAAGGAAGAACTCGCCGAACACGCGTAGAAAGAAAGAGGAAGAAGGGGATCGCAAGAACTCGCAGGAAAAAGAACTCTGGTGTGATTTGGAAGGGTCGGCTAGGGTTGAGGAAGAGTGGAGACGTGATTAAACGAGTTGGTGGACCGATCACCAACTAGAATTTATTGCGATCGAACGGATCATCGTTCGATCCAGGAACGCCTAGAACGATCAGGCTCCAGCCTGATCGGTCTGGCTTGGTCCTAATCGGTCGGGTGACCGATCAGGCAAGCCTCTGATCGATCTGCCGATCGATCAGGGAGCGAACAGAGAGTTTGTGAGTTTTCTGTGACCCTCCTGATCGGTCGGTGGACCGATCACCAAGGTGATCAGATCAGTCTGTGGACCGATCAAAGCCAACATAGAATGTTTCTGACAATTTTTCGTGGCATAGGTGGATCAGTCAGGACGACCGATCAGGCCAACCCCTGATCGGTCCGGCGACCGATCAGGGAGGTCCCTGATCGGTCGGTGGATCGTTCAGGAAACGAACAAAAGGTTGTGAGCCTTCTGTGAGCTTACTGATCGGTCTGTGGACCGATCATCCCACTCCTGATCGGTCTGTGGACCAATCAGATATTAGAAAACTCTGAAATTTCCGATATGCATCAGAAATTTCTGCTCCAAACAATCCTAACATCCCCTAATTCACCCAGAAATGATTCCTCTGAACCCTAAGAGGTTCCCTCATCCATATTTTCAATCAAGGGTTGTGTTCTTATGATTCAACAAATCAATTTTGCTTCAACCAAGTGAGGTCAAGATCAATCAAAACATTCATTCAATTTAAAACAAGTTTGTATCAATATAAGTCTCCAATCAAGTTTCCTTGATTGAAATGTCCAAGTATGATCATGGAGCCAAATACACATACAGAATAAGCAAATTAACTAAGGTCAAGTACGCAAATCTAGTGTTCAATAACGATTTAGACAACTAGGTTCACTGATACGAAATTTAGAAATAAATAACTGAAACTTACAGACATTAAACTGATACGCAAAGGAAGCTTACACACAGAACTGATACGCAACAGCTAAATGGAAATTGCAGAAATGAAACTAATGCGAAGCAAACTAAAATTAATTTCAATTGTTCACTAACAAACAACCTATCTAATGAACTTGCAAAATTGTAACACTACTTAAGGAAGAACCGATTCAGACAAACTAAATTTACTGAAACAGAAGTCAGAAACTGAAAATGAATTTCAAATTTCGAATTTACAGCTAATAAATTGAAAATTCACTAAGTAAACTAATCCTCGATCCCTTCCTTAGCTCAAGAACTCCTTGCCGTCACACAAGGGTGAGCCTCGAACCCGTAAGCTCCACAAATCGTTGGGAAACTGTCTCTACGAATCAACCCAAACTCAAACTCTGCTCAATCTGAAAACCCCATTCGATTTCCTCAATCCAGCTGTGTCCGATTGCTCTGATGGCGTGGGGATGATCCGAGCACTCCAGGGAACCCCTCCAGATAGCTCAGATGGTAGAAAGTGGGGCATAACTGAGACCGAAGACAGCAAACGGCAGAGCTGAGGAAACCTCACTCAGCCCTGTTCTTGGGCAAAATTTGAGCTGGAAACTTCACGGAAACACCTCGCCGACGATCTAGAACTTGCTCTAATGAAGGAATTGAAGTGGTCATGCCTTCGGATGAAGAAATTGAAGAAGAAAAATGAAGAACTACCGAAGAAATCGAGCTGCGGCGAAGAAGACGCGACAAGCTGCCCTGTGGAGAAACTTGATTAAATACTTAGCAATGGACGACCCAAATTTCCTTAACTCAATCCAACAGTTGGATCTCATCCGATCTGAACCAAAATTTGATGATGTTGATCAAGGGTCAGGATCTGCCTCCCAGTAGCTCGGATCCTCCAGATTTGCAATGGATGGCTCAGATCAACCTGATCTTTGAATGAACGATCTAGATCCCTCTGATCTTGATCTAACGGCTGAATGATCTTTGATTTGGATGAAACCTTCATATCTTGATCCAAGTGCTTGATTAACCTTAACCCCAGCTCGGATTCACCAGATCAGTGGCGGATGGTCCAGATCTTCCCTTTTCTTGAATGGATGGTCTAGATCCCTCTTGAACTTGATCCAACGGTTGGATCTTCTCCGATTTACCCCTAAACTTCCAGATCTCATTATGAAGGTCAGATCTACCTTTCCTCAGCTGGGATCCATCTGATTTGCCCTGGATGATCCAGATATGCTTATCTTCTGAATGGATGACTCACAGTTCTCCAGAACTTGATCGCCTTGAGCGGAGCCTGATCCTGACCAATCTTGACCTCGGTCCATGATCCTTCAAAGCCTACAAACATAGATTCACAATTAACTTCCAAAATCTTCCAAAAGTATAAAGATTTGCAATAAGCCCAAAAATAAAACTAATCTATAGAACTGAGGGTAAATTCAAGGTTAAGCATACAAAATATGGTTCAAACATGGATTTAAGAGTCTGAAATAGTCAACAAAATAGTACTTATCAATGCATTAACATTTTGAGTAATTAGGTTGATCTTAACATCTCATCCCATTTCTAGCAAACAAAAATATTTTGTTAAACCTTATAGTTTGTGTGAGATGTCCCCATGTTGCCCAATAATTGTTCCCAACAATTTGAATGATCATGAAGGGTTTTATATGCTTTTCAACCCTATGAAGCGCGACACATTCCCAATTCCCTTCGTAGGAAACTAAACTCATTCTCGGGGAGTGGTTTAGTAAAAATATCCGCTAGGTTCGATTTGGACTCTACATGTGAGAGTATAATATATCCTCTAGCAACATGATCGCTAATGAAATGGTGACGCACTTCAATATACTTGGTTCTAGAGTGATGAACTGGATTCTTTGTTAGGTTTATTGTGCTTATGTTGTCACATAACACCTGCACACCCCTGTAAGTTAATCCATAGTCCTCTAGTGTATGAATCATCCACAACAATTGTGATACACTCTCTCCCATGGCGATATATTCTGCCTCGGTCGTGGAGAGAGCAACACAATGTTGCTTCCGACTTGACCAACTAACTAATGATGATCCTAAAAATTGGCAACCCCCACTCGTGCTCTTCCGATCCAACTTGCACCCAGCATAGTCGGAATCGATGTAGCCAATTAGGTCAAACGACTCGGTACGGGGGTACCAAAGACCAACTCCAATTGTGCCCTTAAGGTATCTCAGAATTCTTTTAACAGCAATCAAATGAGATTCCTTGGCACATACTTGGTACCTAGCGCACATACCCACAGCAAAAAATATATCAGGTCGACTAGCTGTGAGGTATAGCAAACTACCTATCATGCTCCGATATTGAGTTAGGTCAACAGGCTTACCACTCTCATCATTGTCTAACCGTGTGTTTGTAGCCATGGAGTGGTTACCTCTTTAGAATCACTCTTGTTAAATTTTCAGAGCATCTCTTAGTGTACTTTGATTGGTGCACATGGATTCCGTCTCGAGTTTGCTTGATTTCGAGTCCAAGGAAGAAAGTCAACTCTCCCACTAGACTCATCTCAAATTCACTCTCCATGTGTCTAATAAATTCATTCAAATAGCCCTTATTGTTTGAGCCACAAATTATGTCATCGACATATACTTGGGCTACAAATATATTGTCACCATCTCTCCGTAGAAATAGTGTGGGGTCTATTTGTCCTCTCAGAAAGCCTTTTTCAATGAGAAATGTCGACAACCGCTCATACCAAGCTCGGGGTGCTTGTTTAAGGCCGTAGAGCGCCTTCTTGAGCTTGAACACGTGGTTTGGAAATTCAGAATTCTCAAACCTCGGAGGTTGTTCGACATAGACCTCTTCTCTTATGAAACCATTTAGGAAGGCCGATTTGACATCCATTTGGTAGAGTTTGAAACCTCGATGTGCTGCAAATGCAAGCATCAATCGGATGGACTCTAATCGTGCCACAGGAGTATAAGTCTCATCGTAATCAAGGACTTCAACTTGACCGTAGCCCTTGGCTACTAAGCGTGTCTTGTTTCTTACGATTTCTCCCTTATGGTTCAATTTATTTTTGAAGACCCATTTGGTTCCAATAATGGTTGTCCTCTTAGGTCTAGGGACTAAGTCCCAAACTTGACTTCTTTCGAATTGACCTAGTTCATCTTGCATGGCGATGATCCAATCGGGATCATTTAATGTCTCGTCAATTTTTCTAGGTTCAATTTCAGAAATTAGGCAACTTCATTAGCCTCTTTCCTAAAGAATGATCTAGTCCTAGCCCCATGATGGAAATCTCCAACAATTTAGTCTTAAGGATGACTAGAGGCTAACCTAGTTTGCCTTGGTGTTGGAGGTGCTTCTTGGATGGTGTCACTAGACACAAGCTCAGCCTTAGGATCCGGCTGATCTATGAGTTGTCTAGGCTCACCGTCATCAGATTCATCACCATCAACAACACTTGGACTCTCATCCAAACCTAGTTTCTTAAGTTCGAATTGAACTCCTTCTACATCTTCTGGTTGATCATTTGCTTTTGGAATTTCTTCAAAAACAACATCAGAAGACTCTTCAACTAATCTAGACTTCTTGTTATAGACTCGGTAAGCTTTGCTAACTAGGGAGTACCCAACCAGTATCCCTTCATCAGCTTTTGCTGTGAACTTCCCAAGATGGTCCTTGGTGTTTAGAATAAACACCTTACAACCAAACACCCTAAAATGTTTAACTGTAGGTGGTTTTCCAAACCAATGTTCATGAGGAGTCTTCTCTAAGAATCTATGAATGAGGACTCGGTTTTGCACGTAGCAAGCTGTGTTCACAGCTTCAGCCCATAAGTAACTCAGTAAGGAGTACTCATTGAGCATGCTTCGTGCGACCTCTTGTAAGACCCGGTTCTTCCTCTCTACAACACAATTTTGTTGTGGTGTTCTAGGAGTAGAGAACTCGTGTCTATACCCTCTCTCTTGACAAAACTCTAAAAATCTTTGATTTTGGAATTCTTCTCCATGATCACTCCTAATTGTTTTAATTGTTGATGATTTTTTATTTTCAACTCTTCTAAAAAATAATAAAAACATCTAAGATTTGATCCTTATATTTTAGAAAATAGGTCCATGTATATCTAGTAAAATCATCAATGATCACAAAACAATATCTACTAACATTCAAAGATATAATTGTACTACAATCAAACAAGTCCATGTGAAGTAAATCCAAAGCGGTAGAAGTACTTACAGTGCTTTTACCTTTGTGTGAAGATTTCGTTTGCTTACCCATTTGACATGCATCACAAATCTTATACTTCTCATACTTGATGCTTGGTAAGCCACGAACTAGTCCCTTATTGGCCAATTTTTGGATATTCTTCATGTTCATGTGTGCTAGTCTCCGGTGCCAAAGGTTAGACTCATCTTCTCTTGACATGAAACACTTAACAAAAGCATTAGTAGCCTTTTAAAAGACACTTGGTAAATGTTATCTATCCTTGTGCCTACTAGTACCGTGTCAAGTGTGTCATGTTGTCTAACTAGACATTGACTTGATTGAAAATTAATTGTGTAACCCGCATCACACAATTGACTGACACTTAAGAGATTAAATGTCATCCCATTGACTAGAAGGACATTTTTGATCCTAAGACATTCGGATATTTGAATGTCTCCTATCCCTACAACCTTAAGACTACCATTGTTACCAAAAGAAATATTACCTCTATTTTTGCTTTGAAGGGTAGTGAATAAAGATCTATCACCGGTCATATGTTTGGAGCACCCACTATCAACGAACCAAGTTGATAGATGCTCCCCCTCAATCAAAGCCTACACAATACGAAAAATGGAAGATTTAGGCACCCAAACGTTCGGACCTAAAGCATCTACAATGCATGACTTAGGCACCCATGCCTTGACCACTTTCTTTTGAACCCTAGGAGTCTTAGGTGATCTCACATGAGTCCTAGACATTAAGGAAACAAATGATGGTTTTTTAGGTCGGTAACCAATACCGGCCTTGTTGTAAACCGCCCTTTGTGCTTTTAGAATCATATCTAAAGTCTTTGAGCTAGTTGAGAATTTTTCAAGAACACTCTTGAGTCTTTCAACCTCACTCTTCAAAGATTTGTTCTCATCTTCTAACATTTCTACATGCAAGTAATCAATATCCTCATCCCTAGAAGATTTCAATTGTTCAACTTTTACTTTCAATGATTTAACATTTTCTTTTGACTTTTTCAACAAATCGGTTAAACATGAAATGGTTCTATAGCATTTATCTAATTCGGGAGAGATTACCTCTTCATCATCCAAAGATGATGAAGCCGTTTTTGAGGAGTCTATGGATTCATCACTGCTCTCTTCACCTTCAATAGCCATGAGTGCTACATGGCGAGTACTCTTCTCCTCCTTCTCTTCTTCGGATGAACTAGAGGACGATTCATCTCATATGGCCTTCAAGGCCTTCTTCTTCCTCTTTGATTTCTCCTCCTTCTTCTTTAGCTTTGGGCAGTCTTTCTTGTAGTGCCCTTTCTTGCCACACTCAAAGCAAGTAATATTAGCTTTATCAATTTTAACTTCACTAGCATTACCTTTGCCCTTGTAGCCCGGCTCTTCCTCATCATCCTCCTTACGAAATTGGTCATCTCGGAGGAAGAAGACTCGCTGCCATCCTCCTCAGACTTGGACTCGGACTTGGATGAAGATGAAGAGACTTCCTTCTCCTTCTTCTTCTCCTTCTTCTTGGTCTTTCCCCCTGCTACAAGAGCAATCCCCTTCTCCTTGGGTCCTTTGTTAGCCATCTCATGTAGTTTCATTTCACAAAATAAATCATCCAATTTTACAATTGACAAGTGCTTAGAAACCTTGTAGGCATCCACCATGGATGACCACAAGGCATTCCTTGGAAAGGATTTTAAGATGTACCTCACAAGGTCGCGATTCTCGACCTTTTCATCAATGGAGTGGAGATCGTTGAGAACTTCTTTGAATCTACTATGAAGTTCACTTACCGTTTCACTCTCCTTCATGGAGAGATTTTGTAGTTGATTGAGGAACAAGTCCCTCTTGGCTATTCTCGAGTCTCGGGTGCCTTCGTGAAGTTCGATGAGCTTGTTCCACAAATCCTTTGCGCTTGTGAAGGAACCAACTTTAATTAGTTGATCCTTGTTCATTCTACATTGCAAGGTAACCACCGCCTTCGCATCGGCTTCTCCTTTGCGCGTTTGCTCAGCCGACCACCGCGAGGACTCCAACTCTTTTCCCTCCGCGTCTCTTGGAGGGGTGAAGCCTTCCTTCACGGAGAACCACATTCCAATGTCGGTCTTGAGGTAGTACTCTATGCGAGACCTCCAATATTGAAAATCTGATCTGTCGAAGAAGGAAGGTCGGGTGGTGCTAAAACCTTCTCTCAATGCCATCGTTGATAGCTCTCGGATGTTAAGCGTCTTGAACAGAGCCCCAATCTCTGATACCACTTGTTGGTGCTTGGATGGCTAGAGAGGGAGGGGGTTGAATGTAACCAGACACAAATTTCTCGCTCTTTTAAAGGGTTCTGCACTTCAAGGGTTAGCAGCAACAGCGGAAGCAATACAAAATAGAGAAACAAAGTTGCAGAAACTAAAACCCTAAACTAAGCACAAGCTCAAGACGCTAACAAAGAGGATTTACAAGGTTCGGGGATAACTTGCCCCTACTCCTTGGCGTGCCCGTAAGGTGGGCGATCCCTTGATCGTCGGCAGATCAAGCCCCAGAAAATCCGGATAGATGAATCCTCCTTCTCGGTGGAGTAACCTCTCCATAATATGTCTCAACAACAGGATAAGAAATCAAAGTACAGAGACAAAATCACACTTATAGAGCACAAGGAGAAACATCTACAATGCGATACTCACAACCCAGCACAACCTCGGCAAGAGCCTTCACTCAACTCTCCCTTGTCTGCTTGTTGATCACCCTTGCAACGCTTCCAAGTACTCCAGTCGCAGCCAACAGATCACTCACAGTGTATGCAAGAGTTGCTTGAGAATTCAGAGTGATGCGCAAGAGATGGAGAAGCAGCTTGTTGCCAGAAGAGATATCCCTAGCTCCTTCTCCACTTCGCAGCTTAACCTGCTTACCATCGCCAGGTCACAGACGCTCCTCTGCAGCTCACCAGTTGCTCACCTGCAATGACCCAGCTACCCCTGACCTCCTCTGGACTCACTGAACCCTCTCCAGTCAAGCCCCAGGTCATCAGCTTCTCAGCCATTGCAGCTCGCGCCAGAAGACGTTGTTTCCTACACAAAGGAAACAGCCAAACCTGCTATAGCAAAAGCCTCCGTTTGACTCCCCTTGAGTAAACCTGAGTTACCTGCACACTTAGCAGATCATTAGCACAGTAAATCAACAGATGATCAAGTATCAAAAGACTCAGAACAGATATCAGTAGTGTATCAGCAGAAATCAGAACGCGATCAGAACTCTGACAGCATTTTTGAATTAAAGCTGTCAGCTACTGATCGGTCACCAGACCGATCAGAGTGACCCCTGATCGGTCACCAGACCAATCAGTATAGTCCCAGACCGATCAGGCTCTAGCCTGATCGGTCTACAGTGAGAAATCTGAAATCGCGACTTCTTCGTGATCGATCACCAGATCGATCCCAAGTCGTGGATTGGTCACCAGACCGATCCACCCCTTCTCTGAGGATTTCTTCAGCTTTACAGGCCAAGCCTACTGATCGGTCACCGAACTGATCAGAGTGTGTCCTGATCGGTCTGGTGATCGATCAGGCCACTCTCCGACTGATCAGGCTCCAGCCTGATCGGTTATAGTGAGAAGCTCGTGACATTTGATCGTTCACCAGAACGATCTAATAGTCTCCCTGATCGGTCACCAGACTGATCAGGAGCTGAACAGAAAAGCTTCTGTTCTCTCCCTGATCGGTCACCAGACCGATCAGGAGCCGAACAGAAAACAACCAAAGTCTTTGTATGCTCCCTGATCGGTCACCCGACTGATCAGACATCACTGGATCGGTCACCAGACCGATCCACGAAGGAAGTTCGTGTCAACTTCCCTGATCGGTCACCAGACCGATCCAGCCAAGGTTGATTCCACTCTAAGTCAAGAGAACGAGCTCCCAGCCTTCTTTGACTCGTGCTTAGTCCCCCGGACCAAGACTCCATGCCCAGTTTCACTCAACGGGACTTCATTCAACCTAGCTTCCCAAGCTAGGACCTGGCTTCACTCACCAGGATTTCATCCAACCTAGCTTCCCAAGCTAGGACCTGGCTTCCCAAGTCAGGGTTTCATCCAACCTAGCTTCCCAAGCTAGGACCTGGCTTCCCAAGCCAGGGTTTCATCCAACCTAGCTTCCCAAGCTAGGACCTGGCTTCCCAAGCTAGGACCTGGCTTCCCAAGCCAAGGTTTCATCCAACCTAGCTTCCCAAGCTAGGACCTGGCTTCCCAAGCTAGGACCTGGCTACCCAAGCTAGGACCTGGCTTCCCAAGCCAGGATTTCATTCAACCTAACTTCCCAAGCTAGGACCTGGCTTCCCAAGCTAGGACCTGGCTTCCCAAGCCAGGGTTTCATCCACTCTGTGCCCAGTCCCCGACCAGGACTTAATCCCAATCATCACATTAACCTAAACTAAAATCGGTGTCAACACCAAAATAACAATCAGGGTCAGACTGCATCAACACCAGGCGGCCCCATCAATGGGGGCGCCTAGGTCAAAGAAGAAAACCAGGTTTGTCGAAGGAATGCATAATAGGCTTCCATTCAGGCGCCCGGGATAATACAGGCGACCAAGTTGAAAGCTGTATTTGCTGCTGTGAGTTCGAATCAGAGATAAGCTTTCATTCAGGCGTCTGGGAGGTCAAGGGTGTTGATGCAATCTGACCCTGATTGTTGTTTTGGTGTTGACAACGATTTAAGTTTTGATTTAAGTTTGGTTGAACGAATTGGGATTAAGTCCTAGTCGGGGACTGGGCATGGAAAAATCCTAACTTGGAGGGTTAGGTGGGGAAAAATCCTAGCTTGGAGGGCTAGGTGTGAAAAGTCCTAACATGGAGGGTTAGGCATGGAAAAATCCTAACTTAGAGGGTTGGGTGAAAAGTCCTAGCTTGGAGGGCTAGGTGAAAAGTCCTAACTTGGAGGGTTAGGTGAAAAGTCCCAACTTGGAGGGTTAGGTGAAAAGTCCTAACTTGGAGGGCTAGGTGAAAAGTCCTAGCTTGGAGGGTTGGGTGAAAAGCTGTGAGTTCGAATCAGAGATAAGCTTTCATTCAGACGTCTGGGAGGTCAAGGGTGTTGATGCAATCTGACCCTGATTGTTGTTTTGGTGTTGACAACGATTTAAGTTTTGATTTAAGTTTGGTTGAACGAATTGGGATTAAGTCCTAGTCGGGGACTGGGCATGGAAAAATCCTAACTTGGAGGGTTAGGTGGGGAAAAATCCTAGCTTGGAGGGCTAGGTGTGAAAAGTCCTAACATGGAGGGTTAGGCATGGAAAAATCCTAACTTAGAGGGTTGGGTGAAAAGTCCTAGCTTGGAGGGCTAGGTGAAAAGTCCTAACTTGGAGGGTTAGGTGAAAAGTCCCAACTTGGAGGGTTAGGTGAAAAGTCCTAACTTGGAGGGCTAGGTGAAAAGTCCTAGCTTGGAGGGTTGGGTGAAAAGCTGTGAGTTCGAATCAGAGATAAGCTTTCATTCAAGCGTCTGGGAGGTCAAGGGTGTTGATGCAATCTGACCCTGATTGTTGTTTTGGTGTTGACAACGATTTAAGTTTTGATTTAAGTTTGGTTGAACGAATTGGGATTAAGTCCTAGTCGGGGACTGGGCATGGAAAAATCCTAACTTGGAGGGTTAGGTGGGGAAAAATCCTAGCTTGGAGGGCTAGGTGTGAAAAGTCCTAACATGGAGGGTTAGGCATGGAAAAATCCTAACTTAGAGGGTTGGGTGAAAAGTCCTAGCTTGGAGGGCTAGGTGAAAAGTCCTAACTTGGAGGGTTAGGTGAAAAGTCCCAACTTGGAGGGTTAGGTGAAAAGTCCTAACTTGGAGGGCTAGGTGAAAAGTCCTAGCTTGGAGGGTTGGGTGAAAAGCTGTGAGTTCGAATCAGAGATAAGCTTTCATTCAAGCGTCTGGGAGGTCAAGGGTGTTGATGCAATCTGACCCTGATTGTTGTTTTGGTGTTGACAACGATTTAAGTTTTGATTTAAGTTTGGTTGAACGAATTGGGATTAAGTCCTAGTCGGGGACTGGGCATGGAAAAATCCTAACTTGGAGGGTTAGGTGGGGAAAAATCCTAGCTTGGAGGGCTAGGTGTGAAAAGTCCTAACATGGAGGGTTAGGCATGGAAAAATCCTAACTTAGAGGGTTGGGTGAAAAGTCCTAGCTTGGAGGGCTAGGTGAAAAGTCCTAACTTGGAGGGTTAGGTGAAAAGTCCCAACTTGGAGGGTTAGGTGAAAAGTCCTAACTTGGAGGGCTAGGTGAAAAGTCCTAGCTTGGAGGGTTGGGTGAAAAGTCCTAGCTTGGAGGGCTAGGTGATGAAATCCTAGTGAGTGAAGCTAGGTTGAAATCCCGGTGAGTGAAGCCGAGTCCTGGTGAGTGAAGCCAGGTGGTTGAAATCCTGGTGAGTGAAGCTGGGTCCTGGTGAGTGAAGCCAGGTGATTGAAATCCTGGTGAGTGAAGCCAGGTCCTAGTTTGGAGGGCTAAGTTAGATGAAATCCTGGCTTGGAGGGCCAGGTCCTAGTTTGGAGGGCTAGGTTGAAGTCCCGGTGAGTAAAACTGGGCATGGAGTCTTGGTCTAGGGGACTAAGAACGAGTCAGAGAAGGGCTGGAGGCTTGTTCTCTTGACTTAGAGTGGATTTGACCTTGCCTGGATCGGTCTGGTGATCCATCAGGGGGTTTGGCACGGAGTTCCCTCGTGGATCGATCTGGTGACCGATCCAGCTATGTCTGATCGGTCTGGTGACCGATCAGGGAGCATACAGTGGGTTTTGGGAACCTTACTGCTTGGCTCCTGATCGGTCTGGTGACTAATCTGGAACACTATTCAGATCGTTCTGGTGAACGATCATTTGTCGCAAAGTTCTCGCTATGATCGATCAGGATGACTCCTGATCAGTCAGGAAGCTGCTGGATCGGTCTGGTGACCGATCAGGGCACAGCCTGATTGGTCTGGGGACCGATCTGGAATGTGCAGCAGAATGCTGGATTGGTCTGGGGACCGATCTGGAGTGTGCAGCAGACTGCTGGATCGGTCTGGTGACCGATCAGGGTCCTCCCTGATCGGTCTGGTGACCGATCAGGGTCCTCCCTGATCGGTCTGGTGACCGATCAGGAGCAGAAATTTAATTCAAATACGCTGTCAGAAGCTCTGATCGCGTCTGTTTTCTCTGCCGATTCTCTGATACACTGCTGATATGTTTTGATATGCATTGCTAAGCGTCTGTTGGAGTGTGCAAGTGATACAAGAGGATTCAAATACTCAAGGAGGGTCAATGGAGGACTTTCCATGGAGCAGGTTTGGATCTATTGTGTTTTCAGGTCTCAACGGCGTCTGGCGCAACTGGCAACTGACGAAGGTGCGGCTGGCAACTGACGGAGGCTCAGCTGGAGGAGTGTTCAGTGGGCTGAGTGCTCAGAGAGGTCAGTGGGTCAGGGTGTGGGTCAGTGGTGCTAATGGAGCTAGCGACGTTGAGCAGGAGCTTAAGAGACGAAGCTG
This sequence comes from Boesenbergia rotunda, assembly GCA_024364735.1. Classification (NCBI taxonomy): domain Eukaryota; kingdom Viridiplantae; phylum Streptophyta; class Magnoliopsida; order Zingiberales; family Zingiberaceae; genus Boesenbergia; species Boesenbergia rotunda. Next base: position 373,447 of record JAGFNQ010000479.1, read on the forward strand.
GAAGCAGAGGAGCTGAGGGGAACGAGACAGAAACTTGGGAAGTTTGGCTAGGTTGTGTTCGAGCTCTCTGTTGCTTTGTGCTTAAGCGTTCTACTACATCCTTGTGAGATCTGAGTGAGCATTCCTTCTTGTGTGATCTCCTGTACTCAAGTTCCATCATCCATGAGATCTGTGGAGAGGTTTCTCCACCGAGAAGGAGGCTCTATCTTATCCGGGTTCACCGGGGCTTGATCTGCCAACGATCAAGGGATCGCCCACCTTACGGGCATGCCAAGGAATAGGGGCAAGTTATCCCCAAACCTTGTACATCGCTGTGTCATCTGGTTTGTTGTCTTTGTTTTGATTTCTGTTCTTCAATTCTGTTTCTGCATTTTGTGTGTTTCTGCTGCCTAATCTCTGAGTACAGAAATCTGTTAAAATCAAAAGATTTGTGTGTGTGGCTACATTCAACCCCCCCTTTATAGCCATCCAAGGTCCAACACAGGGCACCCTGGTCAAAGGTTTTATCAGTTGCGATGAGTTCGGCGCGGGGATAAGGTTTGACCAAGCCCTATAGGGCGGCCCCATCAACACAGGCGCCCGAATGAAGACTATAAAAGGGGTTTCGACCCCTCAGCTTCAAACACAACTTCCAAACACGATTCTAAGCTTTCCAAGTGACGACAACGCGCTAAAGACGAGGCTCTACGACCGGGAGGCTCCAGGAGGAAGCGCGCAGCACTTCGGAGGTCCAGATCGGTCCAGTTTCAGATCTTGTTTGTTCGGTTTGAATTTACAATTCCGTACTTATTTTTATCTATCTTTGATTGTAATTTCTGCACTGTAAGATGGGTTTCTCCGCCTCCGGAAAGTCCGGAAAGGAGACCAATAGTGGATGGGCGTTCCCGTGCATAGGTCTTGGATGTACTGACCCTGGGGGGTTGGGAACCAAGTAAAAATCCCGCGTGCACTGTCATCTTTTATCTTTCTGTTTTACTTTTCCGTTGTGCTACTAACGCTTTGATTAGAACGATCGAAAGTTTACAATTTACCGCAAAGATTTCTGAGTCGATATTCACCCACCCTCTATCGACGGCACCGGTCCTACAAGACTGACTCCAATAATGCCATTAAGGTATCTCAAAATTCTCTTAACAACAATTAAATGAGATTCCTGGGCACATACTTAGTACCTAGCGCACATACCCACAACAAAAAGAATATCCGGGCGACTCGCTGTGAGGTATAACAAACTACCTATCATACTTCTATATTGGGTCAAATCAACTGGCTTCCCACTCTCATCATTATCTAATCGCGTGTTAGTCGCCATGGGAGTGGTTACCTCCTTAGAGTCACTCATGTTACACAAATTAAGGATAGGGTTACATCAAGGATCAGTTCTAAGTCCCTATCTTTTTATACTAATCATGGACGAACTCAATGGACACATTCAAGATACAGTACCATGGTGCATGTTGTTTGCAAATGATATTATTTTGATAGATAAGACACGTGAAGGAGTAAATGCTAAACTAGAATCTTGGCGGGAAACACTAAAAGTGAAAGGTTTTAGGCTTAGGTAGAGTAAAGATAGAATATATGAAATTTAAGTTTAGCAATATTAGACGTAATAAGACAATTATTAAGATAAGAGATGATGAGTTGTCTAAAACTGATAACATTAAGAATTTAGTATCATTTTTGCAAAGTGATGAAGGGATTGAGAGAGATGTCTTACATAGAATACAAGTAGGATGATTGAAATGGAAGTTAGCGTCGGATGTTTTATGTGATCGTAAAGTACCTCTAAAATTTAAAGGGATGTTCTACAAAATGGCAGTTAGACCTGCTATATTATATGACGCTGAATGTTGGGCTATGACTCGTGTACATGAGCAAAAGATGAAAGTTGTAGAGATGAGAATGTTAAAGTGGATATGTGGACATACGAGGATAGACAGAATAAGGAATGAGAGCATCAATGAGAAAAAATTTCGAGAGACACGTTTGAGATGGTACAGACATATACTTAGACGACCAATAAATGTCCCTGTTAGGCGATATGAAACTATGATAAATATGCACATTAAATAAGGGACAAGAAAGCTAAAAAAGACTTGGTTGAAAACAATAAAATAAGATAAATTTTATTTAAATATAGATCATGCATGATATAATAGGGGACAGAGCCTAATGACGTAAAATGATTCATATAGCCGACCCACCTAGTAGGATAAGGCTTGGTTACTGTTGTTGTTGTTAACTTCTATTGAACGAGCACAAATTGTTAACAAATAAACTCATTGGAGTCATTATTGAATTTTGGCAAAGTCTTAAGATCACCATTACATTAATAAGTGCAAAATTCATCACACGTTGGCATTAAAGAAAAAGAAAATTTATGCAAAAATGTGTTCTGCCAAATTTTAAAAGACAAATGCATAATGCTTTTGACAGACCAAAAAATATTCCTTTAGTGAACCAAAATTAAAGGCAACATTGAAAGCCTCTAGTTCACACACTGTCAAAGAATATTTAATTAAAATAAAAGAATCAAACTCAAGAAAATCCTGTGTAGAATGTGTACAAGATCTCTCAAATAATTTGATTTTAAGGACTTCTAATGACTTACCTTAAAGGACTCCATTGATGACCTAATCATAGAAGATTCCCTTGGTGACTTACCTTAGAGGGTTCCTCGATGAACACAAATTCTAAAAGATCTCTCCAATGATTATTATTTGACTTTAAAGACTCTCCTTAGATCTTTGATAACTTAACCTTAAAAGGATCCTCCAATGACTCCTTAGGTAAGCCCCTTGATGGTATGATCATCGAAGAACCTCTTGTTAAAAAGCTCCTTGATAACCTTCTCTCGAGTCTTCTTAGGGGTCACCTAGCCACGCTTTACTCAAACTACCTAAAGGAACCCCTAACAATTTTTTTCCTAATCTTCTCGAGCAATCTCCTACTTAAGCCTCCAAAAAAGTTCTTAACGTAAACCTTCTAAAAAGTCCTTATGATCCTTCACTTAAATATTTTAGTGAGCCCCTTATCAAATTTTAATTTGATTCACCTAAAATCTCCTCAACTATCCTTGAGTTTTCTACAAAACTCTTTGACAACTCATAGTGTTTGGCACATGCCCCTTGGCTATGATCTAAGTCTACGATTGTTACACTACCTTAAGTACTTAAAAGACCGACAAAATTATAAGAATAAAGGGATAGATAGGATTAAAAATTGATAAATTTGCTTATAATTATTTTCCTAAGACATTTCCAATTGTGTATATTTATATTAACTTTTGGGGTTTAAAACTTAGCAACATATTGATTTGGTTTCTTTGCCTACCTCTAATTGATTTTTCTTGTTAATAAGAGAAACACATATTGATACGCTACATATTGATAGTATTTCCTGACTTGTTAAAAGGCATGACAAAAAAGAAATAATAATACAACAAACATAAAGATCAATCACTGTCTTTCGTGTTCGAGAGGTCCCCAAGAAAGAATATCATATTTCATGTGGCAATCACTACTTGTGCTTGGAAATGACAACCAAAGGAAGTTCTAACAATTCGCCTTGAATTGAGTTCCCATTGGTCAAGGAGAATGATGTAGTCTTAGAATTAGAGATAAATTTAGAGTTTTCTTTAATTTTTCCAGTTAGAATATTTGTTAAAGTTGTATAAGGTAGGTCATTGTTTATAAAGAATTTGGTATTGTTGGCAGTCCATAAAGGGGTTAGGATCATATTAATCATCTTCAGTTTAGTATATAATTTTTTTCATCCTCATTCATCAATATTAGAATTTTGGGCAGCAAGATAAATCTCCACAAGGATCCAAAATCCCGAAGTGCATCTCCACTCATTTCCTATGAAGGGAAAATATAGGGAGTCTTTTTGCTCTTTTTTTACCCTTCTCGTTTAGTATTCAGTCTTTTTTTAAGAAAATTGTTAAGTGCCTTTGCCATCTAACACCAATTTTAGCTCAAATTTCATTTGATGTGTAACTTTTGTCTCTATTTTCTACTCAGAAAAGGAACTACCTTACATCTACGACAGGCAAAAAAGTTGACCAAAACCGAAGAGTACGACCAAAATCTACATACAACTTATTATCAGGTTTTCTTACAAAAATTTGTAGTCTCATAAGAATCAGATGAAATAGCTCAAACCGTTATAGGCATCCATCATATTTCAAACGGTTCAGTAACTACTACTGCTGGATTAGGTCCATGCTCAACTTTGCCTGAGGCATTGGCGTTGCACGCTGAAGATGAAAATGCAACTATTGCCGTTAAGCAATCTAATGCAAGGACAAATGAGCATGTAAAGCTACTTCCAGTGAACAATGCCTCAGAAATGGGCATGGCTAGCGAGGCAATATTAACTCACACCTCAAAGCCAACTGCTCTAGAGCTTACTGATCCCAGAGTTGGAGGTGGCTCATTTTTTCTTGATCCTATCAACGACATGGCAGATGACAAACAGGTTCGCCAATCTTATCATGATCCTTTCAATGTGTAAATTTTTTGTTGTTCAGCTTTAGACAAGTGTAGATACTGTTTCATGCAAGTGAAGAAAGTAATTGTGTTACATATTTTAAGGGCGTTCGAGAATCTTTGATTGCTACACAGCATCTCAGCGTCATGGGTAGCTCAGAAATTGAGAAAGATGGTAATGCAATGCAATATGTTTCCAGCTTTCCCAGATTGATAATCACTTAATGCATAAACAATACATTCTCTTTCTATGCAGGAAATAATAAGCAATATGTTCTTTATTCTGAACGACCAGCTACTGCAGTTGAAGTCATCAAATCTGAAAAAGGGTCAGTAATTTTGAGTGCTTAAGTTTTGATGAAAATTTTATAAATTATTACTGGATTATATCCACAAAGGTGGAGTAAAATACCACATTTTCTTTAAATATAAAAAAGCAACTTGAAAGTTATATCTTCCACTCTGTTAATAATCATACAACGCTTAGAGGAGCAATAAGAGAATCGGAGTTCGAATCTCAAACGAGACAAATATTCTGGAGATTAGTGTCTGAATATGCATGAGTTGTGCTCCAGATTTACCCAATAGGCAGACCAAGGGAAAAGGCTATCTACCTCCAAGATTAGTCAGACGAAACTCAAACACTTGGATTATCAAAAAAACAAAAAACAAAAAAATCATACAACTACTTATTATGAATCTTCGAAAATACTGAAGTTGTTCATGGCCATAGTTAGTTTTTGACAATTTTTTGCTTTACTTTTGTTGAGAGGTTAGATATGGCTAAATAGTTTCGATGTTCAATATCTGAGTTTTTTATCGATATAAAATGAATATTGCAAAACATAGAATTGATAATCTTTTTAATTAATGTGTGTCTTCTCTTCCTAATCAAGTTCTTGTTCACTACTATTGTGTCGATTATGTTATTCCTGCCAATCAGAATTTTATTGATCTCCATAAAAGAAGATTGGGCAAAACTCAAAAGGGCGCTCTTTTTTGTTGGAATAGTCAAAAGGGCATTCCTTGTTTATTTATTATCAAAAGGACGTTACATCCGACCTCTGCATATTTTACTTTCCAAAACTACACTTATGTTTAGCGTTATTATAGCAACTATAAGATCATAGTTGATACACAATTATAGCAGCTACAAGATTCTAGCTGCTACACAATTGTAGCAGCTATGATCCCGTAGCTGCTACAAGATAATGTTGAAAAATATGGACCAATTAGTATGGACCAGAAGTGTCCATATTACAAGAGTTATAAACTGTAGTTGCTATAAAATACAATATTATTAATGTTGGTCAGAATCAAAGTATCGCTATAACATAATATTGACCAGAAATGAAGTACTACAACACAGTTTATCAATGTTGATCAGAGCTGAAGTATTTATATTGTAATACTTATGAACTATATTTGCTACAATTTATTTATATTAATCAAAGTTGAAGTGTCTATATGTAATAGTTATGAATCCGTAGTTGCTACAACAACACAAAAATAAGGATATTTTTGGAAATAAAATATATATTGACATGGAATGCTGCGCTCTTTTAATAATAAATCAAAAAGGGATGTCCCTTTGACGATTTTAATAAAAAGGGGCGACCTTTTGATTTTTTCCTTTAAAGTGGTTCTTGCTTCCAAAGCTTGGTTTATTGCCTTGATGAATGTATTACACACATTGTCTTCAACTTATCACTCGCCTCATTAAACTAACAAAGCTTGAACTTGGTCCAGTCCAGTGCTGGCATTGCCTAGATTTCCATGGGCAAGATTGAAGCAATGTCCTAGTTCAAAAACTGCCATTAAAGAGGAACCCCAGACTTCATCTGATACTGCTGCTGCTGCAGTCAACCCTATTCTTCCGCCAATTGGCTCCACAGGTAGACAATCTCATCGAAGGTTGAAGCTAAAAGTAGCTGCGAGATCAAAAAGATGAAGAACATTGGAAAATTGATCCCTTTGTACAACTCCCGTTTTGTGCACACATCATCACCAGAAGTTGCTGCAGAAGATTTGTTCTTCATCATCATCATCATCATCATCAGAAGTTGCTGCAGAAGATTTATTTACATATCTAATTAGCAAATCAATTACTTTTTTTTTTGCAATTAGCACATTCGTATTTATGGAAATAATTTAGGGCAATAGTCAAAAGGACACCCCTCATTTGTATATTTTTATTTTCAAAATTATTTTTATGTTTTATGTAATAATATGAGATCATAACTATTTCATAATTATAACAATTATGATATGTATTTATTATATAATTATCACAATTACTATTTTATAACTGCTACAGTTGCATACTTAGAGTAACTATGGGATCGTCGCTTCTCAACATAATATTGATTGGTGTTAACTGTGTTGACTAATATTAATTAGAGATAAAGTGTTCATATTTTAGTAATTATGTAATTGTTATTTCACAATGTTATTAGTATTTATAAGATTTACTTGCTATAATATAATATTTATCAGCTATGTATTATAAAATGTGAGGAGTTCAAGAGGGATTTAAATTGATAAGTACATAGGATTCATAAAAGTGATAAATCCTTTGTCGAATTTTGACTCCCTAATCACTATAGTTATGATCTCATACATTTACTGAATAACCCTAGAGGCCATCAACTATGCACTACAGCTATTAAAATACAATGTTATTAATATCGATTAGAGTTGAAGTTTTTGTGTTGTAATAATTATGAAATAGTAGCTTATGATTATATAATAACTACTGAATTATAATTAGTAATAGCTAAAGTTCTTAGCTGCTATGATAACACTTGTAATTATTATAATTACATCAAAATAAGGATAATTTTAAAAAAATATATATTAACATGTAATACGATATTGTTATTAGAGTAAAAATGATAATACTTAACTCAAATAATTTAGTATGTTCTCCAGTTAGATATAGGTAATTAAACTGTGAAAATATTTTATCCTAATATAATTATTTTTTATATAGAAAAAATCAGACATTCAATATGGTATTTACCTCTATTAAAAATTAATTTTAAAATTTATTAAATAATCATTCATATAATTATTAACTAGTCAGATCTTGAGCCGAGGGACCAGCATTGTTAAGATAATAAAGGAAAGAGGGGATTAACAAAAATGATGCTTTTTATTTTTATTTTTGTCCGAGAGTATTTGGGAGAGCTTCTGATAGTTTCTTTTTAGATTCCAACTACACAGAAACACTTTTAAATATTTGTGAATATCAGATTCTGCTTTAACTTCTGCAATATTTACTCAAAAGCTGGAAGTAAGAGTTTGATGCTTTTTTATGCTTTTGTTTTTTTTTACTTATGATCTAGAATTAAAAGTTGATATTTATACCCTTAATAAATTTATCATTTTACATAATTACCACCACACTTTTAAATAAAATTTTATATTTTTATATAATTTATATTTTCAAATTTATATATATATATTTATAAATATATATATATTTTATCATTTTTTATATTTTTATATTTATTATTTTTATATCTTTTTTAAACATATATATATATATATATATTATTAAAAAAATTAATTTTGATATAATATTTAAAATATAATAATAAATATATAAAATATTATTGATGTTGTATCAAAATTATATTTAGATAATTAAAAATTTTTAATTTATATAATTTAAAGATATTATTATTATTTAATTAAAAAATTAAATTTAAAAATAATTATTCATCAAATATTTAAATTTTATTTTGTATCAATTTTTAATTTTATTTTTAAATATTTCATATTTTAACTTTTTCACTCATTTTAAAATAATCTTTATAAAAATTACTTTTCAACAAATAAAATTTCTCCCGAACACTTCCATAAATGTCAGATAAGCTTACTACTTCTCCCGAGCAGCTCCTGAAGCTGACTGCTGTGACCGACTCTTGAACTTCACGCCGATGGAGGGAGCTCCATTCCCAAGCCGACCTGCTCTTCCCAACCAGAGCCCCAAGATCGTGATTCAACCGAAATTGAACCTTCCCGTTCCCCCACCGCCGCCGCCTCCTTCCTCCCTTCCTTTGGACTCCATCCTCCAGCACCTCTCCAAGGAGACCAGAACCACCTTTCGCCCTTCATCAACCAGTAAAAATCCCAGCTTTCCCTCTTTGCGCCTTGCCTCTACCTCCTCCCCTCGCGAGAAATCGTCTCCGGCGCCGCACGCGCGGCTTGCTGGCGTCAAAGGTGGCGCTCGGTTTCTGCAGGACCCTCGCCTCGGCTTCCTCTCCGCCGCTGGCCGGTCCTTGCTGAGATCCATCATCGAGTGGCCGCTCGTCGACGTCGTCTCGCTGCTTGAATCCAGAAAAGACGAGATTTTTGGCACGGATTGGGTTGGCCTGTTGAAGGCGCTCCAGGTATTGGGCAATTGGGAAAAAGCCCTCACGCTGTTCGAATGGGCTGCGTCCAGTTCTCATGCTGAAGAATCCAGATTAGACGCCCCGGCCATCGAGCTGATAATCAGGGTATTGGGGAAGAGTTCACAACATTACGTCGCCGCAAAGCTGTTTGACGGTATTCCTCTGAAGGAATTCCAGCTTGATATCCATGCTTACACCACTTTGCTTCATAGCTACTCTCGTGCCGGGAAGTATGACAAAGCAATTGCATTGTTTAACCAGATAAAATCGAAGGGGATTTCGCCGACCTTGGTCACATACAATGTGATTCTCGATGTGTATGGTCGCAAGGGACAGTCCTGGAGCAAAATTCTGGAGATTTTGGACGAGATGAAAAGCAGAAGAGTGAGCTATGATGAGTTCACCTATAGTACAGTGATCTCTGCCTGTGGAAGGGAAGGGTTGTTAACAGAGGCTTCAGAGTTCTTCGAACAATTGAAGGCACAGGGCTATGTTCCTGGCACCGTCACTTACAATTCGCTACTCCAGGCATATGGCAAGGCCGGAAACTATCCTGCAGCACTGAGGGTCTTGAAAGAAATGGAGGACAATGACTGCTCGGCTGATGGTGTTACCTACAACGAGCTTGTAGCGACCTATGCTCGAGCTGGCTTTTATGAAGAAGGGGCAGCAGTCTTAGATGCCATGGCTACTAAAGGAATTATGCCAAATTCTATTACATACACCACTGTGATTAATGGGTATGGAAAAGCCGGAAAAGAGGATGAAGCTTTGATGCTGTTTCATCGAATGAAGAAATTCGGTTGTGTTCCTAACGTTTGTACGTACAATACGATATTAGGAATGCTCGGAAGGAAATCAAGGATGGAGGAAATGTTGGAGTTACTGTCCAACATGAAGTCCAGTGGTTGTGTCCCGAATAGGGTCACATGGAACACAATGTTAGCCATGTGTGGTAAAAGGGGCATGGAGGATTATGTAAGCCAAGTGTACACTGAGATGAAGAAATCAGGAGTTGAAGCAGACAGGGATACCTTCAACACGATGATTGCCGCATATGGTCGTTGTGGTTCGGGTAGTGATGCTTTGCGGATGTATGACGAGATGGTCAACGCAGGCTTTACACCTTGTACTACGACATATAATGCACTCTTGAATGCAATAGCTAGAAAGGGTGATCAGGTAGCTGCAGATTCTGTCATATCAGATATGAAGAGGAAGGGCTTCAAGCCTAATGATCTTTCATACTGTTTGTTGCTTCAAACTTATGCAAAAGGAAGGCACCTTGAAGCTATAGAGGCGATCGAACAACAAGTATACGATGGCAAAGTGTTTCCTAGTTGGGCGATCCTTAGGACTCTCGTTATAATCAACTTTAAGTGTAGGATATTAAAAGGCATGGAAAAGGCATTTGAGGAGCTGAAGAGGAATGGCTACAAACCTGATTTGGTGATCTTTAATTCAATGCTTTCAATTTACGCAAAGAACGGGATGTATGATCGCGCTCGTGAAATTTTCAGTCTGATTCATCCGAGTGGACTCCGACCCGATCTCATCACTTATAATAGTATGATGGACATGTATGTGAAAGATGGCGAATGTCGGGCAGCAGAAGACATGCTGAAACAACTCGAAAGCTCTGGGTTGAAGCCTGATGTGGTGTCTTACAATACTGTGATTAATGGATATTGCAAACAAGGCCTCATGAGTGAAGCCTTGAGGATTTTGACAGACATGATGGCTAAAGGAGTTGCACCTGGCATGGTCACTTACAACACCTTGATCGCCGGATATGTGAGCATGGAGATGTTCAAAGATGCTGCTGATGTTGTTAGCTATATGACCGAACACCATTGTAGTCCTAACGAACTGACCTTCCGGACAATTGTCGATGGCTACTGCAAAGCCAAGAGATTTGAGGAAGCCAACCAGTTTGTAGCTGACATTAGGAATATAGATTCATCTTTTCCTGAGCAGTTGGTGAATAAGCTAGCCTTCAGGGTAGAAGAGAGAAAATCCCAACATTGATCGATTGGTATCTATCGATCGTTAAATGGATAACGACCTGCACATATATGAGGCAATCTCATATTTGTTGATGTATAAATGGAGTTCATAGTATTTTTATACAGATTTGCATGAACTGGAGGAAAGAAATCATTCATATACTTTGTGCTGAATAATTTGATTGTAGTTTCATATTTGTCCCGTCCCTCTAAGCTGACTAATTTGATTTCTCTGGCGATTGATTTTGAAATGTGTTGTTGATTTTGATTGAATTTCAAATATTTATGGTGTATGTATTTAGTCTCACATTGCTAAGCCAAGAAAGGTGGAATGCCTTATATATTAAGTCATTCCTACCATGCTTAGATGGCTTAGGGGGACTTACACGTATGCGCGGGTTGAGCCCAAACCAGGTGGTTTCAGGGGGTCTGGGCCGGAAATCTATAAATCGGGCGCGACGCACGCGATTATCGCGCGCAAGGGGGGTGCAAATCCCCAGCCCGTGAGCCTCGCGCTATTTATTTTTCTTTTATTTTTTTTAGGAATTGCGCGACGCGCCTTTCCGCGCGTCGCGCTCGACGCGATTCTTCACGCGTCGCGCTCGACGCGACTCCTCGTCGCAACTCATCAGAAGAGGCATTCTATTGCCTCTTCAGAACTATAAAAGGAGAAGAAGAATGCAGATTCATTCACTCACTGCTTCTTGTTCTCTCTTGGCGATTCTTTCCTCTTTCGTCTTTTCTTCGGTCTTTTGGGTCTTGAGGCTTCGCTTAGTGCGATCTGAGGTTGTCTCCGAAGGCAGCGTTCATCTTGGAGTGCACTTACGAATGTCGCGTGGTTGTCGGATCTTGGGGGAGTTTTGCCGGGAGCCTTTGTACCGTAGGGCGGCAATCAATTCTCTAAAGACAGTCGGCACGCCGGCGCTTCAACCGGATAACTATTCTTTAACTCAACTCTTTACTTATTAGATTTCTGCATATAAATATTTTATTGTTTACTATTTTGGTGCATATTACATATTGTTACTTTTTATTACATGTGTTTCATCGTGACTTCCAATTGTTCATTTGACTTTGTAATAGGCATCCACTACCAAAGCGATAATTGATAGATATTAAAGTAAAGAATAATATATACGGCATTTTATCAAAGGTATATGTAATTTTTTGAATTAATTAAAAAATGCAAAGGTATATGTAATTTTTTTGAATTAATTAAAAAATACAAGTTACTTTGATGTTTATAAAAAAATATATATTTTTTTGGTACTCTTCCTATGTTATTTTTCTGTCAAATCTAATTTCTATGCATGCAATCATTTTTTTCTTTTCCCTCTCTTTTATGCATGCAACTTATATTCTCTTTCTTCTCCTTTCTTCTCATTCCTCTTTTTTTTTTTATACATTTTCTTTCACTTTCCTCTTCTCTTTCTTCTCTCATTTACATGAATGCATGCGTAACATGGGAAACATATCAAACGCACGTTAGACTTGATATTTTTCATATCAAGCCCGCATTGGGCCTGATATTTTCTCAGGCTCAACGCGGGCCTGATATGAAAACTGTCCGATTTCGATAGGACCGTCGTCAACTGCAACAGCGGCAATGGTTGGGACGTCGACCAATTGGGGCTACGGGAGATCTCCAACCAGCTTTGTCCAGTGGCGCATCAATCCACCAATGTTATTTTCGTATTGTTCTTAAAGTTCTTTGTTTTTTAATTTTGACTCGAGTTTTTTTCAAAAACAAATTTTAAGAATTAAAAGAAAAATAAAATGAAATAAAATTTTATCATCAAATAGTTAAGTGTTGAAACCTGCGTGCTATTTAAATTTAGATTTAAATATTAATATTTAAATTAATTAAAATATTTTTTCAATAAATTAAAACTAAAAGATCATATCAGGCTCACGTTGGGCCTGATATGCAATCCATATCAGACCCAACAGTCTTAATGTGTGATTTTCTTGATTCTTCCTTATTACATTTTAACACGTTGAAGAAGTCCAAATAAACAATGGATAGCATATTTGAACTCCTTGTAACCTCAGAAATCCACGAAAATTGAAATTTTTACAATCGAAGCTCTCTAGGTCAAATCAGTGGGTTTTGACCAAAATTTATTGATTGACCTAGAGAGCTCCGATTTTACAAATTTCAGTTCCCGTGAATTTCTGAGGTTACAAGGAGTTCAAATATGGTTATTTGAACTTCTCCGAGATGTTAAAATATAATAACGAAGAATCGAGAAAAAAAATTTAATATTGGGTCCATTGGACCTGATATGGATTTCATATTAGGCCCACGTTGGGCCTAATATGGATTCCATATTAGGCCCATCATGGACCTGATATGGAACCATATCAGGTCCAATGGGCCCAATATATATTTTTCCCCTTGATTCTTCGTTATTACATTTTAACACCTCGGAGAAGTCCAAATAAATAATGGATAGCATATTTGAACTCCTTTTAACCTCAGAAATTCACGGAAACTGAAATTTCTGAAATCGGAGCTCTCTAGGTCAATTAGTAAGTTTTGATCAAAACCCACTGATTTCTCCTAGAGAGTTCTGATTGGAAAAATTTTAGTTCGAGTGGATTTCTGAGGTTACAAGGAGTTCAAATATGCTATCCATTGTTTATTTGGACTTTTCTAAGGTGTTAAAATATAATAACGAAGAATCAAGAAGATCACACATTGGGGTTGTTGGGCCTGAAATGGATTCATTTCAGGCCCAACGTGGGTCTGATATGATATTTTAGTTTTAATTTAATAAAAAATAGTTTATTAATTTAAATATTAATATTCATATCTAAATCCAAAAAGTATGCAGATTTCAAGTCATTTTAATCATTTGATGATAAATTTTTATTTCATTTTATTTTTCTTTTAATTCTTAAAATTTGTTTTCTGATAGGGTTGAATGAGTGAGCCCTGGCCAGGATGAAGAATGAAGAAGCTGTTTGGACGAAGAAGCTGCCTGGTACCCCAGTGGTAGGCCGCGACAACCCTCCTTCCCGGGTCCCGGGAATTCCTGAGGGCAACACGCCCGGGAAGGACTTAGGGAGATCTCTCTCGGGAACACCCCGGGAGGTTATGCCCCGACAGCCCCTCGGGAGCCATGACAGGAGAAAGCCCCGAGCTCTCCTCGGGGGGTGGAGTTCCCACAATAACCGACCTCGGATACTGACCCCCCCTTGGGGTACAGATAAGCACTTTTCGACAGGAAAAGTTTTCGCGACCCTTGAATCTTGCAACGGGCCGAGAATGATAACGGCGCAGACCTCTTCAAAGGATATCCCATGATCACCGAACGAAGGGGGGACGTGTCTTAAAGTACGGGAGATGCGGCATCAGATAAGGGAGCACATCTAGCCCATTGCCATCAATATAAAAGGTAGCCCAACCCCTCCGGTAAGGGGGTTACGATCTCTCGTTTTACACATTGTCTTTCTTTCTCACTGCGATTACCCTTCGGACAACCTACTAACTTGAGTGTCGGAGTGGACTCCACCGGACCCCTGCCAGTGTGTCCCCTAACGCTGGTGTTAACTTCGCAGGACCCCAAGTTCCTCCTTGGCGTAATAACTTTCACACGGGCCGAGCCTCAGTGACTGGCCATCGTCGACGACTCCTTCCGGAACAAATTTGGCGCCGTCTGTGGGAATCTTAGCAAAGCACCTGGAGGAGCAACGATGGCAGGATCAGATGGACAACCCCTTACCCTCACCAGAGAGGAACTTGACTGTCTAGTGGCAAACACCATTAAGGAAGCCCTAGAGCAGCACCAAGTTGAACAGGCTGCCCCGCAACCAGGGGGTCCGACGGGGGAGGAGATCCCCAGAATCTCCGCCTCGCACTCCCGAAGATCCGTCACGCCGGTGGGGCGGCAGGACGGTGCAGCCTAGGACCCTCAGAGAAAATCCCCTGGAGATATGGAGAGGGCTCATTCGGTGGCCTCCAGTGCTCAGAGGCATGAAGAGGGATCGGGGAAAAGGGATGAACCCAAGATCTCTCAGAAGACTCCCACTACCCCTTTCTCGTCCGAGATTGTCGAGGACCCCATGCCGAAGCAGTTCCGCGGGTCGGGGATACCTGAGTATGATGGGAAGACGGATCCGGAAGATCACGTCTGTAAATTCGAGAATGCGGCACTTCTGCACCAGTATACTGATGGGGTGAAGTGTTGGGTGTTCTTGAACACTTTGTCTGGAGCAGCTCAACGGTGGTTCCAGAGGTTGCCAAAGGGTTCCATCAACTCCTTTGCGGAGTTCAAGATAGCATTCCTCCATCATTTCGCGAGTAGCCAGCGCTACCAGAAGACAACACTTAACCTATTCGCTCTCAAGCAAAAGCCTAAGGAACCGCTTAAGGAATACATACAGAGGTTCAACCGGGTGGCGTAGGATGTACCCAGCGCAACATCGGAGATACTCGTCAGCGCTTGCACCCAGGGGCTCGCTGAAGGGGACTTCTTCCGGTCCTTGGTAAGGAAGCCCCCCCGCCAGCTTTGACGATTTACTGGGACGCTCAGTCAAGCATGTCAATGTAGAGGAAGTACAATACACCCAACGTAAGGATCCAATTGGAGCTCCTCCTCCGACAGCCCCCCGGACTGACAGGAGGGAGCCCCCGGCTCCGGCGCGGGGAAAAGACCTTCCGCCCGGGAGGGATCAATGGACCGGCAGGTGACGACTGGTGGAGACGGTAGACACCGAGCAGCCAGAATCATTGTCAAAATACTGCAATTATCATGGCAGTTCGACGCACTCCACAGAGGAGTGTCATGCTTTGAAGAAGAAGTTCAGTGAGGAATCAGACATCAAACCTTGAAGAAAATGGAACAAGTCGGGGTATCACCGAAGGTCGCCAAGACGAAGCTTTTCCCTCAGCGACGGCCCGTGGGGGAGAACAAGGTCTGACCTCGGTTTCGATCACGATCGAGAGAGAGGAGTCGGGGGTCTGCACCCCGAAGGTCCCCCTCCGCAGAGAGGGATCTCCAAAAGGGCAAAGCCCCTATGAGGGGCCCTCCTTCGGGCCATGTAGGAGTTATCTCCGGAGGACCTACTGGAGGGGACTCCAACCGAGCCCGGAAGTCTTACACCCGACGGTTGGAAAACTATGCCATTGGGACAAGCCGAAGCCAGGCGCCAGGCCCTAGGCCCTATAATCACGTTTGGGCCATCCGACCTCGAAGAAGTGGAAGCTCCCCATGAGGACGCCATCGTGATTGTGGCCCGCATTGCCAATTATGAGGTGAAGCGTGTCTTCGTAGACACGGGGAGTTCCGTGAACATCCTGTACAAGGCGACTTGGGAGCAAATGCAGATAGACAAGGGTGACCTGCTCCCCATCTCGACCCCCCTGTTTGGCTTCACGGGGTATCGAGTACAGTCGTTGGGGCAAATCACCTTGTCACTCTCGTTGGGTAGCGATAGGCTTGAGAGAACTCGGAGGACTCCCTTCTTAATCGTGGACGCACTCTCCTCCTATAATGCCATCCTGGGCCAACCAGCGCTCAGCACTTTCCAGGCGGTGGTCTCTGTGTACCACCAGAAGATCAAGTTCCCGGTGGACGATCGGGTTGTGAAAGTTCGAGGGGATCAGCTGGTGTCTCGTCGGTGCTACAGCGGAGAGGTCAGGTCTGAATCTCGGAAGAACCCACGAGGTCTGGAGGAGTAGCTGCTGAAGGAAAATAAAGAAACTCAAGAGGTCTCGGTCTGGCTGAGGTCTCAGATCGATGGCTCGGCTAGAAGGGGGGGGGGTGAATAACTCTTTTCGGTTTCTCTACAAAATTGTTAGCACAATACAAACAAAATATGTGAAAGACAAAAGAACAATACTAACTCAGAGTACTTTTACTTGGTATTCACCCGAACGAGTGACTAATCCAAGGATCCACGTGGTTGCACACTCTCTACTATGAAACCCTCCTTCAAAGGTGGAGAAACCTTTACAAATGTTGTCTTCTTCCTCTTTACAAGATCACGATGAAAGCTAGAGGAAGAGTAGATCAATTGGGGTACTAGAAGCACTTCGGTATAGTAGAGAACCGTCCCCAACTCGTGCCAAGAAATCCCCTTAAATAAGAGAACAAGACAACTTAACAAGCTGTCCAGACCCGCACCAGTCGACTGTCGTTTTGGCAGTCGACTGGTCTAGCTTTAAATGCTAGCCAACGGCTAGTTTTTCGGGGTTACTAGTTGACTGCTCCTAAAGTAGTCGACAGGTCCAGAGTGAAAATCATTCTGTGAGTTTTGGCAGTCGACTGCCCTCTGGCAAGTCGACTGCTCAGCCTTTCAACTCACTTACAATCACTCCAAACACTCTCCTTCACGTATGTCTTCAGGCATGCTCCCTTGGCTTGCCCCTTGAAGTCTTCTTCCTCTGGCTATCGTCCCTTGGATGCGCACACAAGCCTTCTTTGGCTTGCCTCCATACCACCTTTCACGTGTGTCCTTGAAGTCCACTTCCCGGCTTGCCCTTGGAGCTCTCCTCCCTCGACTCTCGTCTCTCGGATATGTTCTCTATGTGTGATTCTCCAAGTCTTGCAAACTTAATCACACATATCAAATACAACATAACACCCTAACCTTAATCCTATTGACACACACATCAAAACCATGATCTTCCCGATCATTTTTGGGCTGATTGCCTCAATAATCTCCCCCTTTTTGATGTGTGGCAATATGTTTAAGTTAGGGAATAAATACCAGTCAACAATAGTGAATAACAATGACAATTGAAAATATAAGACATAGCAAAATGGTAACCTCCCCCTTAACCCATGTCTTCTCCCATTTTCAATTCTTATCATGATCCAAGTTTAAGTTAACAATTTAAGCTAAAATCTAACTTAAACCACCCATTCTCCCCCTTTGACACTATCAAAATGATTGCCTACAGCAATACTAACCTATGACATCAAATGAGAGAAGTTTGCATTTCTGAAAAAAATTTCAGAACCTGAAATCAGCCGTGCTAGTCGACTGCCCAAATGGGCAGTCGACTGATATTCTTTCAGTCAGACTATTCAGCTTCTGAGTCGAATTTCAGAAACCTCCCAGAAATTTCAGAAAATTCCAAAAATTATAAAACTTTGCAAACATGTTTCATGTAAGATACTCTATCAAGGAAAAATATCATTTCGTGAAAAATTTCAAACATGCTTGACTTTTGACCAAAGTTCAAATTTCTTGAAAAAACCTAACTTTGTATCAAGTTTTCAATCTAATTATGAACTCATACATGTTCCAAGCTTATGACAAAACATATAAAACATAAAATGATTTTCAAATGTTTAAAATGTCCAACCATGATCTTTGGGCAACATGTCCATTAATTAAACACTTGCTTTCCCCATGGTTGGTCTATTTTTCATAATTTTGATACATTTAATGATTCAACACTATGACACAAGCACAAGTGAACCAATTGTATCATCCTAACATCCCATATGTAAGAACACAATCATAAACTAAGTAACATGAGATATTTTCAAGGTAAGCCTTATTTTTGCCCAATTCACCATGAATTTCTACTATGGGCTACAAACCCCCCCTCAATGTCTCAAGTCAACCAAATTCAAAAATTTAAAATTCTAATACCATAGTTGACTTATTCCAAATCCTCTAACCCTTGAGGATTGACTTTGGTACCCAATAGTAATATTTCCTAATTGGGTTAGCCAAGTACTCCTTGGGGATCCATTTCTTACTAAGGGTCTTGGTCTTTGCTTGGCCTCTAACAATTAGACAATGGTAGGTTTTCCCATTGCTATACTTCCCAAACCCTAATCCCTCTTTCCTAAAGCTTGCTCTTTGGCTCCGAATGATCATATCTAATGTTTTTGAGCCCAGTTCAAACTTCCTAAGTGCTTGAGTAAGGCTATCTACCTTTTCTCTTAAATCCTTATTTTCTTCTTCTAAACATGGGTCATTTGAGATAGAAGAAGAAGCATGCTCAATATCCTTAATTTCCATGGATGCTAATTTATCCTTTAACATGCAATTTTTCCTTTTTAAGCACTTAATTTTCTTTTTAGCATCAGCCAAATCATCACTAGTACTCGAAATTATTTTTACAAGAATAGAAGTGGATAAGTTGTGTACCTCACTTACCGAGAAGTTCAATTCCGAGGTCGAGCCTCCCCCTTCACTTGAGCTTTTCTCCTCTTCAAACTCGGATGCCGTGGAGACAATGTCATCAATTCCCATTAGTGCAAAATGGGAAACAAAATGCTCCTCCTCCTCCGATGAAGATGGATCATCTCATGTAGTCTTCAAGTTTTGCACCTTCTTCTCCTTCTTTTTTGATTTCTTATTTCCTTCCTTCTTTTTCAAGAGAGGACACTCATCTCTCATGTGTCCTTCTCCTTGGCAATTGTAGCAAATAATCTTCTTTGATTTATTTTTTCTCCTTGATTCTTTCCTACCATGAGACTTGTTAGTAGAAAATTATTTAAATGCTTTTCTTACCTTTCTTACCATGTAGGCTTCCGCATCACTACCCATGGAAGCGCTAGATTCCTCCGAATCGGATGATGAGACGTCCTTCTTCTTGCCTTTTCCCTTGTTTACCACAAGGGCTATACTCTTTGGCTTGTAGTATGACTCTTCGATTGTTCCTCCAACTCGAGTCTCATGAAGCTCCATGGTTGAGAAAAATTCCTCTAGAGACGTTTTCTCTAGATCCTTAGAAATATAGTACGAGTCCAACATTGAGCTCCAAGTTGACATTCTTGGGAAGGCATTGAGGGCTTTCATCACAATGTCTCGGTTGGATAATTGTTCCCCTACACTTGTTAGCCCAATAAGAATTTCTTTAAATCTAGCATGTAAGCTTGTTACCTTCTCCCCTTTGTCAAGCTTGATATTGTTGGAACTTGGATGGCTAGAGAGGGGGGGTGAATATAGCCAGACACAATTTTCTTGAGCTTTCAAAAACTTTCTGCACTTCAAGAGTTAGGCAGCGGAAACAAACAACACAAGTGCAGAAACAGAATTGAAGAATAGAAATCAAAACAAAGTCAACAAACCAAACGACACAACGATGTACAAGGTTCGGGGATAACTTGCCCCTACTCCTTGGCGTGCCCGTAAGGTGGGCGATCCCTTGATCGTCGGCAGATCAAGCCCCGGTGAACCCGAATAAGATAGAGCCTCCTTCTCGGTGGAGAAACCTCTCCACAGATCTCACGGATGATGAAACTTGAGTATAGGAGATCACACAAGAAGGAACACTCACAAAGATCTCACAGGAATGCAACAAGATCGCTCAAGCACAAAGCAACAGAGAGCACAACTCCAGAACTAAAACTTCACTCGTTTTTTCAGTCTTCCTTGTTGTCGCTCCTCTGCTTCCAGCCTCGTCTTAAGCCTCTGCTCTCATCACCAGGCTCTCCATCAGCATCCACTGAAGCCACAGCCTGACTCCCTGACTCCCTGAGCACTCAGTCTACTGAAGACCCTCTCCAACTGAGCCTCCGTCAGTTGCCAGCTGCTCTCCAGACGCCATTGAGACCTGAAACAAGGAAACAACCAAACCTGCTCCAAGAAAAGCCTCCCATTGACTCTCCTCCAATGTTTGAATCATCCCTGTAAAGCCTGCACACTCCAATAGAAGCTTAGCAATGCATATCAAAACATATCAGTAGTGTATCAGAGAATCGGCAGAGAAAACAGACGCGATCAGAAACTTCTGACAGCGTATTTGAATCTGCTCCTGATCGGTCCCCAGACCGATCAGGAAGGACCCTGATCGGTCACCAGACCGATCCAGCAGTCTTCTGCACACTCCTGATTGGTCCCCAGACCAATCCAGCATTCTGCTGCACACTCCAGATCGGTCCCCAGACCAATCAGGTTGTGGCCTGATCGGTCACCAGACCGATCAGGACATGCTCAGACCGATCAGGACCCACCCTGATCGGTCATAGTGAGGAACTCGCGACATTTGATCGTTCTCCAGAACGGTCTGAACAGTGTTCCTGATCTGTCACCAGACCGATCAGGAGCAGATCAGCAGGGGAACTCAACTCAGTGTGGGCTCCCTGATCGGTCACCAGACCGATCAGGAGCTGAGCAGTGAGTGAACTGCACTCTCCCTGATCGGTCACCAGACCGATCAGGAGCCG
Organism: Boesenbergia rotunda; assembly: GCA_024364735.1. Taxonomy (NCBI): domain Eukaryota; kingdom Viridiplantae; phylum Streptophyta; class Magnoliopsida; order Zingiberales; family Zingiberaceae; genus Boesenbergia; species Boesenbergia rotunda. Next base: position 394,485 of record JAGFNQ010000479.1, read on the forward strand.
AGCAGTAAGTTCCAGCCTCACTGTGTGCTCCCTGATCGGTCACCAGACCGATCAGTCATCGCTGGATCGGTCACCAGACCGATCCACGAATGAGCACCGTGCCAGCTTCCCTGATCGGTCACCAGACCGATCCAGGCAAGGTGAAATCCACTCTAAGTCAAGAGAACAAGCCTCCAGCCCTTCTCTAACTTGTTCATAGTCCCCCGAACCAAGACTCCGTGCCCAGTTTCACTCACCGGGACTTCAACCTAGCCCTCCAAGCTAGGACCTGGCTTCACTCACCAGGGTTTCGGTCACCCGGCTTCACTCACCGGGACCCAGCTTCACTCACCGGGATTTCAACATAGCTTCACTCACTAGGATTTCATCACCTGGCTTCACTCACCAGGATCCGGCTTCACTCACCGGGATTTCAACCTAGCTTCACTCACTAGGATTTCCATCACCTGGCTTCACTCACCAGGACCCGGCTTCACTCACCAGGATTTCCATCACCTGGCTTCACTCACCAGGACCCGGCTTCACTAGGACCCGGCTTCACTCACCGGGATTTCCAACACCTGGCTTCAATCACCAGGACCCGGCTTCACTCACCGGGATTTCTAACACCTGGCTTCACTTACCAGGACCTGGTTTCACTCACCGAGATTTCCAACACCTGGCTTCACTCACCAGGACTTTTTCACACCTAGCCCTCCAAGCTAGGACTTTTCACACCTAGCCCTCCAAGCTAGGACTTTTTCCCACCTAACCCTCCAAGTTAGGACTATTCACACCAGGCTCTCATCACCTAACCCTCGTCTTAAGCCTCTGCTCTCATCACCAGGCTCTCCATCAGCATCCACTGAAGCCACAGCCTGACTCCCTGACTCCCTGAGCACTCAGTCCACTGAAGACCCTCTCCAACTGAGCCTCCGTCAGTTGCCAGCTGCTCTCCAGACGCCATTGAGACCTGAAACAAGGAAACAACCAAACCTGCTCCAAGAAAAGCCTCCCATTGACTCTCCTCCAATGTTTGAATCATCCCTGTAAAGCCTGCACACTCAAATAGAAGCTTAGTAATGCATATCAAAATATATCAGCAGTGTATCAGAGAATCGGCAGAGAAAACAGACTCGATCAGAAACTTCTGACAGCGTATTTGAATTAAAGTTCTGCTCCTGATCGGTCCCCAGACCGATCAGGAAGGACCCTGATCGGTCACCAGACCGATCCAGCAGTCTTCTGCACACTCCTGATTGGTCCCCAGACCAATTCAGCATTCTGCTGCACACTCCAGATCAGTCCCCAGACCAATCAGGCTGTGGCCTGATCGGTCACCAGACCGATCAGGACATGCTCAGACCGATCAGGACCCACCCTGATCGGTCATAGTGAGGAACTCGCGACATTTGATCGTTCTCCAGAACGGTCTGAAAAGTGTTCTAGATCGGTCACCAGACCGATCAGGAGCAGATCAGCAGGGGAACTCAACTCAGTGTGGGCTCCCTGATCGGTCACCAGACCGATCAGGAGCTGAGCAGTGAGTGAACTGCACTCTCCCTGATCGGTCACCAGACTGATCAGGAGCCGAGCAGTAAGTTCCAGCCTCACTGTGTGCTCCCTGATCGGTCACCAGACCGATCAGTCATCGCTGGATCGGTCACCAGACCGATCCACGAACGAGCACCGTGCCAGCTTCCCTGATCGGTCACCAGACCGATCCAGGCAAGGTCAAATCCACTCTAAGTCAAGAGAACAAGCCTCCAGCCCTTCTCTAACTCGTTCATAGTCCCCCGGACCAAGACTCCGTGCCCAGTTTCACTCATCGGGACTTCAACCTAGCCCTCCAAGCTAGGACCTGGCTTCACTCACCAGGGTTTCGGTCACCCGGCTTCACTCACCGGGATTTCAACCTAGCTTCACTCACTAGGATTTCATCACCTGGCTTCACTCACCAGGACCCGACTTCACTCACCGGGATTTCAACCTAGCTTCACTCACTAGGATTTTCATCACCTGGCTTCACTCACCAGGACCCGGCTTCACTCACCGGGATTTCAACCTAGCTTCACTCACTAGGATTTCCATCACCTGGCTTCACTCACCAGGACCCGGCTTCACTCACCGGGATTTCCATCACCCGGCTTCACTCACCAGGACCCAGCTTCACTCACCGGGATTTCCAACACCTGGCTTCACTCACCAGGACCCGGCTTCACTCACCGGGATTTCCAACACCTGGCTTCACTCACCAGGATCCGGTTTCACTCACCGGGATTTCCAACACCTAGCTTCACTCACCAGGACTTTTTCGCACCTAGCCCTCCAAGCTAGGACTTTTCACACCTAGCCCTCCAAGCTAGGACTTTTTCCCACCTAACCCTCTAATTTAGGACTTTTCACACCTAGCCCTCCAAGCTAGGACTTTTCACATGCCAGCGTGTGATCTCCCGATCCACTTGGACTTAATCCGAATTCAACCAAACTTGAATCAAACTTAAATCGGTGTCAACACCAAAACAACAATTAGGGTCAGACTACATCAACAATCTCCCCCTTTTTGTTGTTTAACAACCCGATTTAAGTTTAGGCATTAATGATCAATTGAAGGCAGTTCAATTATCGTAAGGGAATCAAAATCCTCCCCCTACAATAACCCTAAACTTGATCAACCATTTCTCCCCCTTGTCAAACATCGAAAAGGGTATGGTTATTAAGTTTGAACATACCTCCCCCTCAAACACGGGTCTCTCCCCAAACCCAAAATAATCAAAGGATAATTTTTTGAATTGCATATGAAGGGCATATACCATAAATGTATCATGGCAACAATGTATATGCATTATACGCCAAAAAGTGTGAATTGCACATGAAACCATATACAGAAATATATCATGGTCAAGCATGTATATGTTTCATATGACAAGTAAGGAATGCAGCTGTATCGGACACATAGTCCTGATTGGTCTCCGTGACCGATCAGGTTCGTTGATTATTTGATACAGAAATATTTCTTGTTAGTCTGGGGAGCGATCAGATTTCAGAAATTTTTTTGAAAATCTGATACATTCCTGATCAGACTGCATTAAAAATTGACATTCCACAACAGGGGTGTAGACTCTATTGATATTCGATGTTTCAGAAAAATTTCTGAAACACGACATTAAGAGCAAGAGTCATGACTCAACAAATCCTTTTCTTATGAATTTGAACATTCCAACATAGGTTTGTATCAAATCAGCATTTTAATACTTGATGTTTCAGAAAAATTTCTGAGAATCAAGAATCTTAAAAATTCCTACCCTTCTTTGAACACTTGAACAAACTTGTACTCACTTAGTACCAGGTTTGTACCAATGGAAGATCAAGTATGGTCATGTTCTTGGAATAATCAGGTATGTATCAGATTTGTTTGTATCAGAATGATCAAGTAATCTGATACAACTTGATGAAATGGGATCGGACTAAGGAGTAGTCTGATACCTCTGATCAGTGTTGATCTGATTGGTCACCGGGCCGTTCAGTATGATTCCTGATCGGTCACCAGAACGATCAGGGTGAGTTCTGATCGGTCGGTGGACCGATCAAGTTTGACACAGACTATTTTCTGAACCTGATCAGTTTTAGAAATAGATTTGTTTCAACCCTTAACCATTCCCAAACCCTAATTCAAATAGTTTTAATCCATTTGGTCCTAAGGGTTCCCTCAATCAAAATATATTTCTTCAAACAATTATCAATATATGATACTAATATCAAATTTCCAAAACATGATCAGATTTCATGATACAAACAAAAATACGATCAAATTTTCAAAAACATGCTTGTATCAAGTTAGTATCAACCTATGATCAATTTCTAAATTCTGATCAGTTTGATGTATGTTTATAACATGCTTGCTCCACCTAGTTGAAATTAAATTTGTATCAACTCCATAATCCTAATTCCCTATTCCATTAATAATACAACTTTAGGGTGAAGCAAATAAATACAAGTTTGAAAACATGATCCAGAAAAACATGGTGAAACTGAATATGTTGGGGATGTATACATATATATATACTAAGTCCTAGAACCTTGATTTTGTTTGATACAAAGAAAGCCCAAAGTCATACATCATAGTGAATTTGAAACTCATGTCATTTGTTTGATGATGCCTTGTGAGGTTTTATGATGATCATAACAAACTATGTATTCCTCAAAACTTTGCATGCAATACATTAACGTTACTAACACATACAGTAAATCATGGCATACTTGATCATGTTCACCAAACAAATTACCTTAAGAAAAAGTTAAGCCCAAACCTTAAGCTCATGTTTTTTGTTTGGTGATGCTTTATTAGTACAAACTATGTGTTAATCCTTGTTTTTTAGCATGCATTCATGTTGTATAACATATACAAGAAAATGGACTCCTTAGGCTTGACATAAGGCATATCATAAACCATGAATTGCAGGAAAACATAAATTGCAACAATAAACCTAATTATCCTAAACAATCCATGGCAAGAGTAAGTTATGTGTCAACCTAAACCATTCATGTGAATATTTTTTTTTCTCAAAACTTGTTTATTTATTTTGAAGCATGGATATACTATCATTCGTTGCATGATAAGTTTCCTTATTTCCCAAATGAGATTTCATAAATCACTAGCCAAGGGATCATCTTGTTATAAGAACTAAGACAATGAAGCTCAAACCATTTAATTCAAATTTTCCATAACCAACCATGTAAATGACATTTTTCCTTGGTCATGGGTTTGGAGCACCAAATATCAACCTCCAATGTTGATAGATGCTCCCCCTCAAATAATGCTTATACAATTCGAAATATGGAAGTTTTAGGTACCCAAATTTTGGGACCTAATGAACTTTCAATGAAAGACTTTGGCACCCATGCCTTAGTCATTTTCTTTCTAGCTTTTTGAACCATAGAATTATTTTGTGCTCTAAATTGGGTTCTTGACATTAAAGATATGACACTAGGTTCTTTAGGTTGGTAACCCAAACCAACCTTGTTGTAAGCCGCCTTTTGTGAGTTTAAAATCATATCTAGGGTTTTGGAACTTGTTGATAATTTCTCAAGAATATTCTTGAGGTTTTCAATTTCACCCTTCAAGCCCTTATTTTCATCCTCAAGATTTTTAACATGCAAGTCATCCATTGCCTCATCCTTAGAGGATTTCTTATGAAAATCATTAATATCCTCCACCCTAGAGGATTTCAATTCTTCTACTTCCAATTTCAACAATTTAACTTTGTTCTTGGATTTTTTAAGCAACCTAGCTAGACATGCAATGGTTCTATAACACTTATCTAGCTCGGGAGAGATTACCTCTTCATCATCCGAAGATGATGAAGGCGCGGTTGAGGAGCTTGATTCGTCTCCACTCTCCTCTTCATTTGAATCCTCTATGGCCATGAGGGCACGGTGATGAGTGTACTTCTCCTCCTTCTCTTCTTTGGATGAACTAGAGGACGATTCATCCAATGTGACCCTCAAGGCCTTCTTTTTCTTCTTTGATTTATCCTTCTTCTTCTTTAACTTTGGACATTCATCCTTGTAATGTCCTTTCTTACTACATTCATAACACGTAATATTAGACTTATCAATCTTAACTTCACTAGGGTTACCTTTACCCTTGAGGCACCGACTCATCCTCATCATCCTTCTAACAAAGTTGGCCATCTCGGAGGAAGAAGACCAGCTGCTCTCCTCCTCGGACTCGGATGAGGATGAAGATGAAGAGACTTCCTTCCCCTTCTTCTTCTTCTTGTTGTCACCTGCCACTAAGGCAATACCTTTCTCTTTTGAACTTTTGTTAGAGATCTCATGTAGTTCCATTTCACAAAATAGATCTTCTAACTTAACACAAGATAAATCCTTGGACACCTTATAAGCGTCCACCATGGATGACCACAAGGCGTTCCTAGGAAAAGCTTCGAGGACATACCTTATAAGATCTCGGTTCTCTACCTTCTCATTAATGGAGTGGAGACCGTTGAGGATTTCTTTGAATCGTCCATGGAGTATACTTACAGTTTCATCCTCTTCCATGGATAGATTTTGGAGTTGGCTGAGAAAGAGATCCTTCTTGGCAGTCCGGGTGTCTTGAGTGCCTTCATGGAGCTCAATGATCTTGCTCCATAGGTCTTTAGCACTTGTGATGGGACCAACCTTGATTAGTTGGTCCTTGGTCAATCTGCATTGCAAAGTTATCATCGCTTTCGCATCGGCTTCACCTTTCCGGATTTGATCTGCCGACCAACTTGAGAAGTCCATCTCTTTTCCCTCAGCATCTTTAGGAGTTAAAAAACCTTCCTTGACAACAAACCACATGCTGAGGTTGGTTTTGAGGTAAAACTCCATCATCAACCTCCAATATGGAAAATCAGTGCCGTCGAAGAGTGGAGGTCGGTTTGTGCTCATTCCTTCTCTTCCAGCCATCTTGTTGATAACTCTCGGATGTTAAGCCGCTTGTACAGAGCCCCAAGCTCTGATACCACTTGTTGGAACTTGGATGGCTAGAGACGGGGGGTGAATATAGCCAGACACAATTTTCTTAAGCTTTCAAAAACTTTCTGCACTTCAAGAGTTAGGCAGCGGAAACAAACAACACAAGTGCAGAAACAGAATTGAAGAACAGAAATCAAAACAAAGTTAGCAAACCATACGACACAACGATGTATAAGGTTCGGGGATAACTTGCCCCTACTCCTTGGCGTGCCCGTAAGGTGCGTGATCCCTTGATCGTCGGCAGATCAAGCCCCGGTGAACTCGGATAAGATAGAGCCTCCTTCTCGGTGGAGAAACCTCTCCACAGATCTCACGGATGATGGAACTTGAGTACAGGAGATCACACAAGAAGGAACACTCACAAAGATCTCACAGGAATGCAACAAGATCGCTCAAGCACAAAGCAACAGAGAGCACAACCCCACAGCTAAAACTTCACTCGTTTTTTCAGTCTTCCTTGTTGTCGCTCCTCTGCTTCCAGCCTCGTCTTAAGCCTCTGCTCTCATCACCAGGCTCTCCATCAGCATCCACTGAAGCCACAGCCTGACTCCCTGACTCCCTGAGCACTCAGTCCACTGAAGACCCTCTCCAACTGAGCCTCCGTCAGTTGCCAGCTGCTCTCCAGACGCCATTGAGACCTGAAACAAGGAAACAACCAAACCTGCTCCAAGAAAAGCCTCCCATTGACTCTCCTCCAATGTTTGAATCATCCCTGTAAAGCCTGCACACTCAAATAGAAGCTTAGTAATGCATATCAAAATATATCAGCAGTGTATCAGAGAATCGGCAGAGAAAACAGACTCGATCAGAAACTTCTGACAGCGTATTTGAATTAAAGTTCTGCTCCTGATCGGTCCCCAGACCGATCAGGAAGGACCCTGATCGGTCACCAGACCGATCCAGCAGTCTTCTGCACACTCCTGATTGGTCCCCAGACCAATTCAGCATTTTGCTGCACACTCCAGATCAGTCCCCAGACCAATCAGGCTGTGGCCTGATCGGTCACCAGACCGATCAGGACATGCTCAGACCGATCAGGACCCACCCTGATCGGTCATAGTGAGGAACTCGCGACATTTGATCGTTCTCCAGAACGGTCTGAACAGTGTTCTAGATCGGTCACCAGACCGATCAGGAGCAGATCAGCAGGGGAACTCAACTCAGTGTGGGCTCCCTGATCGGTCACCAGACCGATCAGGAGCTGAGCAGTGAGTGAACTGCACTCTCCCTGATCGGTCACCAGACCGATCAGGAGCCGAGCAGTAAGTTCCAGCCTCACTGTGTGCTCCCTGATCGATCACCAGACCGATCAGTCATCGCTGGATCGGTCACCAGACCGATCCACGAACGAGCACCGTGCTAGCTTCCCTGATCGGTCACCAGACTGATCCAGGCAAGGTCAAATCCACTCTAAGTCAAGAGAACAAGCCTCCAGCCCTTCTCTAACTCGTTCATAGTCCCCCGGACCAAGACTCCGTGCCCAGTTTCACTCACCGGGACTTCAACCTAGCCCTCCAAGCTAGGACCTGACTTCACTCACCAGGGTTTCGGTCACCCGGCTTCACTCACCGGGATTTCAACCTAGCTTCACTCACTAGGATTTCATCACCTGGCTTCACTCACCAGGACCCGACTTCACTCACCGGGATTTCAACCTAGCTTCACTCACTAGGATTTCCATCACCTGGCTTCACTCACCAGGACCCGGCTTCACTCACCGGGATTTCAACCTAGCTTCACTCACTAGGATTTCCATCACCTGGCTGCACTCACCAGGACCCGGCTTCACTCACCGGGATTTCCATCACCCGGCTTCACTCACCAGGACCCAGCTTCACTCACCGGGATTTCCAACACCTGGCTTCACTCACCGGGATTTCCAACACCTGGCTTCACTCACCAGGATCCGGTTTCACTCACCGGGATTTCCAACACCTAGCTTCACTCACCAGGACTTTTCGCACCTAGCCCTCCAAGCTAGGACTTTTCACACCTAGCCCTCCAAGCTAGGACTTTTTCCCACCTAACCCTCTAAGTTAGGACTTTTCACACCTAGCCCTCCAAGCTAGGACTTTTCACATGCCAGCGTGTGATCTCCCGATCCACCTGGACTTAATCCGAATTCATCCAAACTTGAATCAAACTTAAATCGGTGTCAACACCAAAACAACAATTAGGGTCAGACTGCATCAACAGATATTATTGAGTTGGGAGTGAAAAAGATCTCTTTTGGCCATCTTCGCCTCCGAGGTGCCTTCATGAAGTTCCACTAACTTGTCCCATAAATCCTTGGCGCTTGAGTAGTTTCCAATCCTTGTCACTTCTTGTTGAGGAAGCACACTAAGTAGATGATGCAAGGCCTTTGAATTTGCCAAGTGATCCTCTTTTTGCTTCTTGCTCCACCTTACTTTCTCAAGAAGCTTGTTTTCTTGATCCCTAGGTATCTCAAAACCGTTTTCCATGATTAGCATAATATCAAAGTCGGTATTGAAAAATACCTCCATTCTCTTCTTCCACCATGAAAATTCTCCCTCGAATTTTGGCGGTTGAATGTGCGAGCCGGCCATTTCAATGATTGCTCTTCTTGGCGGTTAGTCCGTTGAAGGCGTCCTTGCGCTCTGATACCACTTGTTAGGATCGATGGCTCGGCTAGAGGGGGGGTGAATAGCTCTTTTCGGTTTCTCTACAAAATTGCTAGCACAATACAAACAAAATATGTGAAAGACAAAAGAACAATGCTAACTCAGAGTACTTTTACTTGGTATCCACCTGAACGGGTGACTAATCCAAGGATCCACACGGTTGCACACTCTCCACTATGAAACCCTCCTTCAAAGGTGGAGAAACCTTTACAAACGTTGTCTTCTTCCTCTTTACAAGATCACGATGAAAGCTAGAGGAAGAGTAGATCAATTGGGGCACTAGCAGCACTTCAGTACAGTAGAGAATGTTGATGCAGTCTGACCCGATTGTTGTTTTGGTGTTGACACCGATTTAAGTTTGGTTGAGTAATTCAGATTAAGTCCTGGTCGGGGACTGGGCACGGGGTGATTGAAATCTCGGTGAGTGAAGTCGGGTCCTGGTGAGTGAAGTCAGGTGACGAAAATCCCGGTGAGTGAAGCCGGGTGCTGGTGAGTGAAGCCGGGTGACGGAGATCTCGGTGAGTGAAGCCGGGTCCTGGTGAGTGAAGCCAGGTAACCGAAATCCCGGTGAGTGAAGCCGGGTCCTGATGAGTGAAGTCAGGCGACTGAAATCTCGGTGAGTGAAGTCGGGTCCTAGTGAGTGAAGCCAGGTGACTGAAATCTCGGTGAGTGAAGCCGGGTCCTAGCGAGTGAAGCTAGGTGATCGAAACCCTGGTGAGTGAAGCCAGGTCCTAGTGAGTGAAGCTAGGTTGAATGAAGTCCCAGTGAGTGAAGCTGGGCACGGAGTCTTGGTCCGGGGGACTGAGCACGAGTCAGAGAAGGCTAGGAAGCCTGTTCTCGGGACTTAGAGTTGAATTGGTCGGAGCTGGATCGGTCTGGAGACCGATCAGAGAGTTGGCACAAACTCCTTGTTGTGGATCGGTCTGGTGACCGATCCAGTGAAGTCTGATCGTTCTGGTGAACGATCAGAGAGAGAACAGAATGTTTCTGTTAGGCTCCTGATCGTTCTGGTGAACGATCAGGGAGAGAATAGAAATGTCTCTGTTTGTCATCTGATCATTCTGGTGAACGATCAAAGAGAGATCAGAAGGCTTCTGGAGAAACCCTTAATCGGTCTTCGTGACCAATCAAGGATCGATCTATCCACACCCTGACCGATCAGGATGGCTCCTGATCGGTCAGGGAGTGACCTGATCGGTCACCAGACCGATCAGGGCACAACCTGATCGGTCAGGTGACCGATCAGGTGTTTGGTTCCTGCGGGTTGTGGCAAGCAAACTGCTGGATTGATCAGAGTGACCGATCCACATCCCTGATCGGTCAGTGTGACCGATCACAAGAAGATCCGCGATCCCTGTGACCTCACTAGACCGATCAAGCTAGAGCTTGATCATTAGGGCTTTCACTGATCGGTCTGGTGACCGATCAGGATCATCACTGATCGGTCTAGTGACCAATCAGTGTCTGAACTTTAATTTGAAAACGTTGTCAGAACGCTCTGATCTCACACTGAATCCTTCTGATACCAGTGATTTCCTTTTGATATGCTTTGCTAAGCTCTGATGAGTTTGTAGGTGAGACAGGTATGACTCAAACGAAAGAGGAGGGTCAACTGGAGACTTTCTGTCCAACAGGTTTGGCTGTTTTCTCTTCTCAGGTTTCAACGGCTTCTGGCGCGGCTGGTGACTGACCGGAGGCTCAGCTGGAGAGGTCTTTAGTGGACTGAGTGCTCAGTGGAGGTCAGTGGGTCAGGCTGTGGCTCAATGGATGCTGACGAAGCTTAGCGATGAGGAGAGGAAGCTTAAGAAGAAGCTGGGAAGCAGAGGAGCAAGAGAAAAAAACAGACAGAAAACTTGAGAAGTTTGGTTCTGGGTTTTGAGCTCTCTGTGTAGTTTCTTGCTTGAGCGTTCCTGTGAGATTTGTGTGAGCGTTCCTGTGAATTTTCTCAATTTGTATATCATTCCTACTTATAATCTCTCTGATCAGATGATAGCGGCGAAGCACGTGTTTGGATCGCTGATGAGACCTTGGTTCCTTTGCTTGTGCAATAGCTCCATTGTTGTCGCAATAAACCGGTATTGCTTCATCAATGGTTGGAACCTCACCAAGTTTTGAGACAAACTTCTTGATCCAGACTGCTTCCGTGGTAGAATCCGCTACGGTGTCTTGTTTGGAACTCTTCCAACTTATTGCGCCTCCATTCAAGATAAATACGTATCCAGACTGAGATTTGGAATCATCCTTATCTGTCTAGAAACTGGCATCTGTATACCCACGTATTACCATATCTCCTTCTCCATATATTAGGAACACATCCTTAGTTCTTCTTAAGTGCTTAAGGATTGTCTTGACAGCCGCCCAGTGATCCATACCTGGATCAGACTAGTATCTGCTCGTGACGCTCAGAGCATACGATACATCGGGCCTTGTACATAACATAGCATACATGATAGATCCTATCGCGGATGCATAAGGAATCTTATTCATGCAAATCCTCTCGTCTTCTGTGCGCGGACACATAAACTTTGAAAGGTTGATCCCATGCCTGATGGGAAGGTAACCTTTCTTGGATTCCGACATGCTAAACCCTTTTAGCATTCGGTTTATATATGTAGACTGCGAAAGACCAAACAACCGTTTTGATCTATCTCTATAGATTTTAATCCCAAGGATATAGGTTGCTTCTCCCAGGTCTTTCATGGAGAAAGTTTTGGATAACCAAATTTTAACTGTCTGTAAAACTGATACATCGTTTCCTATAAGTAACATGTCATCGACATATAATACTAGGAATACGACTGCACTCCCACTAACCTTCTTGTACACACAAGGTTCGTCAGGATTTTGTGAGAAATCAAACTCTTTGATTGTCTCATCAAAACGGATGTTCCAGCTCCTTGATGCTTGCTTCAGTCCATATATGGATCGTCGAAGCTTGCATACTTTGGTTTTATCAACCGATGTGAAACCTTCAGGTTGTATCATGTATACATCCTTAAGCAGGTTTCCATTAAGGAAAGTTGTTTTCACATCCATTTGCCATATCTCATAATCATAATGAGCTGCTATGGCTAGGAGCATCCGAATGTATTTAAGCATAATTACCTTCCATGTCGGTTTTCTTCTTGAAAACCCACTTGCACCCTAGGGTTTAATCCCTTCAGGTGGGTTAACCAAGTCCCATACTTGGTTTTCGTATATGGAATCCATTTCCGACTTCATGGCTTCAAGCCATTTGTCCCTTTCTGAACTTTTCAGAACATCTTCATAACTGATAGGTTCGTCATCAGTTATGAGTAACACGTCGTTCGATTCACTTATGAGAAATCCGTATCTCTCTGGAATATTGCGTGTTCTATCAGACCTACGAAGAGGTGGTGTTGTTTTAGGTTCAACTGATAGCTCATCATCATGAGTTATTGGTTGTGGGTCTGGACTAGGTGACTCTGTAATGTCTATTGGAGTTTCTTGAACTTCATCAAGTTCAATGCCACTCCCACTGTTTTCTTGTAAAAGAAATTCTCTTTCAAGAAATACAACATGCCTTGAAACAAACACCTTTTGTTCCAAGGGATGATAGAATTGGTAACCCTTCGTTTCCTTAGGGTATCCAATAAATAGACATCTATCAGACTTAGCATCCAATTTGTCTGATACAGTCCGCTTCACATAAGCAGGACAACCCCATATCTTAAGGTGAGTTAAGTGAGGTTTCTTACTATTCCATGTCTCATATGGAGTAGTAGAGACTACCTTGGTCGGGACTCTGTTTAGCAAGTAAACAGCTGTCTTAAGTGCATAGCCCCAAAAGGATTTTGGAAGAGTTGCATGATTCATCATCGACCTAACCATGTCCATCAAGGTTCGGTTGCGCCTCTCAGATACACCATTATGCAGTGGTGTATACGGCGGAGTCCATTGGGACGATATCCCATTGTCCCTAAGATAATCTTGAAACTCTTGACTTAAGTATTCACCACCCCGATCAGATCGAAGTATCTTAATACTTTTGCCAAGCTGTTTCTCTACTTCATTTCTGAACTCTTTGAATTTCTCAAAAGCTTCAGATTTATGTTTCATCAAGAACACGTACCCGAATCGTGAGTGATCATCGATAAAGGTGATGAAGTAGCTATAGCCTCCTTGTGCAAGAGTTGACATTTGTCTACATACATCAGTATGTATTAGACCAAGCAATTCTCCCACTGGATTACCTTTTCCAGAAAAGGGTAATTTGGTCATCTTGCCTTTTAAGCATGATTCGCATGTATCAAATGAACCGGGTTCAAATAATTCCAAAATTTCACATCGGTGTAATTCGGTCATGCGTTTCTTACTTACATGGCCAAGACGGCAATGCCAAGTGTAGGAGTCTATTCGATTATCTATTCGAGCACGTTTGTTGCTAACTTCGATATTGAAACCGTCATTGGATAAATCTAACGTGTAGATACCATTGCACAAAGTTGCATTCCCATAAAGAACGCTATTTAAAGTTATGTAACAACAATTGTTACTAAAAGTTAAATGATAACCCTTTTCATTCAAACATGAAATAGATACAATGTTCTTTATTAACGAAGGAACAAAATAACAATTATCCAATTCTAAGACACGTCCAGTGGGGAGCTTTAGCAAATATGTTCCGATGGCAACAGCAGCAATCTTTGCTCCATTTCCAACTCGCAAATTTGCTTCTCCTTTGACGAGTCTTCTTCTATTCCTTAGCCCCTGTATGTCATTACATATATGTGAGCTACACCCAGTATCAAGTACCCAGGTATTTGAGGAAATAGAGTGACATTCAATAACGAAGATACCTGAAGAGGATGGGGCATCGGATGCCTTATTCTTCAAGGACTCAAGATAAACCTTGCAGTTTCTTCGCCAGTGACCCTCCTTGCCACAATGATGGCAAGTTCCTTTTGGTTTCTTTTCAGTCTTTTTGGCCTTTTTCTTTTTCCCTTTATTCTGTTCTTTGGCCTTCCTCTTAGAACCTTTCTTCGAGGAACCAACTAATAGTACCGTCTTTTGATCCGGCTTTACAGAAGGCTCCACAGTCTTCAGCAGGTTGAGCAACTCAGGAATGGTAGTCTCTAGTTTGTTCATCCGATAGTTCATCACAAATTGTGAATAACTTTTGGGCAAACAACTCAGAATTAAGTCAATACTTAGTTCACGATCCATTGCAAAACCGAGTGTGCTCAGTCGCTCAATGTACCCCAACATCTTTAACACAAACTGTGAGGCAGAAGTGTCTTCCTGCATCTTAGTGGTGAAGAGGAGTCTGGAGACTTCGAACCTTTCGGATCTCGCCTGCTCTTCAAACAACTCATTAAGATGGAAGATGATGGTATAACCCTAAGTCCACTATTTTAGGGTCTTTGGATGTAAAGTCTACATTTTAAATACCAAAGATGACCTAAGGAAATTTGAGTCTAAAGCCGATGAAGGAATTCTAGTAGGGTATTCATTGACTAGTAGGGGTTATAGAGTGTACAACAAAAGGACAAAAGTGATTGAGGAGTCCTCAAATGTCAAATTTGATAAAACAACTAGTACCTACCCAAGAAAGACTTCAATTGATAAGGATATAGAAGATGTCCAACCCCTTGCCCAAAGAATCCAAGACCTACATTTGGAGGGCAATGATCAAGGGGGAGTAAGAAGTACCCTAGAGGATGAGGAAGAAGGAGTAAATGAACCCACAACCTCTAGGCACTTGAGACATCACCATGATCACCCTATTGACCAAATAGTGGGTGATGTAACTCAAGGAGTACGGACTAGGTCCTACTTTAGGGATCAAACTAGTCAAATAGCTCTTATCTCCCAATTAGAACCCAAATCCATTGATGAAGCATTGGGAGATGTTGATTGGTTCTTAGCCATGCAAGAAGAGCTAAATCAATTTGAAAGGAGTGAAGTTTGGGAGTTGGTTCCTAGACCCAATGATTGCACTATTGTGACCACTAGATGGGTTTTTAGGAACAAACTAGATGACCAAGGTAAAATCACTAGGAACAAGGCTAGATTGGTAGCTAGGGGGTTCAACCAAGTTGAGGGACTAGATTATGATGAGACTTATGCCCCTGTAGCTAGGTTAGAATCAATTAGAATTCTACTAGCCTATGCCGTTCACATGGCTTTCACACTCCACCAAATGGATGTGAAGTCGGCATTCCTTAATGGGATCATTAAGGAAGAGGTTTATGTAGAACAACCCCCAGGGTTTGAGGACCCTAACTTTCCAAGACACGTGTTCAAATTAAGAAAAGCCTTATATGGATTGAAACAAGCTCCCCGGGCTTGGTATGAAAGGCTTTCCTCATTTTTAGTGTCTAAGGGGTTTAGGAGAGGAACAATTGACCCTACATTGTTCCTAAAATCTAAGGATAAGGACATATTTGTTGCTCAAGTCTATGTAGACGATATCATTTTTGGGTCAACAAATAATGACTTCCTACAAGAATTCATCAAGTGTATGGAAGATGAACTTGAGATGAGTCTTGTAGGAGAGTTAACCTTCTTCTTAGGCCTTCAAGTTAAGCAAACAAATGAAGGTATACATATTTTTCAAACCAAATATGCTAAGGAGATGTTAAAGAAATTTGGTTTAGAAAATACTAAGGTAACATCTACACCCATAGGAACCAATGTGAAAATGGACAGTGACATTGAAGGGAAAATTGTAGACTCTAAACAATATAGGAGCATGATTGGTAGCCTCCTATACTTAACCGCTAGTAGACCCGATATACTTTTTGCGGTAGGTATGTGTGCAAGGTACCAATCTTGTGCAAAAGAGTCCCATTTGGTTGTAGTTAAGAGGATCTTAAGATATGTAAAAGGGACCCTTAATGTCGGACTTTGGTATCGTAGAACCCCTAGTGTTGACCTAATTGGATACACCGACTCGGACTATGCGGGTTGCAAGTTAGATAGGAAGAGTACAAGTGGAGGGTGTCAATTCCTTGGGTCTTTCTTAGTTAGTTGGAGTAGTAGGAAACAACCATGCGTTGCCCTATCAACAACGGAAGCGGAATATGTGGCAATGGGTGGGTGTGTTTCCCAACTCCTTTGGATCATGCACACCTTAGAGAATTATGAGTTGCATTACACCAAGGTCAAAGTTGTAGATGCAATCATGCCCTAAATTAGAGGTTTCGATGATTGCCGGTTATTTAAGTTTAAGCTAATACATTGGATCTAACATTGAGATTTAGTGTGCAGTAACGCAAGAAGTCCAAGGAATAGTCGAGGACCGAGTTCTTGGCATGAAGACCCGGAGTTGAGGAAGCTCCAGGCAGGAAGTCCAAGGGATGGTCGAGGACGGAACTCTTGGCATGAAGACCCGGAGTTGGGAGGCTCCAGGCGTGAAGTCCAGGAAACGAGAGGTTTCGCTGGCACAAGGTAATTGAATCCATCGGAAGGTATTCAATCAACCCAGCTGTGAACTGCAGGCTTGAAGTCCAGAGTTAGGCGTATCAATCGATTCACCAATCGATTGGAAGATAACTAATCGATTGGTGAATCGATTCAGACTGACTCTGTGTGGAAACAGGAGGTTCTGTAATCGATTGCTGAATCGATTACAAGCTGTTCTGTCCGCGGACAGAAAGCTTGGTAATCGATCACTCAATCGATTCAGAAACCCTGTAATCGATTGGTGAATTGATTACAAGCTGTTCTGTCCGCAGACAGAACGCTTGGTAATCGATCACTCAATCGATTCAGAAACCCTGTAATCGATTGGTGAATCGATTACAAGCTGTTCTGTGCGTGATAGAACGTTCGGTAATCGATCAGTTAATCGATTCAGGATTCTAATCGATCAGCCAATCGATTCAAGTTCAAATGGTGTAATCCCAGCCATTCATCCAACATTCCTACTGCTCAACGGCTACTTGGTAATCGATTGGGGCTTCTCACCAATCGATTCAGGAAGCAAAAGAAGACCGTTATAAGCGGAAAATCAAGCTCAAACGGTACTACTGTTCCATTGCGATTTGAGCTAGGGTTTTGGTGCTTCAAGCTCTTTGTTCAAGCTCAAGTTTCCAACACCTTCATCAAGCAATCAAAGGAAGGAGAAGCAAGCCGATTGTGTAATACTCTTTCTCTTCTTCTTCCTTGTGTTGTTCTTTGTGAAAGTTTTCAAGGGTGTTGTAAAAGGGTTTCTCCACCCTCGGGGTTGTTCCGAGAAGGAGGTTTGATAGTGAAATCTATGATCGCTGGTGTGGACCCTTGGATTAGTCACCTCAAGGAGGTGGAGACCAAGTAAATACAAGTGTTAGCATTGGATTTGGTGGTGGGTAGACTTTGATTTCTGGTTGAAGGAAAAAGAATCAACTAAAGCGAGCTATTCACCCCCCTCCCTCTAGCTCTACCGATCCTCAACAAAAGTCTTATGTGATAATGTAAGCACAATCAATTTAACTAAAAATCTGGTTCACCATCTAGGACAAAACACATTGAAGTGAAACATCACTTCATTAGAGACCATGTGGCAAGGGGAGATATAGAACTACACTATGTTGAATCAAAGTCGAACCTAGCTGACATATTTACCAAGCCTCTTCCCGAATCAGAGTTTACATCCTTAAGAAGAGGCCTTGGAATGTGTTTTGTAGAAGTATAGGGTGAACTTGGAAATATTAGCCTTGAAAAAGGGTGCTTGATCCATTAGGGTGATACATTTGGCTCACTTGTGCTTATGGCACATTGTTGAACCATTATAAGTATCAATATATGAAAACTAGACCAACTATGGGGAAGACAAGTGTTTAATCAATGGACACTTTGCCCAAAGATCATAGTTGGACATTTTAAATATTTAAAAACCATTCTATACTTTACATGCTTTGCAATACTTTTAAAAGTCAAATGATTACAAAATTGGGTTCAAAGTTTGATACAAAATGTAGTGGTTTTCAAAACTTTTGGATTTTTATCAAAAGTCATACATGTTTGAAATTTTATATGGACTAATATTTTTCCCTGATAGAGTATAACATTTCAAACATGTATGCAAAATTTTACATTTTTTAGAATTTTCTGGGAGTTTCTGAAATTCGGCAGAAAAGCTGAAAAATCAGACTGATGACGTATCAGTCGACTGCCCCATGGGCAGTCGACTGGCACGCCTGTTTTCAGCCACTGAGAGAAATTTCAGAAATTTAAAACTCTCACTTTTGACTCCCTAGGGTTTGGTTGCTTGAGACAATCATTTTGATGGTGTCAAAGGGGGAGAATGGGTGTTTTAAGTTAGAATTTTAACTTAGAATGGATGGTTTAAGTTTCTTTCTAACTTAGAACTTGAATGATTAAAAATGGGGAGAAGACATGGATTAAGGGGGAGGTACCTCTTAGGTTCTGATATGTCTTATATTTTTAATATATTGCTGTTGTTAAGTGGAAACTTAACTTGGAATGTGATTAGAATTGAAAATGGGGAGAAGACATAGATTAAGGGGGAGGTTACCTCTTAGGGTTACTATGTCTCATGCTTTTTCAATTGTTATCTGTTGCTATTGTTATTATGGTTGTTATTTATCTCTAACTTAAACATATTGCCACACATCAAAAAGGGGGAGATTGTTGAGGCAATCGACCCTTAAATGATTGGAAGATCATAGTTTTGATGTGTGTGGGTGAATATGTTTAAAGTTAGAGTGTTGTGTTGTATGTGATGTGTGTGATTGAGTTTGCAGGACTTGGAGAATCACACTTTGGTGGACATATCCGAGGGACGAGAGCCGAGGGAGGAGAGCTCCAAGGGCAAGCCGGGAAGTGGACTTCAAGGGCACACGTGAAGGGTGGCATGGAGGCAAGCCAAGGGAAGGCTTGCGTGCGCATCCGAGGGGCGATAGCTAGAGGAAGAGGACTTCAAGGGGGGAGCCAAGGGAGCAGACCTGAAGGCACACGTGAAGGAGAAGGTCCGGAGTGGCTGGAGCTGAGCTGGGAGGCATGGCAGTCGACTGGCCCATAGGCAGTCGACTGCCAAAACCCACAGAAAGTTTGCAGCCTCGAACCAGTCGACTGACATTTGGGCAGTTGACTGGTATACCTCGAAACTAGTCGTTGGCTAGCAATTAATGCTAGGCTAGTTGACTGCCCCAGGGGCAGTCGACTGGTGCGGGCTGGACAGATTGCGAATCTGTCCTGTTCACCTATAAAAGGAGCACTTTTTGTACGTGCACGGTACGGTTCCGTATAGTATCGAAGTGCTTCTCGTCTGTAGAGTGATTCTTGCTTCCTCTCTCGTATTTCTTCATCTGTAAAGAGGAATATCTTGTTGTAAAGGTTTCTCCACCTCAAGGAGACTTTTTGATAGTGAAAAGTGGTGCTCGCGGCGTGGATCCTTGCACTAGTCACCCATCTGGGTGGATACCAAGTAAACGATAAGTGTTAGCATTGTTTTTATTCCTTTGCATATTATTTCCGCTGCGCTAACAATTCTGTAGAGATCCAAGATCCGAAAAATTGCATTCACCCCCCCTCTGCACGCCTTAAATGATCCTTCATTATCAACTCCCCCACACTTACTTTTCGGCGTCTCGCACAAGTTAACTAAACATGTACCCCTAGATTATTCTCAATCATAGTTAGAAGCAATTGAAAGGAAATTACCTAGGGTTGTCAATTCTAAAAAATCTAGACTCAATAGACTAGTATCTTGTCCTTAAATCAACAACTTAGTATACTTCATCCTTCATGACTCATTGAGATGAACTAAACACACAAAGTCTATCAAGGGAACATTTAGTGGCTCTCTTCCTAAATTCTACATTTTCAATAAAGGTGGAGCTCACTCACACACTACCATGGTTCTTGCGCTACCATAAGCTTGCTTATGCTCTACTCTCCACCATCATTCTTGATTTGGGTCCACACCTACAAAAGCTTATTCAAACAAGTTTAGGAAATATAGGCCGATAAGAATGAAGTAGAAATTTAATGAACTTTGATGCTAAAGAATCATGATAAAGAAAATAAATAAATATAGTATGATAAGAAAATATGGAAAAGTAATATGGCATGATAAAGAAATATGGAAAAGTAAAGAAAATGGAAGACTTGGATACTCAAAAATGTAACCTAATGCACTTTGCCCTCTTTGATGGTCCTCTAGTGAAATCAAAGCCTAAAATTGAGTAGGGAACAAACAATGACTCTTTAATCACTGAATTTGGTGTGCCAGCTTCTGCTGATCGGTCTGGAGATCGGACTGGCTGCTTCTGATCGGTCTGTTGATCGATCAGACACCTCCCTGATCGGATTGGTGACCGATCAGGGTCTGATCAGTAGCTGAAACTGCAGACTTCTGAACTGTTTTCTACCAAGGTTTCAATCTTTCAATCAATAACTCACTCTTGAATTTAGCTAGCTTCTTGCATTCATCTTCCACTTCAAAAATTAATCCAATTCCTGACACTTCATGTTTTTCTTTTCTTTTCTTTTTTTTCAACTGCTCTATTTTTGTATCTGTAGCTAAGTTTTTGTTTCTATTTTTGCTTCCATTTTTTTTCTTTCAATCCCTTACAATGGCTAGCTCTAACTCATGGCATCTGAAATGTTCAGCCTTTCAAAACTTTTCAACTTGATAATATGGAATGTGATCATCCTTTGTTCACTACTTGGAATGTGTCTTCAATATTTGATTCAATGAAACTTTTCAGCTTTTCAACCTGATAACTTTCCTTGTTCTTATTGTTTTCTGCCACTATCAACTCTTGCAACCCCTCTTGGCATACAACTACACTTATTGATACACCAATTGCAACCTTCAATTGATCTCTACTTCAATTTCTTTTCCACTTAATAATTTCTTGAGCACATCTTTTTCTTTTCTTTTCGTTTTTTGTATGGTAGTGAGAATGAGCCTTCACTTCCCTTCACTAATCACTTCTTGCAACCCAAACTTGATACAAACTTCATTCAAGTTGGCACACTTTGGCTCAATGGTTGCCAAATGCTTCCATTATCCTCAAAATTTGATAGAATGCTTGCATCCTCCCCCACACTTAAACTTTTGTCCGTTTCGGGCAAAGTAACATCAAGAAACATCAAAGTACCCAAGTCCATGGAAAAGATTATGATGAACATGAAGAATAGGGAAGGAAAATGGAATATAGAGTAGATCAACAATAAAATTGCAAAAATGATATGAGAAAGGAAACAAAATGATTCACCTCTATAAATGTGGTCCAATCATAGAAATATAGCTTTGAAAGAACCTAAGTAAGTTCTAGAGTACAATCACATGTGTGTATCACAAAAATTTGGTCAATTCCTCACTAGGTAAAAAGAAATCATCTCAAGCCATCAATCTAGAGTCCATAACTAAGTAGTACTCAAGCATCCAAGACTTTTCATCCATTGGCTCAAATCCTAAATTTTAACAACCAAATTTAATTTGCTTTCAAAGGACTCTAAAATGATATAGAGAAAATCTAGAAACACACATTTATTCCAACTCATGCATGAAACAAAATGCCAAAAGGGATAAAATAGTATCTATAATGAATCTTTATTCATTCTACACTACCTAAGCATTTATTAGCAAGAACTCACTTTAAAAGAAAGATTTATTGCTAGAAACTTAAAAATGATATTTACAATGAAATAGAAGTGCAAGAAAGATAAAAACTCCCCTTCAAGTTGGGTAGAGAGCACGGAGCATCCATCTTGGGAGAACTATGCTCACATAATCAATCTCATAATATACAACTTTCTCCCTTATCAATTTCGCATAAGCATGTTCCAGTGGTCGGAGACGATTAAGGTTCAAAATCCATTCTTGGGGTAAATAGTTACAAGTCAAAGTAAACTCAACCCCTCCCACTATATGCTCTTTAGAAGTCCTTCCGGGAGGTTGGAGGCTATTAAGTTTGAGTACCCACTCGAGAAGCCTACGGGATCCTGCAAAACCATGAAACGAAAATACCTCTCGCACACATGCAGGGTAAGAAAGAAATGAAATTCAAACAACCTCTATATAGAATGTATAAAGAAATGCATCACATCCAATAAAATCAATATTGGGTACCTCTATGAATTTTTCACAATCAATTCCTACAAAGGATGTATCAAGAATTGCATCACATTCAACAAAATCAATCTCAGGTACCTCCATGGATTTTTCACAATCAGTATCAGTCTCTATATAAGATGTATCAAGAATATCTTCACAACCAACAAAATCAATTTTAGGTACCTCTATGGGGTTTTCACAATCAATCTCTACATAAGATGAATCAAGAATTGCATCACATTCAACAAAATCAACCTTAGGTACCTCTATGAATTTTTCACAATCAATTTCTACAAAGGATGTATCAAGAAATTCATCATAACCAACAAAATCAATTTTGGGTACCTCTATGAATTTTTCTAAAGAAATAGAAGAAATACTTACCTTATCAGGCTGAAGAATACCTGGAGGTTCTACAAGAGTAGATGTAACTATGGCTTCCTCCTGGTCATGTAAAGGCTCTACTTCAATCTCAGGTTCTGGTGGACATTCAACTAAAAGAGGTGATTCTTGGGTTCTTGCTTCCATCATGCAAGTCCCTACACTTTCATGTTTATCCTCTGAATCTTCTGACATGTCAATCAAAATTGGTGATCCCTGGGGCTCAGTACAATCCCCTACACCTATAGAACCATCTCCAACGCATGCTTCATCAACAATATTTGTAACAACCATATTAGAAAAGTTAGGATCAACAACAACTATATCATCACAAAATAAAAGACTAGAAGGGTCCTGTAGAGCTTCAGAATCAAATTCAAGACTGTCACAAGCTTTTCTATCCATCTCCTCTAATGCCTCTATAGCTAATGACTGCCCAGTAGGTATGGGTGGTCCCTGGGGCTCAGTGCAATCCCCTACACCTAAAGAATCATCTCCAACTGGAAGTGAATCAGATACAACCTCCAACTTAGCTACCTCTGTAGCTACTACCTCCTCTGAACTTAAACATCATCTCTGAATATCAAATGAAACTCTATCATCAAATAACTCTGCCTCAACAACCTCATCTGAAATACCCATGCTAATGATAGAAGGATCCTCTCTGGGGTGCTGTGGGAAGGGTAAAGGGACCCTTGGATTCTCCACTTGAGCTGAAAATTTTGGAAATGAATTTTGAGCAGGGATTTCGGTAGGTATAGTTGCTGTGGGTATCCTAATTTTACTGATTTCTTCTTCTTCTTCCACTAAAATTGCAAGATCAATAGAAGGACTTAGACTTGAACTAGGGTCACTTTCAATTGATTTAGAAATCATTTTGGGGCTGTTCTGAGATGAAAAATAAATTGCTAGAATTTCTTTAGAAAAATCAGCCCTTGGAGTGTTTAGCCTTGAAACAACTTCCTCACTCCTCAAAGTCATGGCACAATCATTCCCATTAGGATTAAGAGTAGCTTGAGAAGGTAATTGTCCTGATCCTTGGGCTTGCATTTGATTCATTCTACTAGCTATTTTTCCAATGTATCTTTCAATGTTTTGAAGAGTGGACTCATTCTTTTGTTGCCTTTGTTGTTGTAAAATTTGTTGTTGTTGAAGAATTTGTTGCAACATCTCCTCAAGCCTTTGTTGGTGTTCATTAAACTCACTAGAGTCTTCAAAGTCTCCTTGATTGGCATAGGACTCTTGTTGGACTTGAAATGTAGCATTAGGTTGCTGAAAATCATAAGCATGCTGTGAATCTTGAAAATTCTGTTGTTGGGGCTGATCAAATAAGCAACTGGGTTGTTGAAATTGCTGAAAATTAGGTGGAGAACAAGGTGTGTTGCTGAAAATTATGATTCTGAAAATTTTGATGTTGGGGCTGAAAATTCTGATCTCCAAACTGAAAATTCTGCTGATATGGTTGGAAAGATTGCTGTGAAGGTTGAAAACTTTGTTGATCATAATGAAATTGTTGTTGAAAGTCTTGATAAACTTGCTGGTTTTGATGAAATGGCTGCTGAAGAAATGGTTGCTGAAAATTCTGAAAATTTTGCTGAAACTGCTGTTCTGGCTGATTCCACGGTTGGTTTTGCTGAAATTGTTGATTAGATTGTTGGAAACCTTGTTGAACTTGCGAATAGGGTTGCTGAAAATTCTGAGAATGCTGCTGAAATTCTGACAATACTGATATTCTGCCATGGACTGCTTGAATGAGTAGAAATATTTTTCACTTCCTTGATTTCCCCTAGCTCTGAATGTTCTCTTTATCTCAAAATCAAACTCCACAATATCATCATTGGTAGTCCTGGTCATAAACCAAACAAGAAATGACAGCAAATGTATATAGAAAGAATAAGCAAATAAAATAGAATCAAAGAATACGAAAATAAGCACAAGTTCGAATTAAACAAACTCAACTAGTAATTCCACAGCAACGGCGCCAAAAATTTGATGTGGCCCAATAGCTAGTGTCACGAATGAGCCTCAAATTTAGATATTTATAAGCTGAAAACTCTTGGCTAACAAAATTAAAGTGTAGTATAGGGGCCTCAGGTCATATTTTTCCAAGGACTAGTTGTGAATGTTTAACTCAAGCTTGAAAGTTATTTGTCGTTTGATGATTTGTGTTTTCTAATAAAATGGGGGTTTGTTTGCAATAAGAATGAGATAACAGTATAACATGAATGAGCTTAACTAAAGCAGAGAGCGAATTAGGAAATTGCAAGAACCAAACTTAACCTATTGGAAAAACTAAGCAATTCGATTTCAAACTATTGAATTGAAACTTAAGAACTAAACTTCAATGCAGAGAATAAATTGCAGAGAATTAATTGCAAGAAACTAATTGCAGAAATTGAAAGCTAGAACAAAACAATGCTTAAAGACTTGACTTGAAATGTAGTGGAAACAAACTAGAGCAATGTAAAGATACCAAGTGCTTGGAACAAAAGTTATCCTAAATTAAACATCAAATCAGTTCCCAATCCAGACTTCCCTTTGCCGTCACACAAAGGATGAGCTAGAAACCCTCTGAACTCAAAAATCAGCGAAGGAACACTCCCTGATCAGTTTACTGTGAATCAGTCTGTTCTACTATTCCTGATCGGTCACGGGACCGATCAGGTCTTCTTCTGATCGGTCACTGGACCGATCAGGAGCGACTCTGTCCGATTGTGGTGAATGATCAGTAGCTAAAAAATCGTCCCCGATCTCTGCCTTCTCAATCGGCTGGATGGCGATCGCGCTCAGGAACAATCGAAACGCCTTTGAGAACCCCTCTCAAGCTTCGACAACTCCGGATGACGGAAACCAGCGATCAACAAGGATCGATCGGCAAGCACAGCAACTCCGGCAAAACCCTCACCGTAGCTCTTCAACTGTGAGATTTGGATTAGCAAGCTAAATAGAAAATATACCTCATTGATCTAAACCCTTGAGAAGAAAACTTGATCTAATGTGGCCGCACGTGATCTCAGAAGAAAACTAGGAGCAAATCAATGAAGAAACGGAGAACAGAAGAAAACTAGCTACTCTGCGATCTGTGACTACGCGACGATGAAGAGTTGCGAAGGGAATTCCCAATTTAACTAATTCCATTTGAAATTGAACGATTGAGATCGTTCTGGCCTCATCCAACGGTCGGATCTTCTCCGATCTGAACCAAACCTTCTAGATCTTGATCAATGATCCTGATCTACTCCTTCTCAGCTGGGATCGTTCAGATCTGCAACGGATGGCTCAGATTGCTCTGATCTTTGAATGGACGGTTTAGGCTCCTCTTAAGCTCGATCCAACGGCTGGATTAACTCTGATTTGGCCAAAACTTTCATATCTTGATCCATGGACTTGTTAACTCTATCTTGAGCTTGGATTGATCAGAAGTTGACGGATGGCTCAGATCTAGCCGTTTCTTGATCGGACGACCCATATTAATCCGATGCTTAATCATTTTGATCCGGATCCAATTCTAACTCAAGTTCGATCCAATCTGATCTAGGTTCATGATCATTTGAAGCCTACAAAATTAGATTCAAATTTAATGTCCAAAATATCTCAAATATACAAAGATTTGAATCAAAAGCTAAAATAGAGGTAATTCATGAAACCTAATGTAAATACAAACTTAAGCATATAAAAATGGATCAAAACATGGATTCGAGAGCCTAAATTTATCAATAAAATGGTAGTTATCAATCGCCCACTTCACGGGCACGCCAAGGAGTAGGGGCATGTTATCCCCGAACCTTGTACATCCTCGTGTTAGCGCTGGTTTGGTTTTCTGCTTGTGTTTTTGTTTCTATCTTTCTGCATTTCTTCCGCTGCTGCTAACCTAAGTGTAGAAGATTTCAAAGAAGCTGAAAGTTTTGAGTGTCTGGCTATTCACACCCCCCTCTCTAGCCATCCAAAGGTCCAACAAGTGGTATCAGAGCAAGGAGCTCTGTTCAACGGACTAACACCCGAGAGCTAAACATCAAATGGCTTCGAGAGAGGGATTCAGCACCAACCGACCTCCGTTCTTCGACGGGGCTGATTTCCAGTATTGGAGATCACGTATGGAGTATTATCTCAAGACGGACATCGGAATGTGGTTTTCGGTGAAAGAGGGGTTCATCCCTCCAAAAGATGCTGAGGAAAAGGAATTGGAATCCTCGAGATGGTCGGCTGAGCAAACCCGGAAAGGAGAAGCCGATGCAAAAGCGGTGGTCACCTTGCAGTGCGGGATGACCAAGGACCAGTTGATAAATGTTGGTCCCTTCACTAGTGCGAAGGACCTTTGGAATAAGCTTATCGAACTCCATGAAGGCACCCGGGACTCAAGGATAGCCAAGAGGGACCTTTTCCTCAACCAACTCCAAAATCTCGCCATGAAGGAGTCCGAGACGGTAAGTGAACTCCATGACCGGTTCAAAGAAATTCTTAACGGCTTACATTCCATTGATGAAAAGGTCGAGAATCGCGACCTTATGAGGTATGTTCTAAAAGCCTTTCCAAGGAATACCTTGTGGTCATCCATGGTAGATGCTTACAAGGTTTCCAAGGATCTCTCTATTGTTAAATTAGAAGATTGATTTTGTGAAATGGAACTACATGAGATTGCTAACCAAAGCCCAAAGGAGAAGGGTGTAGCTCTTGTGGCAGGGGACAAGACTAAGAAGAAGAAAAAGAAGGAAAAGGAGGAGGAGGAAAGTTACTGTCACGTGGCCTTCATGGCCTTAGAAGAGTCAACCAAGGAGGGTGATAACGAATCATGGGACTCCTCAACCGCGGCTTCATCATCTTCGGATGATGAAGAGGTAATTTCTCCCGAGTTAGACAAATGTTATAGAACAATAGCATGCCTAACTGATTTGCTTAAAAAATCTAAGAACAAGGTTAAACTATTGAAATTGGAAGTAGAACAATTAAAAACCTCTAAGGATGAGGTAATTGATGATTTGCATGATAAGTCCCTTGAGAGTGAAAATAAGGACTTGAGGAGCGAAGTTGAAAACCTCAAGAATATTCTTGAGAAATTTTCAATTAGCTCCAAAACTTTAGATAAGATTCTTAATTCCCAAAGAGTCGTTTACAACAAGGTCGGTATAGGTTACCGACCTAAAGAACCAACCGTTGTATTATTAATGTCAAGAACCCAATTTAGATCACAAAATGATTCTAGGGTTCAAAAAGTTAAAAAGAAAATGACTAAGGCATGGGTGCCAAAGTCTTTCATTGTAGATGCTTTAGGTCCCAAAATTTGGGTACCCAAAACATCTATATTTCGAATTGTATAGGCATTGATTGAGGGGGAGCATCTATCAACATGGGTGGTTGATAGTTGGTGCTCCAAACACATGGTCATTCCTAGTTAGGGATGTACTTACCATTTCCTCCATTTAATGGATATTTACTACCTATGAGGAATGATTCTTTTCCATCTCGAAGTTAGATGATTGGAGTTAAATGGAAATCATAAACTCCATACCCAATATAGATACGTGAATTTTTTTTCCCATGTACTCTAGTTTATTGGTGTCACTTGAAAATTCTCTCATTTGTATTTGTATACATTTGGGACTATAATTTATCAAGATTAGTCCAATATAATTAAGTCTATGGTTAAGACAAACCTAGATCTGTGGATTATCAAAATTGATTGGAGTAAACATGTTATAAACATAATTGGGACACACTTGGAATTTATTCATACAAACCTAATAAAAGTTTCAAACAAAACTGTTTTGAACATTTTGAATTCATAAGGAATCCTTGATGAGAAATAAATTCTAGACAATCACATGAAAAATCTCTTCCATTTACTCTACACTGGAGAACTTTCTTATTCCTGTTTATGGGCATTTTGGGATGTTGATACAAACCTGATAGAAAAATTTGGGGGACTATGGACTTGATACATACTTTGATCTTACTAGAAACATACTGATACAAACCAAATCTGTTTTTGAAATATTTTTAAAATCCATAAGGACTCTTGGCTTTCAGTGAGGAATAATTTCTAGTTAAGGGAATCCCTTTTAGGATCAAAGGGATTAAATCTAATTGTATTAGGGTTTAGGAATGGTTGAGAGTTGAAACAAACTTGGGTCTGACTCATATCAGAGTTTCTGAAATCGTGTTTCTGAAATCTGATCGGGAGAAACTTTCTGTATGGAACCTGATCGGTCCACCGACCGATCAGGACTCACCTTGATCGGTCACCGTGACCGATTAGAGGTCCTTCTGATCGGTCTGATGACCAATCAGATCAATTCTGATCAGCAAACTCCCTGATTGGTTCAAAATTGATAAATTATCAATAGAACTAAGGGTTAGGTTTATGGCTAAGACATACTTGGAACAAACCTGATTCAACCCGAGTACAGTTGAAACATACTGATCAAACTTGGAACAAACCTAATACTGATTTGATACAAACCTGTGATGAAACTTTCAAATCCATAAGTAAAGGTTGTTTGAATCATGACTCTTGTTTCTTGATAAGGAATCATTTCTAATCAAGAAACTCAAATCATGTTTCAGAAATTTTTCTGAAATATCGAATGTTAATGGAGTCTACACCCCTGTTGTGGAATGTCAATTGTCAATACAGTCTGATCTGGAACGTATCAAGGTTTCAAAAATTTTTCTGAAATCTGATCAGTCCCCAGACTAATCAGAAATATTTCTGTATCAAATAATCAACGAACCTGATCAGTCACAGAGACCAATCAGGATAATGTGTCGGATACAGCTGCGTTCCTTACTTGTCATATGAAGCATATATGTGTTTGACCATGATATAATTCTGTATATGCTTTCATGTGCAATTCACACTTACCTTTCATTATTTTGGGTTTGGAGAGAGACCCTTGTTTAAGGGGGAGGTATGTTTAAACTTAATAACCATACCCTTTTGATGTTTGACAAAGGAGGAGAGAATGGTTGATTAAGTTTAGGGGTTGTTATTGCAGGGGGAGGACTTTGATTCCCTTACGATAATTGAATTGACTTCGATTGATCATTAATACCTAAACTTAAATCGGGTTATCAAACAACAAAAAGGGGGAGATTAATGATGCAGTATGGCCCGATTGTTGTTTTGGTGTTGACACCGATTTAAGTTTGGTTGAGTAATTCAGATTAAGTCCTGGTCGGGGGCTGAGCACGGGGTGATTGAAATCCCGGTGAGTGAAGCCGGGTCCTGGTGAGTGAAGCCAGGTGACGAAAATCCCGGTGAGTGAAGTCGGGTCCTAGTGAGTGAAGCCAGGTGTGGAAATCCCAGTGAGTGAAGTCGGGTCATGGTGAGTGAAATCAGGTGACCGAAATCCCGGTGAGTGAAGCCGGGTCCTGGTGAGTGAAGCTAGGTGATTAAAATCCCAGTGAGTGAAGCCGGGTCCTGGTGAGTGAAGCCAGGTGACTGAAATCCCGGTGAGTGAAGCCGGGTCCTAGCGAGTGAAGCTAGGTGACCAAAACCCTGGTGAGTGAAGCCAGGTCCTAGTGAGTGAAGCTAGATTGAATGAAGTCCCGGTGAGTGAAGCTGGGCACGAAATCTTGGTTCGGGGGACTGAGCACGAGTCAGAGAAGGCTAGGAAGCCTGTTCTCGGGACTTAGGGTTGAATTGGTCGGAGCTGAATCGGTCTGGAGACCGATCAGAGAGTTGGTACAAAATCCTTGTTGTGGATCGGTCTGGTGACCGATCCAGTGAAGTCTGATTGTTCTGTTGAACGATCAGAGAGAGAACAGAATATTTATGTTAGGCTCCTGATCGTTCTCGGGACTTCTGGTGAACGATCAGGGAGAGAACAGAAAGGTCTCTGTTTGGCTTCTGATCGTTCTGGTGAACGATCAGAGAGAGATCAGAAGGTTTCTGGAGAAACCCTTGATTGGTCTTCGTGACCGATCAAGGATCGATCTATCCGCACCCTGACCAATCAAGATGGCTCCTGATCGGTCAGGGAGTGACCTGATCGGTCACCAGACCGATCAGGGCACAACCTGATCGGTTAGGTGACCGATTAGGTGTGTGGTTCCTGCGGGTTGTGGCAAGCAAATTGCTGGATCGATCAGAGTGACTGATCCACATCCCTGATCGGTCAGTGTGACCGATCACAAGAAGATCTGCGATCCCTGTGACCTCACTGGACCGATCAGGCTGGAGCCTGATCATTCAGGGCTTTCACTGATCGGTCTGGTGACTGATCAGGATCATCACTGATCGGTCTGGTGACCGATCAGTGTCTGAACTTTAATTTGAAAACGTTGTCAGAACGCTCTGATCTCGCACTGAATCCTTCTGATACTTGTGATTTCCTTTTGATATGTTTTGCTAAGTGTCTGATGAGTTTGCAGGTGAGACAGGGATGACTCAAACGAAGGAGGAGGGTCAACTGGAGACTTTCTGTCTGACAGGTTTGGCTATTTTCTCTTCTCAGATTTCAACGGCTTCTGACGCGGTTGGCGACTGACCGGAGGCTCAGCTGGAGAGGTCTTCAGTGGACTGAGTGCTCAGTGGAGGTCAATGGGTCAGGCTTGTTGATGCAGTCTGACCCTGATTATTAGTGTTGACATCGATTTTAGTTTAGGTTGATGATTATGATTATGATTATGATTAAGTCCTGATCGGGGATTAGGCACGGAGTGATTGAAATCCAAACCTGGAGGGTTAGGTGTGAAAAATCCTAGCTTGGAGGGCTAGATGTGGAAGGTCCTAACCTGGAGGGTTAGGTGTGAAAAATCCTAACTTGGAGGGCTAGGTGTGGAAAGTCCTAACCTGGAGGGTTAGGTGTGGAAAATCCTAGCTTGGAGGGCTAGGTGTGGAAAAGTCCTAACCTGGAGGGTTAGGTGTGAAAAATCCTAGCTTGGAGGGCTAGGTGTGGAAAAGTCCTAACTTGGAGGGTTGGGTGAAAAGTCCTAGCTTGAAGGGCTAGGTGAAAAGTCCTAGCTTGGAGGGCTAGGTGAAAAGTCCTAACCTGGAGGGTTAGGTGAAAAGTCCCAACTTGGAGGGTTAGGTGAAAAGTCCTAGCTTGGAGGGCTAGGTTGATGAAATCCCGGCTTGGAGGGCCAGGTCCTAGCTTGGAGGGCTAGGTTGATGAAATCCTGGCTTGGAGGGTCAGGTCCTAGCTTGGAGGGCTAGGTTGGATGAAACCCTAGCTTGGAGGGCTAGGTTGGAGCCCCTGGATCAGTCTGGTGACCGATCA
Source organism: Boesenbergia rotunda (assembly GCA_024364735.1). Classification (NCBI taxonomy): domain Eukaryota; kingdom Viridiplantae; phylum Streptophyta; class Magnoliopsida; order Zingiberales; family Zingiberaceae; genus Boesenbergia; species Boesenbergia rotunda. The sequence continues at coordinate 426,260 of JAGFNQ010000479.1, forward strand.
GGGAGGTTGGCACGGTACTCCTTCGTGGATCGGTCTGGTGACCGATCCAGCGATGACTTATCGGTCTGGTGACCGATCAGGGAGTATGCATTTCACTCACTGCACAGCTCCTGATCGGTTTGGTGACCGATCAGGGAGCCTACAAGTGGGTTGAGTTCCCCTGCTGCTCTGCTCCTGATCGGTCCGGTGACCAATTAGGGAGCATCCAGTAGGTTTTTGGGAACCTCACTGATGTGCTCCTGATCGGTCAAACCGTGACCGATCAAGCTAAACGATCAACTGTCGCGAGGTTTCTCACCCTGACCGATCAGGCTGGAGCCTGATCGATCTGGGATCAGCCTGATCGGTCTGGTGACCGATCAGCCAGTGGATTCTGGGCGGGATTGTGGCAAGCTGATTTCCGGATCGGTTTGGTGACCGGTCAGGGTGACCGATTATACGAGCTTGCGATCCCAAGTTTCTTACTGGGGACCGATCAGATTGGAGCCTGATCGGTCTGGGATAGTCCTGATCGGTCCGGTGACCGATCACTTTAATTCAAATGCGCTGTCAGACGCTCTGATCGCGCCTGCTTTCACTAATACGCTACTGATGTCACTTTGATCTTCTCTGCTATTACTGATATAAGTTTGATTTCATTTGCTAAACCTTTGATTGAGTGTGCAGGTGACAGGGATGGATTCAAACACTCAAGGAGAGTCAATGGAGGCCTTTCCATGGAGCAGGTTTGTCCATTTTCCATCTCAGGTTGCAACGGCTGGAGCTGCAGACTGGAGCTTGGCTGAGGAAAGCTCAGGGAGTCTAGGGAGAGTTCAGTGGTAGCTGGCGTTGGCAGGTGAGCAGCTGGAGGCTACAGTGAGATGGCTGTGACCTACGATCAGTGGAGGGACTTAAGCGCTGGGTGGCGAAGAAGTCTATAGAACTGAACAACTGATCAACTGAAGAGCAACTAAACGAAGTTCTTGCATGAGATCTGCGCTGGGTGGAGCTCAGAGAAGTTTGCTTGTGTTCTTGTGGTTCTAAGTGCTGAGTAAGATCCTTCTTATGTTTCCTGAACTTTATTCTTTATCATCTTGAAACGCTGTGAAGAGGTTACTCCACCGAGAAGGAGGTTGCATTTTATCCGGTGTTCACCGGGGCTTGATCTGCCGACGATCAAGGGATCGCCCACCTTAAGGGCACGCCAAGGAGTAGGGGCAAGTTATCCCCGAACCTTGTAAATTCTCTTGTTAGCGTATTGCATTTATGCTTAGCTAGGTTTATTTCTGCATTCTCTGTTTTCTTTAGCTTCCGCTGTGCTACTAACCAGTTAAGTGCAGAAAAATTGATAAGCACTAAGTTTCGGTGTCTGACTACATGCACCCCCCCTCTCTAGCCATCCAAGGAGCAACAAGGCTGTGGCTCAGTGGATGCTGACGAAGCTTGGCAACGAGGAGAGGAAGCTTAAGAAGAAACTGGGAAGCAGAGGAGCGAGAGAAAAAAACAGACAGAAAACTTGAGAAGTTTGGTTCTGGGTTTTGAGATCTTTGTGTAGTTTCTTGCTTGAGAGTTCCTGTGAGATTTGTTGATGCAGTCTGACCCTGATTGTTGTTTTGGTGTTGACACCGATTTTAATTTAGGTTGATGATTATGATGATTATGATTAAGTCCTGATCGGGGATTAGGCATGTTATGGAAAATCCCAGTATGAAGGGCTAGGTGTTGGAAAATCCTAACCTGGAGGGTTAGGTGTGGAAAATCCTAGCTTGGAGGACTAGGTGTTGAAAAGTCCTAATTCGGAAGGGTTGGGTGAAAATTTCTAGCTTGGAGGGCTAGGTAAAAAGTCCTAACTTGGAGGGTTAGGTGAAAAGTCCCAACTTGGAGGGTTAGGTGAAAAATCCTGGCTTGGAGGGTCAGGTCCTAGCTTGGAGGGCTAGGTGTGGAAAAGTCCTAACTCGGAAGGTTGGGTGAAAAGTCTTAGCTTGGAGGGCTAGATGAAAAGTCCTAAATTGGAGGGTTAGGTAAAAAGTCCCAACTGGAGGGTTAGGTGAAAAATCCTGGCTTGGAGGGTCAGGTCCTAGCTTGGAGGGCTAGGTTGGATGAAACCCTAGCTTGGAGGGCTAGGTTTGAGTCCCTGGATCGGTCTGGTGACCGATCAGGGAATTTGGCACGCTGCTCCTTCGTGGATCGGTCTGGTGACCGATCCAGTGATGACTGATCGGTCTGGTGACCGATCAGGGAGCGCACAGTGAGGTTGGAAACCTACTGTTCGGCTCCTGATCGGTCTGGTGACCGATCAGGGAGTGTGCTGTTCACCCACTGCCTTGCTTCTGATCGGTCCAGTGACCGATCAGGGAGCACACAGTGAGGTTGAGTTCCCCTGCTGATCTGCTCCTGATTGGTCTGGTGACCGATCTGGATCACTGTACAGATCGTTTCGGAGAACGATCAAGTGTCGCGGACTCCGTCTTACAACCAATCAGGCTGGAGCCTGATCGGTCAGGGAACTACCTGATCGGTCTGGTGACCGATCAAGCCCGACTGGCCGCAACAGCTGGGAGTCCCAGCAAAGCAGTGGATCGGTCTGCTGACCGACCCACGAACCCTGGATCGGTCCGGTGACTGATCACTTTAATTCAAATTGCACTGTCAGACGCTCTGATCGCGTCTAACCGTATCCGATTCTCTGCATTTGATCTCTGATACTTGATTTACTGAGTGATATGCTATTCTAATGCTCTGATTAAGTTGCAGGTGACAAGGAAGGATTCAAACACTCAAGGAGAGTCAATGGTGGCCTTTCCTTGGACCAGGTTTGTCCGTTTTCCTTCTCAGGTTGCAACGGGCGCTGGCGCTGGCTGGAGCTACTGACTAGGGTTGGTCTGAGGGAAGCTCAGGGAGTCCAGAAGAGCTCAGTGGTGGCTGGTGGTTGTAGGTGAGCAGCTGGAGGCTGCAGTGAGATGGTGTCACCTGTGCTCAGTGGAGAAACAAAAGTGCGTAGAGGAGAAGAGCAGAGTAGAGTTCGCTGAATCGTCTTCTGGCTTGAGTTCTTGCTGTGCATTTGTGTTCTCCACATCTTGCTTGTGCGTTCTGAAGTTTCATCATCTTGAGCAAGCATCTGCAATCTGTGAAGCAACCATCCCTTGCTTGGGCACTTTGAGGAAGGAACAAGAGGCTTTGAGTCCAACAACGAGAAGACACGAAGAAAGGGTTCTTGCGTGAGATCGTCGCTGGGTGGAGCTCGGGAGAAGCTTGCTGTGTTCTTGTCTGTGCTAAGTGCTAAGTAAGATCTTTCTTGTGTTTCATTGTACTTAAACTATATCCTTGATTGAAACGCTGTGGAGAGGTTACTCCACCGAGAAGGAGGTTGCTTTCTATTCGGTGTTCACCGGGGCTTGATCTGCCGACGATCAAGGGATCGCCCACCTTAAGGGCACGCCAAGGAGTAGGGGCAAGTTATCCCCGAACCTTGTAAATCCTCTTATTAGCGTTCTTGTGTTTGCTCATTGTTTAGGGTTTTAGTTTTCTGCATACTCTGTTTCTATTCTTTCCGTTGTGCTACTAAAAGTTTAAGTGCAGAAAATTGATTAAAGCTTAAAGTCCAAGTGATTGGCTATATTCACCCCCCCCCCTCTCTAGCTATCCGAATTCCAACAAGTGGTATTAGAGCTTGGGGCTCTGTTTTTGCGGATTAACAACCGAGAGCTATCATCCATGACATTGAGAGAAGGTTTTTCCACCACCCGACCTCCCTTCTTCGATGGCGCAGTTTTCCAATATTGGAGATCGAAGATGGAGTATTATTTGAAGATGGGCATCAACACTTGGTTCGCGGTGAAGGAGGGCTTTACCCCTCTAAAGGATGATGAAGGAAAAGAACTTGAATCGTGGCGGTGGACGGTCGAACAAACTCGAAAGAGTGAAGCCGATGCGAAGGCGGTCGTCACTCTACAATGCGGCATGAACAAAGACCAACTTATCAAGGTTGGTCCATTCACAAGTGCAAAAGACTTGTGGAACAAGCTCATCGAACTCCATGAGGACACCCGGGATTCAAGAATCACCAAGAGGGACTTGTTCCTCAATCAACTTTAAAATCTCTCCATGAAGGAGAATGAAACCGTAAGTGAGTTACATGTCCGGTTCAAGGAAGTCCTCAATGGGCTTCATTCTATTGATGAAAAGGTCGAGAATCGCAACCTTGTGAGGTATGTGCTAAAAGCATTTCCAAGGAATGCTTTGTGGTCATCCATGGTGGATGCCTACAAAGTCTCCAAGGACTTATCAATTGTTAAGTTAGATGATTTGTTTTGTGAAATGGAATTGCATGAAATGACTAACAAAGGACCCAAGGAGAAGGGGATTGCTTTAGTTGCAGGGGACCGATCCAACAAGAAGAAAAAGGAGAAGAAGAAGGAGAAGGAGGTCTCCTCATTTTCATCCTCTTCCGAATCCGAGTCCGATTCCGAGGAAGATGGCAGCGGGTCTTCTTCCTCTGAGATGGCAAATTTTGTGAGAAGAATAATGAGAAGGGATCGACGCTTCGAGGGTAAAGGTAACCCTAGTGAAGCTAAAGGTGATAAGTCTAATGTGTCTTGTTTTGAGTGTGGTAAGAAAGGACACTTCAAGAGTGAATGCCCAAGGCTAAAGAAGGAGGAGAAATCCAAAAAGAAAGAGGAAAAATCCAAAAGGAAGAAAAAGACCTTGAAGGCCACTTGGGATGAATCCTCCTCAAGCTCATCCGATGAAGAAAAGGAGGAGAAGAGTACACGCCATGTAGCACTCATGGCATTAGGAGATCAAGAGAGCAGTGATGAATCTTCCAACTCCTCAAACGCGGCTTCATCATCTTCGGATGATGAAGAGGTAACTTCTCCCGAACTTGAGAAATGTTATAGAGCAATTGCATGTTTAACCAATATGTTAAAGAAGTCAAAAAATAAGGTTAAAACATTGCAATTGAAAATTGAACAATTGAAAGCATCTAGGGATGATAACATAGATGACTTGCATGTTGAGATGTTAGAGGATGAGATTAAATCATTGAAACTTGAGTTTGAAAATTTAAAATCCTCTAGGGTTGAGGATGTAAATGATTTGCATGATGAATTGCTAGAAGAAGAAAATAAATCATTAAAGAGTGAAGTTGAGAAGCTCAAGAATATTCTTAAGAAGTTCTTAACTAGCTCAAAGACCTTAGACATGATCTTGAATGCCTAAAGGGCAATCTACAATAGGGCCGGTATTGGTTACCGACCCAAAGAACCTTCATTTGTGTCCCTTATGTCTAGGACTGGTGTTAGACCAATTAAGACACCCAAGGTTCAAAAGAAAGTTGTCAAGGCATGAGTGCCTAAGTCTTATTTAGTAAATGCTTTAGGTCCCAAGGTTTGGGTACCTAAATCTTCCATTTTTCGAATTGTGTAGGTTATGATTGAGGGGGAGCATCTATCAACTTGGTTCGTTGATAGTGGGTGCTCCAAACACATGACCGGGGATAGATCATTGTTTACCACTCTTCAAAAGAAAAGTAGAGGTAATGTTTCATTTGGTAACAATGGTAGCCTTAAGGTCATAGGAATAGGAGACATTCAAATATCCGAATGTCTTAGAATTTCAAATGTCCTTCTAGTTAAGGGGATGACATTTAATCTCCTAAGTGTCAGTCAATTGTGTGACACGGGTTACACAATTGATTTTCAACCAAGTCAATGTCTACTTAGACAACATGACACCTTGGACACGGTACTAGTAGGAACAAGAGTAGATAATATTTATCAAGTTTCATTTAAAAGTGCTATTAATGCTTTTGCTAAGTGTCTCATGTCAAAAGAAGAAGAGTCCACTCTTTGGCACCGGAGGCTAGCACATGTTAACATGAAGAACATCCGGAAGTTGGCCAACAAGGGATTGGTTCATGGCTTATTAAGCATCAAGTATGAAAAAGATAAACTTTGTGATGCATGTCAAATGAGTAAACAAACAAAATCTGCACATAAAGGTAACAGCGCTGTAAGTACATCTACTGCTTTAGATTTACTTCTCATGGATCTATTTGATTATAGCACTATCATATCATTGAATGGAAGTAGATATTGCTTTGTTATCATTGATGACTTTACTAGATATACATGGACTTATTTTCTAAAATATAATGACCAAACCTTAGATGTTTTCATTTCTTTTTGTAGAAGAGTTGAAAATCAAAAATCATCAACAATTAAGACAATTAGAAGTGATCATGAAGGTGAATTTCAAAATCAACGATTCTCAGAATTTTGTCAAGATAGAGATTATAGACATGAGTTCTCTACTCCTAGAACACCACAACAAAATGATGTTGTAGAGAGGAAGAATCGTGTTTTACAAGAGGCTGCACGAAGCATGCTTAATGAGTACTCGCTACCGAGTTACTTATGGGCCGAAGCTGTAAATACAGCTTGCTATGTGCAAAACTGAGTCCTCATCCATAGGTTCTTAGGAAAGACTCCCCATGAACTTTGGTTTGGGAAACCACCTACGGTTAAACACCTTAGGGTGTTTGGTTGTAAGGTATTCATTCTAAACACCAAGGATCACCTTGGAAAGTTCACGGCAAAGGCTGATGAAGGGATACTAGTCGGGTACTCCCAAGTTAGCAAAGCCTATCGAGTCTACAACAAGAAATCTAGATTAGTTGAAGAGTCTTCTGATGTTGTCTTTGAAGAAATTCCAAAAGTCAATGATCAACCAGAAGATGAAGTCCAATTCGAACTTAGGAGACTAAGTTTGAATGAAAGTCCAAATGTTGTTGATGGTGATGAATCCGATGACGGTGAGCCTAAACAACCCATTGATCAGCCGGATCCTGAGGCTGAGCCGGTGTATAGTGAGACCATTCAAGAAGCACCACCAACACCAAAGCAAACTAGATTAGCCTCTAGTCATCCCCAAGACCAAATTGTTGGTGATATCCAACATGGGGTTAGAACTAGATCATTCTTTAGGAATGAGGCTAATGAAGTTGCCTTAATTTCCGAAATTGAACCTAGAAAAATTGATGAAGCATTAAATGATCCCGATTGGATCATTGCAATGCAAGATGAACTAGGTCAATTCGAAAGGAGTCAAGTTTGGGACTTAGTCCCTAGACCTAAGAAGACCACCATCATTGGAACCAAATGGGTCTTCAAAAATAAGTTGAACCATAAGGGAGAAATCATTAGAAACAAGATACGCATAGTAGCCAAGGGCTACAGTCAAGTTGAAGGCCTTGATTATGATGAGACCTATGCTCCCGTGGCACGATTAGAATCCATCCGATTGATGCTTGCATTTGCAGCACATCGGGGTTTCAAATTATATCAAATGGATGTCAAATCGGCCTTTCTAAATGGTTTAATTAGAGAAGAGGTTTATGTCGAACAACCTCCGGGGTTTGAGAGTACCGAATTTCCAAACCACGTATTTAAGCTCAAAAAGGTACTCTATGGCCTTAAACAAGCACTCCGAGCTTGGTACGAGTGGTTGTCAACATTCTTAATTGAGAAAGGTTTTGTTAGAGGCCAAATAGACCCTACACTATTTCTATGTAGAGATGGTGACAATATTTTTGTGGCCCAAGTATATATCGATGACATAATTTATGGCTCAAACAACAAGGGCTATTTAAATGAATTCATTGGACACATGGAAAGTGAATTTGAAATGAGTCTAGTGGGAGAGTTGACTTTCTTCCTTGGACTTGAAATCAAGTAAACTCGCGATGGTATCCATGTGGACCAATCGAAATACACACAAGAAATGCTTCGAAAATTCAATATGAGTGATTTAAAAGAGGTGACCACTCCCATGGCTACAAACACAAGACTAGACAGTGATGAGAGTGGTAAACCTGTTGATTTGACTCAATATCGGAGCGTGATAGGTAGTCTGCTATACCTCACAGCCAGTCGACCTGATATTCTTTTCGCTGTGGGTATGTGCGCTAGATATCAAGTTTGTGCCAAGGAATCTCATTTAATCGCAGTCAAGAGAATTTTGAGATATCTTAAAGGTACAATTGGTGTCGGTCTTTGGTACCCCCGTACCGAATCATTTGACCTAATTGGTTATACCGATTCCGACTACGCTGGATGTAAGTTGGATCGGAAAAGTACAAGTGGGGGCTGCCAATTCTTAGGTTCATCCTTAATTAGTTGATCAAGTCGGAAGCAACATTGTGTTGCTCTCTCTACGACCGAGGCAGAATATATCGCCATGGGAGAGAGCGTATCACAATTGTTGTGGATGATTCATACGTTAGAGGACTATGGATTGAGTTACAAAAGTGTGCAAGTGTTGTGTGATAATATTAGCACAATTAACCTAACCAAGAATCCGGTCCTTCATTCTAGGACAAAGCATATTGAAGTGCGTCACCACTTCATTAGAGATCATGTTGCTCGAGGAGATGTTGTACTCTCATATGTAGAGTCCAAATCGAATTTAGCGGACATTTTCACTAAACCACTCCCCGAAAATGAGTTTAGCTTCTTGAGAAGGGAGTTGGGAATGTGTCGTGCTTCATAGTTTTCAAAATGCATTCAAAATCATTCATGATTATCTCTAATTATTGGGATACAATTGGGTAACTTTGGGGACATCTCACATAAACTATAAGGCTTACCAAAATGTTTTTGTTCGCTAGAAATGGGGTGAGATGTTAGGATCAACTCAATTTCTCAAAATGTCAATGCATCCCTTGAGAAATTAAGTTGACGAGATAAAAATCACTTCGGTGACCAAGTATGGGGAAAACCAATGCATAACACATGTGTACTTGGCTCCATGATCATACTTGGACATTCCAATCAAGGAAACTTGATTGGAAATATGAATTTGGCACAATCTTGGTTAAAATTTGATTGGATGATTGTTGATTGAGTTTGACTCCACTTGGGTGGAGCAAAGTGATTGTTGAACCTATAAGGACCTTTGATCCTTGTTGAGGGATCAACTATAATCAGGGGATCACTTCCAAGACCGATATTTTCCATCAGATCCCCTCAGAAATCGTGTAAATATCTGAAACTGAAAGTTTTAGATCGTATCAGGGAGTTTCAGGAACCCTGATCGGTCACTGGACCGATCAGGCATAGGGCTGATCGGTCCCCGGACCGATCTGGCTCCCTCCTGCGGTGATCGGTCCACAGACCGATCAGAGGGGTCGGCAGAGACTTTGCTGATTTTTGTCCAACACCTCTGTGCTAGAGGTGGATCGGTCCCCGGACCGATCTGGCACCCTGTGGTGATCGGTCCACAGACCGATCAGGGGGCTTCCCGAATTCCTTACGACCCTACTGTTCGCTTCCTGATCGATCAGTCGATCGATCAGGAGCCTGCCTGATCGGTCATCCGACCGATCAGGACCAGGCCAGTCCGATCAGGCCGAAGCCTGATCGGTCTGGGCGCTCTCAGATCGAACGGTGATCCGTACGATCACATTAAATTTCGGTTGGTGAACCGATCCACCAACCTATTAACTTTGCGAAAACCCCTCTTCTCCCAAGACCTAATGCCAAATCACTACTTGCGCCCTTCATCTCGTGCGAGAGTCTTCCCTGTATCTCCTTCCTTCTCTTGCGAGTGAGCGCGCGTGCGATCCTGAGAAGACTTCCTGCGAGCCTCTCCTTGTCTTCGGCAAGTTTCTTTTTCTTGCTCACGGGTTTGTGCTTGTGTCTTGCGTCGAGAGCTTCTTCTTGCGCAAGCCTTTTCTTCTAGCCTTCAAGATCCTCTCAAATCAACTTCAATGACACCTAAGTAAGTATTTTTGGTTAGTTTATCTTACAGATCAACTGATAGTTTATTAGCTTGTGCTAATCAAAGGTTTCTATTTTGTGGTGTGTTGTGCCGTGACCTTGCTTATGCCATGACCTAAACTATATCATATCTCTATGTTGGGTGATTTTTGATCAACTCTTACATTTGTGATCCTTTGATTTGTCATGACTCTACTGATTACATCAAATCCTGTGTTCTTGATCAAACTCATGTGTTCACCTGATTATTCTTCTTATGATCAATTCTATCTTATGATTATTGTTGTTTCGTGATCAAATCTTGGATTTTTGATTAAACCTATGTTCATATGATCAAATCAACTTTGCTCATTTGATTTATGCTATTTCAATCCTTAGAAAGTCATCTAAGGGAAAGGAACCGGTAGAGGGCAGCTCGAAGGGCAAAGCCCCTTCCTCATTTGCGCCCTCCCGAAGGCCTCAGCCTTCCTCCAGTTCTCTCTTTCCCAATACCGCCTGCGAGCAGGCTTTTCAATCCCGCACCTTCAAGTTACTTCCCTGTCGATCGATTGATGTTCCATTTCTGACCGAACACTGCCCTTCTATCATTGAGATAGTTACCTTTTACAATCTTGGTTTTCTCCTCTCTCTGGAGAGGACTATCAATTACGACCTTGTCTCCGAATTTTACAACAATCTCCAGCAAGGTCCTCAGGGGGGATTCGAGTTCACTACTCGAGTTGCCAAGAGGAATCTTGATTTCTCCTATGACATACTAGCAGAGTATCTGGGTGGTCGACGATCACCCAACCTGTATTTGATCTATCCCGAGCTTCCTGACCCTCTATTGGCCCCTTTTGCGGATGTTACTCCTGATGGTATCCATCAGCACTTCTTTGGTCATCCCCGCCCGGCTGGTCTCGATGAGTTGGGTCTTGATTTTCCTACCTTTGCAGCACTTCGTCTCTCTCCCACTGATTACATCTTGTTCAAGATTATCACAAATTATATTCTACCAATCACTTCCAAACCTTTAATTGAGATCCGACCCTATCATTGCCTAATGCTCTACGGCATGCACCGCCGAATGGATTTTGATATCATGGAAAGTATTTTTCAGTCCATTCTATCTTATAGAGAGCCGAGCCGCCGCACAGTCTACATGCCATTTGGTCATGTCATCACTGATTGGCTTATGTCAGTAGGTGTTGATGTCACCAAAGGCAGGACAGTGCCTATGGTTCGACAGGATTGTCGACTTGGTCGGCGGGCGTTTGCCAAGTCCGACATCATTATTCGAGAGCACGATCGGGCTTTGGTTTGAAAGGATGGGAGAGGACTCGGTGAGCTACCTGGGGGAGGACCACATTTTCGGGCACCAGCCGATGCTGCTGCACCTCCGGAGGCTCATGCTGCTGTTGCTGCTGATTACTACGATGAGCCCGAGCCAGATCTGCGCTGGCAGCTCTCATAGCTGGATCAGACCATCCAGCATGATTTCCATTTGCGAGAGATTTATCGCGAGGAGGTCCGCTCCCAGTTCCAATCCATTGATCATAGACTGACCTCAGTGGAGTCTGATGTTTCTGGGGTTCGCATGCTGCAACAGACCTGGTACGATGAGTGGCGCCGACATACATTTCCTGGGGATGCGCCTTCCGGTAGTGTTGCACCTTGATCCTTTGTTGTTGATGACGACACGCTGGACGATCCGATATAGGCTGACCCCCCCTGCTGATGACTGATATACTCTGTGTCGGCTTGACATTTGATTTTCTGCTTACTTGGATTGTCTGACTTTCGGGTTGTATGCCTTGTGATTTGCCTTTTATGGCCTTGTGCCACACTTGCTTTGACGTCGATGCATTGGTATGGATCTGTTTAGCTATTTAGTTTTGATGCACTTGACTATGACTAGATTTTGCTACATGATGCATCTGATATTTTGCATGTATTTTATATTTGCCTTATCATGTTTAGGATGTTTGACTTATATGTGTTCACATGATTACTATCTGCCTATATGCCTCATTCTATATTGCTATGTTCATGCTTATGATGCCTTGCCCATGTGATACATATGCTTATCTTGCCATGCCTTATCTTTATCATATGTATTCATATATTTGTCAAAAATCAATCATATCTTTGTTGTTTTGGGATACCCCTAGAGTTGAGGGGGAGTATGGTTAAACTTAACAGCCCCTCTAGACCCTTTTCGGTGTTCGACAAAGTGGGAGAGTGTTGGTTGGTTAAGTTTGGGATGATAATGTTATAGGGGGAGGATCCTGATTCCCCTATGATTCTGAAGTTGAGAAATTGATTGAGAATCCCTAAACTTAAAATCGGACTGTCAAACAACAAAAAGGGAGAGATTGTTGATGCAGTCTGACCCTGATTGTTGTTTTAGTGTTGACACCGATTTTAGTTTAGGTTGATGATTATGATGATTATGATTAAGTCCTGATCGGGGATTAGGCATGTTATGGAAAATCCTAGCTTGGAGGGCTAGGTATTGGAAAATCCAATCCTGGAGGGTTAGGTGTGGAAAATCCTAGCTTGGAGGGCTAGGTGTTGAAAAGTCCTAATTCGGAAGGGTTGGGTGAAAATTCCTAGCTTGGAGGGCTAGGTGAAAAGTCCTAACTTGGAGAGTTAGGTGAAAAGTCCCAACTTGGAGGGTTAGGTGAAAAATCCTGGCTTGGAGGGTCAGGTCCTAGCTTGGAGGGCTAGGTGTGGAAAAGTCCTAACTCGGAAGGTTGGGTGAAAAGTCCTAGCTTAGAGGGCTAGGTGAAAAGTCCTAACTTGGAAGGTTAGGTGAAAAGTCCCAACTGGAGGGTTAGGTGAAAAATCCTAGCTTGGAGGGTTAGGTCCTAGCTTGGAGGGCTAGGTTGGATGAAACCCTAGCTTGGAGGGCTAGGTTTGAGTCCTTGGATCGGTCTGGTGACCGATCAGGGAATTTGGCACGCTGCTCCTTCATGGATCGGTCTGGTGACCAATCCAGTGATGACTGATCGATCTGGTGATCGATTAGGGAGCGCACAATGAGGTTGGAAACCTACTATTCGGCTCCTGATCGGTCTGGTGACCGATCAGGGAGTGTGTTGTTCACCCACTGCCTTGCTTCTGATCGTTCCGGTGACCGATCAGGGAGCACACAGTGAGGTTGAGTTCCCCTGCTGATCTGCTCCTGATCGGTCTCGTGAACGATCTGGATCACAGTACAGATCGTTCCGGAGAACGATCAAGTGTCGCGGACTCCGACTTACAACCGATCAGGCTGGAGCCTGATCGGTTAGGGAACTACCTGATCGGTCTGGTGACCGATCTGGTCACCACCTGATCGGTCTGGTGACCGATTAGGCCCGACTGGCCGCGACAGCTGGGAGTCCTAGCAAAGCAGTGGATCGGTCTGCTGACCGACCCACGAACCCTGGATCGGTCCGGTGACCGATCACTTTAATTCAAATTGCACTGTCAGACGCTCTGATCGCGTCTAACCGTATCCGATTCTCTGCATTTGATCTCTGATACTTGATTTACTGAGTGATATGTTGTTCTAATGCTCTGATTAAGCTGCAGGTGACAGGGAAGGATTCAAACACTCAAGGAGAGTCAATGTGGCCTTTCCTTGGAGCAGGTTTGTCCGTTTTCCTTCTCAGGTTGCAACGGGCGCTGGCGCTGGCTGGAGCTGCTGACTGGGGCTGGTCTGAGGGAAGCTCAGGGAGTTCAGAAGAGCTTAGTGGTGGCTGGTGGTTGCAGGTGAGCAGCTAGAGGCTGCAGTGAGATGGTGTCACCTGTGCTCAGTGGAGAAACAAAAGGGCGTAGAGGAGAAGAGCAGAGTAGAGTTCGCTGAATCGTCTTCTGGCTTGAGTTCTTGCTGCGCATTTGTGTTCTCCACATCTTGCTTGTGCGTTCTGAAGTTTCATCATCTTGAGTAAGCATCTGCAATCTGTGAAGCAACCATCCCTTGCTTGAGCACTTGGAGGAAGGAACAAGAGGCTTTGAGTCCAACAGCGAGAAGACACGAAGAAAGGGTTCTTGCGTGAGATCGTCGCTGGGTGGAGCTCGGGAGAAGCTTGCTGTGTTCTTGTCTGTGCTAAGTGCTAAGTAAGATCTTTCTTGTGTTTCATTGTGCTTAAACTATATCCTTGATTGAAACGCTGTGGAGAGGTTACTCCATCGAGAAGGAGGTTGCTTTTTATCCGGTGTTCACCGGGGCTTGATCTGCCGACGATCAAGGGATCGCCCACCTTAAGGGCACGCCAAGGAGTAGGGGCAAGTTATCCCCGAACCTTGTAAATCCTCTTGTTAGCGTTCTTGTGTTTGCTCATAGTTTAGGGTTTTAGTTTTCTGCATACTCTGTTTCTATTCTTTCCGCTGTGCTACTAAAGGTTTAAGTGCAGAAAATTGATTGAAGCTTAAAGTCCAAGTGATTGGCTATATTCACCCCCCCCCCCTCTCTAGCCATTCGGGTTCCAACAAGATTTGTGTGAGCTTTCCTTCTTCTTTGTCTCGTGAGCTTAATTGTTATCCTACTGAGACGTTTGTGGAGAGGTTTCTCCACCGAGAAGGAGGCTCTATTTTATCCGGTTTCCGGGGCTTGATCTGCCGACGATCAAGGGATCGCCCACCTCACGGGCACGCCAAGGAGTAGGGGCAAGTTATCCCCGAACCTTGTACATCCTCGTGTTAGCGCTGGTGTGGTTTTCTGTTTGTGTTTTTGTTTCTATCTTTCTCCATTTCTTCCGCTGCTGCTAACCTAAGTGCAGAAGATTTCAAAGAAGCCGAAAGTTTTAAGTCTCTGGCTATTCACACCCCCCCCCCTCTCTAGCCATCCAAAGGTCTAACAGAGAACCGTCCCCAACTTGTGCCAAGAAGTCCCCTTAAATAAGAGAACAAGACAACTTAACAAGCTGTGCAGACCCTCACCAGTCGATTGCCCTTTTGGCAGTCGACTGGTCTAGCTTTAAATGCTAGCCAACGGCTAGTTTTTTGGGGTTACCAGCCGACTGCTCCTAGAGCAGTCGACTGGTCCAGTGTGAAAATCATTCTGTGAGTTTTGGCAGTCGACTGCCCTCTGGCCAATCGACTGCTCAGCCTCTCAACTCACTTACAATCACTCCAAACACTCTCCTTCACGTATGACTTCAGGTATGCTCCCTTAGCTTGCCCCTTGAAGTCTTCATCCTCTGGCTATCGTCCCTCGGATGCGCACACAAGCCTTCCTTGGCTTGCCTCCGTACCACCCTTCACATGTGCCCTTGAAGTCCATTTCCTGGCTTGCCCTTGGAGCTCTCCTCCCTCGGCTCTCGTCCCTCAGATATGTTCTCCATGTGTGATTCTCCAAGTCCTGCAAACTCAATCACACATATCAAATACAACATAACACCCTAACCTTAAACCTATTGACACACACATCAAAACCATGATCTTCCCGATCATTTTTGGGTCGATTGCCTCAACACTTCTTGTCTCGGTACGGTTTACAATTTATTTGGAACGTCTGTTTGTGTCTCTTTGTGCTTCCGCAGCAGAATTGAGTAATAAAAGGAGATGCTTCTTTCGAAATGACTATGCGTTGTTAAAGTAATCTAAAACCCTAATACCCTGCGGTCCAGCCGACGCCCGGGGTACTTAGGCTTGGTTCGGGACCTACACGCCCGGCCAAGTAATCTAAAACCCTAATACCCTGCGGTTCAGCCGACGCCCGAGATACTTAGGCTTGGTTCGGGACCTACGCGCCCGACCAAGTAATCTAAAACCCTAATACCTTACGGTCCAGCCGACGCCCGGGGTACTTAGGCTTGGTTCGAGACCTACGCGCCCGGCCAAGTAATCTAAAACCCTAATACCCTGCGGTCCAGCCGACGCCCGGGGTACTTAGGCTTGGTTCGGGACCTATGCGCCCGGCCAAGTAATCTAAAATCCTAATACCCTGCGGTCCAGCTGGCGCCCGGGGTTCTTATGCTTGGTTTGGGACCTACGCGTCCGGCCAAGTAATCTAAAACCTTAATACCCTGTGGTCTAGCCGACGCCCAGGGTACTTAGGCTTGGTTCGGGACCTACGCGCCCGACCAAGTAATCTAAAACCCTAATACCCTGCGGTCCAGCCGACGCCTGGGGTACTTAAGCTTGGTTCGGGACCTACATGTCCGGCCAAGTAATCTAAAACCCTAATACTCTGCGGTCCAGCCAACGCCCGAGGTACTTAGGCTTGGTTCGGGACCAACGTGCCCAGCCAAGTAATTTAAAACCCTAATACCCTGTGGTCCAGCCGACGCCGAGGGTACTTAGGCTTGGTTCGGGACCTACGCGCCCGGCTAAGTAATCTAAAACCCTAATAGCCTACGGTCCAGCCGACGCCCGGGGTACTTAGGCTTGGTTCGGGACCTACGCGCCCGGCCAAGTAATCTAAAACCCTAATACCCTGCGGTCCAGCCGACGCCCGGGGTACTTAGGCTTGGTTCGGGACCTACGCGCCCGGCCAAGTAATCTAAAATCCTAATACCCTGCGGCCCAGCTGGCGCCGGGGGTACTTAGGCTTGGTTTGGGACATATGCGTCCGACCAAGTATTCAAAACCCTAATCCCCTGTGAGACAGCCAACACCTGGGGTACTTAGACGTGGTCTGGAACATACGTGCTTGACCAAGTAACCCCAGACTCTACTGCTCCGCTGCACGGGAGACTTAATCGGTTAAGGAACATATATGGTGTACCTAACTCCAGGAGAACCAACAAAGCATCAAAATATCGACATAAGACAATTATACAAACATAAAAGGTACCAGGAAGAATTGTTTATTTCATTGCATGAAGATATACATCTCAGAAAACTGCTAAGACACAAGCCGAATATCTGGTGGAAAGAAGCACCCTTCTGTATGGGTTTTCTCCGAGCCGCATCCACCCCTTTTAATAGAATCCCGGGGCTCGAGAGGGAGATCTCTCTCGGGAACACCCCGGGAGGTTATGCCCCTGGAGCCCCTCGGGAGCCATGACTCGGGGTGGAGTCCCCACAATAACCGACCTAGGATACTGACCCCCCTTTGAGGTACAGATAAGCACTCCTCGACAGGAAAAGTCTTCGCGACCCCTGAATCTTGCAACGGGCCGAGGATGATAACGGCGCAGACCTCTTCAAAGGATATCCCATGATCACCGAACGAAGGGGGGCGTGTCTTAAAGTACGGGAGATGCGGCATCAGATAAGGGAGCACATCTAGATCATGGCCATCAGTATAAAAGGTAGCCCAACCCCTCCGGTAAGAGGGTTATGATCTCTCGTTTTACACACTGTCTTTCTTTCTCACTGCGATTACCCTTCGGACAACCTACTAACTTGAGCGTCGGAGTGGACTCCGCCGGACCCCTGCCGGCGTGTCCCCTAACGCTGGTGTTAACTTCGCAGGACCCCAAGTTCTTCCTTGGCGTAATAACTTCCACACGGGCCGAGCCTCAGTGACTGAGTCGACGACTCCTTCCGAAACATTTTTGAAAAAAAACTTGAGTCAAAATTAAAAAACAAAGAATTTTAAGAACAATGCAAAAATAACATAGGTGAATCGATGCGCCACTGGACGAAGCTGATCGGAGATCTCCCGTAGCCCCAACTAGTCGATGTCTCAGCCGTCGTCATTGTCGCAGACCCGCAGTCGACGACGATCCTATCGAAGTCGAACAACTTTCATATCAAGCTCACGTTGGCCTGATATGAAAAATATCAGGCCCAACGCGGGCCTAATATGAAATATATCAGGCCCAACGTGGACCTGATATGAAAAATATCAGGCCCAACGCGGGCCTAATATGAAATATATCAGGCCCAACGTGGACCTGATATTTTTTCCATGTTATGCATACATTTATCTAAAAGAGAGAAGAAAGAGAAGGAGAAAGAAAAAGAAAATGCATGAAAAAGGGGAGGAAAGAAAAGAAAGAAGAGGAAAGAGAAGATAGGTTGCATGTATAAGAGAGAGAAAAGGAAAAAAAATTATATGCATATAAGTTAGATTTGACAGAAGGGTAAAATGGGAAGAGTACTGAAAAAAATATACTTTTCGATAAACACCAAAGTAGCTTGTGTCTTTTGGTTATTTCGAAAAGTTACGTGCATCCTTTGGTAAAATGCCCAAATATCTCATACTAGTGGCATAAGGTAATTCGTTCATTCTTAGCACATCTGTCAATTCATTTCAAGATCAATACAAAGGAGATAAATTACGATGCTACTAGTTCGAATGTTATGATTAACGCGTGAAAAAAATAGATACATTAACTTTATTAAAATTTTAACCCTTAGACTTGATGATAATATTTACATATTAAACATCAATCTATTCGATAGGACCGAGTATATCTCCGATTGATGATATTGATGGCAGTCAATATAATCTTATTATAAATACATCGTCATTTAAAATAATTAATTTGATTATCATGTAGTAGGTTCTTTAAACCACACATTGTACACATTGCATGCATGAGCATTATCTATTTTAATTTTTTATTAAAAAAATATAATTAACCAATTATTTTTCACTATACATTAATAACTTTTTACAAATAACATCTCTTACCACTAAAGTAAAGATGTTATAATTAGACCATTCAATAATAAATTAGATATCTAAAATTTAAAACTCAATTGTAACACATTATTAAATATTTTTCTCCTCAATAAATAATAGATCCAAAAATATTGACCATTAAAATTAACTTCTATATACACCTTTCTAATTTATCGTGATAGTTAATAAGAACTGATTTACCTTTAATCAGAAATTTCATAAATCGAGATTGATTAATTAATAACAAAGAATCCAACACCTAAATTATAAAAAAAACAAAAACTAGAAAACACCCACCTAAGTTTAATCATCCAACTATTATCAGATCTCTCTTTATATTTTATCCGTAAACCGATATGTTATAAACTATTATATCATTGTAACCGTTATAATTTTATAACTACTAAAACACCCTCAAGAGTCAAGCATCAAATATTTCAGACGAAGCGTCATATTCATACACACGTAGTCACATGCTCAAAGGGCAATCATGAAAGCAAATATGGTTGGTTTAGACAAGGTAACGACGGCGAAGACTCCGACTATCTTTTCATCAATCGTTCAAGCATTTGTTTTGCGGCAGCCTTGCATTTCTTCTTGTACTCTTCGTTGACATCAGCGAGCTGTGCAATCTGCAAAATGCCACTATGTCTTTCCGGTTCCACCATCTGCAACGCAGATGCCAGGATGTAGACCAGCCTCGGGCATGTTTTCGTTTGTAGATCAGCCATGAAAGTCTCATCAAATATTCTTCCATAACGCCACATTCTCTTCTTGTGGCATTCTCCAGTATCTGCCAAAATCTCGAGGACGTGAGTAAGACATCGAATTTGCTTTTCCCATTCTCTGCATTTGATCAAGTCTAGCACAACTCCAGGGCTACAGTTTAGTTGTTCGCAGAGCTGTACCAGTATATCGACAATATGCATCCCGGTATAAGTCAGGTACATGTCATAGAGGAACGCCTTGAACCCCATATACTCTTCTGTTGAGTTGCCTAACCACAGGATTCTATAAAGAGTGACTTTGGCTCTGGAGTCCATGGCAAACCAGTTTGATAACCCTTTCATAGATGCCTCTGTAGGTGTTGGCAGCCGCACGCCGGCTTGTTTTCTGTAAAATCTGGCATACTGGTCTGTTATACGATTCCATGCTTTGATATAGTTTGCTGCAGGCTTGGTGAACAATCTCAACATGGAGCAAGCCAAATATGAGTACATGGCTGACTCCTGCTCTACATCATATGTGCCAGTTATTGGCTCAAAAGGGCCTTCCATGGACATCAAATTCTCAGGGTACTCGTCATACCTTTTGTCTTCAATACTGGTTATGATCCTCTGAACATCAGGGAATACATACTCGCCTGTAGAGTTCACTCTCGGAGCTTTTAGGTTGTATGCTAGCAGAAAGAGAGCTGCAGCACCACGTCTGCTAAATCCAGATGATATCATGGGGATGACTGTGCGTCCTAATATTGCAACCTCCTCAACTGTAAACCTTTCCAATGTGATGCCGGCCTGTCCAGCTAGTGCGTTATCAGGGAAGTCATACTTGACAGGTCTAAGATCAAAGGTTATTGAATCCAAATCAGCATACTTTTCAGGTATCTCTGGCAAGACGGTCGTCTTTTGCAAAAACTTGTTGATGCGCTCTTCAATGGGGTCTATACTTCTCCCTGCCGTTCGATAACTGCGATCTGTTGTTTCAATTCCCTCATAGGAGAGTGGCTGGGTTACCACTGCTTGAGTTGCTTGTGGCACTTGAGAAGTGGCAGCCCCCTTTCCCTTTGCAAGACGTAAGTTTTTTAATCGTTGTTCAAGGTCTTCTAGATTGCCGAGACCTGCAGACATCTTGTATTCTTGTACGCAAAGGCCCTGTCCATACACAGGTAGAACGCAACAATCTTATAAATACATCATAGATAGTTCTAGAATGACATTAGTTATTGCTTAATTAATTTGATTATCATTTACTAGGTTTTTAAAACCACAATGCATGCATCCACTTGAATTCTTAACAAGCATGCATGTGCATTAATTCTCAAAATTAACTTTTAACAAAAATAACTCTATTCCCTTTGAGTTTCTATTCTAAGTCCATAAATAAATAAACCGAATGGTCAACCTAAGTTCATTGCTAATGTCACAATGTTTTATTCTACTATACTCAAGTACAATTTTTTGACTTACAAATTCATTATATAATTGCTCATTAAGGAATTACAGTGTCTCCAAGTGTATATTGTATTTCAAGTCAATGTTTCATGAATTCTTGTTGGAGTGGTCTATAAGAAGTTGGACATATTGGCAAAAGCCAATATTTGACAGATTCTGGTTCATGTTGTCTATAAGTTCTAGACATATTGTCAATAGTTTCTATGATGCTGATATCTCTAGCTCTGAAAAACTTTAGTCTTCCCAACTGCACACTGTGAATCAGTGTTCAAGCTAAAAGATACTTGACACTGATCACATCCAGCAGCATCACACAGCCTAAGAACAGAACTGATGCAAATAATTAAATCCGTTAAAATAGGTGTTCAGCCTTAGTTTATTTTTTAGCTTGAGTTTGGTTTAAACTTGATTCATTTATAAATATTATCAGAATCTTAATTTGAGCATGTTTAGTTGTTGAATTGATTAATGAATAAGTTTCATTAAAAAATATTGATAGGATATATTATTACTGTTTTACCGTAATCAAAAGGAGGCCTCTGATGAAAATCTATCGCATAGAACAGAAGAGAAAAAGAATGAATTAAATCCAAAAGAAATGGATGCAATCAACATAACTATTTTTCAGAGCATAAGTCATAAAATAAGGAATCAGATTCATATCCGAGCAAAGGAAGGTAACTAGAGAAATTGGAACTGCTGATTCTGGAAGCAAAGGAGAAACTTAAATAGCTATTGAAGTAGGAATTGTACTCAAATAAAAGGGATCAAGCAAACTAATTGAGTAATCTAAATCATTTTCTATTTAAGCATGCACGATCAAGCAAGAAAACTCCACTCAAATCGAAGATCTAATAGTCCTTGCTGCTGTGGAGCGGTGGCAGTGCGACGACGACGTTGGCAGAAACGGCGAGCGGCGACAGTGGCTGCCGAGATGGGGCACGAAGCTCTCCGCTGCTCCGATCACTATAGAGATAAGGCTAGGACTGGAGGAGGGACGGGGAAAGAGGCGGCGACAGCGGGAAAGGTAGCAACGTAGACTGTGGCGTGAGGAGGAAGAGAAACGGTGGGTTCGGGCAGAAAATTAGGTTTTGGGAAAGAGATAAAGTGCTCATCGGAATTCGGAACCGACGCTTCAGTTTTGGGAAAGAGATACAGAGCAGTTCGAACCGACGAATCAATGACCAGTAACAGTTGCTTCTACGATTCGAATAAAATGTTCTATCGGAATAGATTAATAATTAACATATAAATATTATCATTATAAAATTTAAAGATTAAAATTTGACAAAGTCAAAATATCCATCTTCCTAATCATAACATCCAGATTAGTAATTCTCATAAATTACCTCTTTCATTTTGATGCTGAAATGTATTGACGAAGATGTTAGTATGAGCAAATCGTCTGTTACTATCACTATGATTCGAATACGTTGGTTGGACAATATTCATGGTTCGCGATTCAAAATCATGGATTCATAATTCACAACGGTTCAAAATTATAATTATTATATTAAAAAAAAATAAAAATATGATTTGCACTTATTTAAATTTAAATTGTTTATGTATTTTTATGATTTTAAAAAAATATCATGAAACTTAGAATTATCCTTATTACTATTTTTTTTTCTTATGATATAAAAAACAATATCATGAAACTTAGAACTATTCTTATTAGTACTTTTTTTATATCTCGAGTGTCAAAATTTATTTGGATTTATTATTGATAAATTGAATATAGTGATTCTCATTTGAATTTCCGTGCACTTCCAGAAAAAAAAAATGATGAACCTCCTCTTTTGGTCATTTTATTATAATTAGAAAATAAAAGTCGAAAGTGATTGAGATTCCAAAATTAAAAAACGAGAATAAAAATATAATGTGAAAATAATGAAATGAACTCTTTATTTATAATATTTAGAGAATAATAGACATTGAATCGTAATTGATAAAAAATGATCAAATAATTTAAACCATTAAAAAAACAAAAACCCTCCCTCAAATGTTAGAATCATGGGAAAATTATCCTAAACTCCCTGTATGCAAACTCAACTTTCTCCTTAGTCCCTACCTCAGAAAAAATATGTTTCCACTCCCTACATGTAATGTTTCATGTGTTTCAACTACAGATTTACCGAATTACCCCACAATTCTTTTAGGTGCAAAAAGTCTGAAATCAAATATAATTCTTTCTAAATTCAGCATCATTTAACTAAAATTCAGTATATTTTATATCAAATTGAGTATGACCTAATCAATTCATCCTAAGTTAATCAATTGGTATAAACTCCAAATCAATTGATCCGATTGAAAAAGAATTGTGCTCAATTTGATAGAACATATACTAAATTCTAATTGAAATATACTGAATTTAGAAAGAATTATACTTATTTTTGGACTTTTTATACGTATAAAAAGTGTGGTACTTAATTTGATAGAAAATATACTAGATTTTAATTATATGATACTAAATTTAGGAGGAACTATATCTCATTTTGGACTTTTTATACCTAAACATAATAAGGACAATTAGGTACGAACTCCTAATCAATTGGTCCGGTGGAAAAAGAATTGTGCTCAATTTGATAGAACAAATATTAAATTCTAATTGAAATATTCTGAATTTAGGAAAAATTATACTTCTTCCTAAACTTTTTATATGTATAAAAAGTGTGATACTTAATTTGATAGAAAATATAGTAGATTTTAATTATATGATACTGAATTTAGGAGAACTATACCTCATTTTGGACTTTTTGTACCTAAAAATAATAAGGGCAATTAGGTAAAGTAATAATTATTAGGAAGTTGAAGTAAATGAAACTTTATATGTAAGGAATGGAAGTGAGCTTTTTCTGACATAGAGTCTAATGGTCGGAATTGCTTTTACTCCTTTTCTCTAACTTATAAATTGCACTGGTATAAAAACTATTTCAAAGATGAAAGAAATCAAACATCATCTATATATAATAAAAAAAATCAGTTAACCAATTGTTAATTGTGCCTTAAATCTTAACTGGCCTGAATAGGGATCATCCTAATTATAGTTAAGGGTCCTTAATCTGTCAATGGGTACCCAATTGGAAGTTAGGTTTGTTAGGATCTTACCGTGAAGCTAGAGGGGGGGGTGAATAACTTTCGTTCGATTTTCTACCTACAATGTTAGCGTGCGCAAGTGGAAATACTAAATATAAAAACAAACAATCGCTAACACGTTACTGTTGGGATCTGGGATGGCTAGAGAGGGGGGTGTGAATAGTCAGTTACCAAAAACTCTTTTCTTCCCTTCCTAGGGATCAAGTTAGCAGCGGAAAAACAGAATAGAAAGAAATACAGCAGAACAAATCTGAAAATAGATAGTAGGAAACGAGCCCCTTTAAATAGGGCTCGAATATGAAAACAGCCGCTACCCTCTCTCTTAACAAAACTCTAAAAATCTTTGATTTTGGAATTCTCCTCCATGATCACTCCTAATTGTTTTAATTGTTGATGATTTTTCATTTTCAACTCTTCTAAAAAAAATAAAAACATCTAAGGTTTGATCCTTATATTTTAGAAAATAGGTCCATGTATATCTAGTAAAATCATCAATGATCACAAAATAATATCTACTACCATTCAAAGATATAATTGTACTACAATCAAACAAGTCCATGTGAAGTAAATCCAAAGCGGTAGAAGTATTTATAGCGCTTTTACCTTTGTGTGAAGATTTCGTTTGCTTACCCATTTGACATGCATCACAAATCTTATACTTCTCATACTTGATGCTTGGTAAGCCACGAACTAGTCCCTTGTTGGCCAATTTCCGGATATTCTTCATATTCACGTGTGCTAGTCTCCGGTGCCAAAGGTTAGACTCATCTTCTCTTGACATGAAACACTTAACAAAAGCATTAGTAGCACTTTTAAAAGACACTTGGTAAATGTTATCTATCCTTGTGCCTACTAGTACCGTGTCAAGTGTGTCATGTTGTCTAACTAGACATTGACTTGATTGAAAATCAATTGTGTAACCCGCATCACACAATTGACTGACACTTAGGAGATTAAATGTCATCCCATTGACTAGAAGGACATTTTTGATCCTAAGACATTCGGATATTTGAATGTCTCATATCCCTACAACCTTAAGACTACCATTGTTACCAAAAGAAACATTACCTCTATTTTTGCTTTGAAGGGTAGTGAATAAAGATCTATCACCGGTCATATGTTTGGATCACCCACTATCAACGAACCAAGTTGATAGATGCTCCCCCTCAATCAAAGCCTACACAATACGAAAAATGAAAGATTTAGGCACCCAAACCTTGGGACCTAAAGCATCTACAATGCATGACTTAGGCACCCATGCCTTGACAACTTTCTTTTGAATCCTAGGAGTCTTAGGTGATCTCACATGAGTCCTAGACATTAAGGAAACAAATGATGGTTTTTAGGTCGGTAACCAATACTGGCCTTGTTGTAAACCGCCTTTGTGCATTTAGAATCATATCTAAAGTCTTTGAGCTAGTTGAGAATTTATCAAGAACACTTTTGAGTCTTTCAACCTCACTCTTCAAAGATTTGTTCTCATCTTCTAACATTTCTACATGCAAGTCATCAATATCCTCATCCCTAGAGGATTTCAATTGTTCAACTTTTACTTTCAATGATTTAACATTTTCTTTTGACTTTTTCAACAAATCGGTTAAACATGCAATGGTTCTATAACATTTGTCTAATTCGGGAGAGATTACCTTTTCATCATCCGAAGATGACGAAGTCGCGTTTGAGGAGTCCATGGATTCATCACTGCTCTCTTCACCTTCAATAGTCATGAGTGCTACATGGCGAGTACTCTTCTCCTCCTTCTCTTTTTTGGATGAACTAGAGGACGATTCATCTCATGTGGCCTTCAAGGCCTTCTTCTTCCTCTTTGATTTCTCCTCCTTCTTCTTTAGCTTTGGGCAGTCTTTCTTGTAGTGCCCTTTCTTGCCACACTCAAAGCAAGTAATATTAGCTTTATCAATTTTAACTTCACTAGCATTACCTTTGCCCTTGTAGCGCCGGCTCTTCCTCATCATCCTCCTTACGAAATTGGCCATCTCGGAGGAAGAAGACTCGCTGCCATCCTCCTCGGACTTGGACTCGGATGAAGATGAAGAGACTTCCTTCTCCATCTTCTTCTCCTTCTTCTTGGTCTTTCCCCCTGCTACAAGAGCAATCCCCTTCTCCTTAGGTCCTTTGTTAGCCATCTCATGTAGCTCCATTTCACAAAATAAATCATCCAATTTTACAATTGACAAGTACTTAGAAACCTTATAGGCATCCACCATGGATGACCACAAGACATTCCTTGGAAAGGCTTTTAAGATGTACCTCACAAGGTCACGATTCTCGACCTTTTCATCAATGGAGTGGAGATCGTTGAGAACTTCTTTGAATCTACTATGAAGTTTATTTACCGTTTCACTCTCCTTCATGGAGAGATTTTGTAGTTGATTGAGGAACAAGTCCCTCTTGGCTATTCTCGAGTCTCGGGTGCCTTCGTGAAGCTCGATGAGCTTGTTCCACAAATCCTTTGCGCTTGTGAAGGGACCAACTTTGATTAGTTGATCCTTGTTCATTCCACATTGCAAGGTAACCACCGCCTTCGCATCGACTTCTCCTTTGTGCGTTTGCTCAGCCGACCACCGCGAGGACTCCAACTCTTTTCCCTCCGCGTCTCTTGGAGGGGTGAAGCCTTCCTTCACGGAGAACCACATTCCAATGTCGGTCTTGAGGTAGTACTCCATGCGAGACCTCCAATATTGAAAATCTGATCCGTCGAAGAAGGAAGGTCGGGTGGTGCTAAAACCTTCTCTCAATGCCATCGTTGATAGCTCTCGGATGTTAAGCCGCTTGAACAGAGCCTCAAGCTCTGATACCACTTGTTGGTGCTTGGATGACTAGAGAGGGGGGGTGAATGTAGCCAGACACAAATTTCTCGCTCTTTTAAAGGGTTCTGCACTTCAAGGGTTAGCAGCAACAGCGGAAGCAATACAAAACAGAGAAACAAAGTTGCAGAAACTAAAACCCTAAACTAAGCACAAGCTCAAGACGCTAACAAAGAGGATTTACAAGGTTTGGGGATAACTTGCCCCTACTCCTTGGCATGCCCGTAAGGTGGGCGATCCCTTGATTGTCGGCAGATTAAGCCCCAGAAAATCTGGATAGATGAATCCTCCTTCTCGGTGGAGTAACCTCTCCATAATATGTCTCAACAACAGGATATGAAATCAAAATACAGAGACAAAATCACACTTATAGAGCACAAGGAGAAACGTCTACAATGCGATACTCACAACCCAGCACAACCTCGGCAAGAGCCTTCACTCAGCTCTCCCTTGTCTGCTTGTTGATCACCCTTGCAACGCTTCCAAGTACTCCAGTCGCAGCCAACAGATCACTCACAGTGTATGCAAGAGTTGCTTGAGAATTCAGAGTGATGCGCAAGAGATGGAGAAGCAGCTTGTTGCCAGAAGAGATATCCCTAGCTCCTTCTCCACTTCGCAGCTTAACCTGCTTACCATCGCCAGGTCACAGACGCTCCTCTGCAGCTCACCAGCTGCTCACCTGCAACGACCCAGCTACCCCTGACCTCCTCTGGACTCACTGAACTCTCTCCAATCGAGCCCCAGGTCATCAGCTTCTCAGCCATTGCAGCTCGCGCCAGAAGACGTTGTTTCCTACAGACGGGAAACAGCCAAACCTGCTGTAGCAAAAGCCTCCGTTTGACTCCCCTTGAGTAAACCTGAGTTACCTGCACACTTAGAAGATCATTAGCACAGTAAATCAACAGAGGATCAAGTATCAGAAGACTCAGAACAGATATCAGTAGTGTATCAGCAGAAATCAGAACGCGATCAGAACTCTGACAGCGTTTTTGAATTAATGCTGTCAGCTACTGATCCGTCACCAGACCAATCAGAGTGACCCCTGATCGGTCACCAGACCGATCAGTATAGTCCCAGACCGATCAGGCTCCAACTTGATCGGTCCACAGTGAGAAATCTGAAATCGCGACTTCTTCGTGATCGATCACCAGATCGATCCCAAGTCGTGGATCGGTCACCAGACCGATCCACCCCTTCTCTGAGGATTTCTTCAGCTTTACAGGCCAAGCCTACTAATCGGTCACCGGACCGATCAGAGTGTGTCCTGATCGGTCTGGTGATCGATCAGGCCACTCTCCGACCGATCAGGCTCACCAGAACAATCTAATGGTCTCCCTGATCGGTCACCAGACTGATCAGGAGCCGAACAGAAAAGCTTCTGTTCTCTCCCTGATCGGTCACCAGACCGATCAGGAGCCGAACAGAAAAGCTTCTGTTCCCTCCCTGATCGGTCACTAGATCGATCAGGAGCCGAACAGAAAACAACCAAAGTCTCTGTATGCTCCCTGATCGGTCACCCGATCGATCAGACATCACTGGATCGGTCACCAGACCGATCCACGAAGGAAGTTCATTTCAATTTCCCTGATCGGTCACCAGACCGATCCAGCCAAGGCTGATTCCACTCTAAGTCAAGAGAACGAGCTCCCAACCTTCTCTGACTCGTGCTTAGTCCCCCGGACCAAGACTCCATGCCCAGTTTCACTCACCGGGACTTCATTCAACCTAGCGTCCCAAGCTAGGACCTGACTTCACTCACCAGGATTTCATCCAACCTAGCTTCCCAAGCTAGGACCTGACTTCCCAAGTCAAGGTTTCATCCAACCTAGCTTCCCAAGCTAGGACCTGGCTTCATAAGCCAGGGTTTCATCCAACCTAGCTTCCCAAGCTAGGACCTGGCTTCCCAAGCTAGGACCTGGCTTCCCAAGCCAGGATTTCATTCAACTTAACTTCCCAAGCTAGGACCTGGCTTCCCAAGCTAAGACCTAGCTTCCCAAGCTAGGACCTGGCTTCCCAAGCCAGGGTTTCATCCACTCCGTGCCCAGTCCCCGACCAGGACTTAATCCCAATCATCTCATTAACCTAAACTAAAATCGGTGTCAACACCAAAATAACAATCAGGGTCAGACTGCATCAACACCAGGCGCCCCCATCAATGGGGGCGCCTAGGTCAAAGAAGAAAACCAGGTTTGTCGAAGAAATGAAGAACAGGCTTCCATTCAGGCGCCCGGGATGATACAGGCGGCCAAGTTGAAAGTTGTATTTGCTGCTGTGAGTTTGAAGCAGAGATAAGCTTTCATTCAGGCGCCTGGGAGGTCCAGGGTGTTGATGCAGTCTGACCCTGATTGTTGTTTTGGTGTTGACAACGATTTAAGTTTTGATTTAAGTCTGGTTGAACGAATTGAGATTAAGTCCTAGTCGGGGACTGAGCATGGAAAAATCCTAATTTGGAGGGTTAGGTGGGGAAAAATCCTAGCTTGGAGGGCTAGGTGTGAAAAGTCCTAACTTGGAGGGTTAGGCATGGAAAAATCCTAACTTGGAGGGTTGGGTGAAAAGTCCCAACTTGGAGGGTTAGATGAAAAGTCCCAACTTGGAGGATTAGGTGAAAAGTCCCAACTTGGAGGGTTAGGTGAAAAGTCCTAGCTTGGAGGGCTAGGTGAAAAGTCCTAGCTTGGAGGGCTAGGTAAAAAGTCCTAACTTGGAGGGTTGGGTGAAAAGTCCTAGCTTGGAGGGCTAGGTGATGAAATCCTAGTGAGTGAAGCTAGGTTGAAATCCCGGTGAGTGTAGTCGGGTCCTGGTGAGTGAAGCCAGGTGGTTGAAATCCTGGTGAGTGAAGCTGGGTCCTGGTGAGTGAAGCCAGGTGATTGAAATCCTGGTGAGTGAAGCCAGGTCCTAGCTTGGAGGGCTAGGTTGGATGAAATTCTGGCTTGGAAGGCCAGGTCCTAGTTTGGAGGGCTAGGTTGAAGTCCCGGTGAGTGAAACTGGGCACGGAGTCTTGGTCCGGGGGACTAAGAACGAGTCAGAGAAGGGCTGGAGGCTTGTTCTCTTGACTTAGAGTGGATTTGACCTTGCCTGGATTGGTCTGGTGACCGATCAGGGGGTTTGGCACAGAGTTCCCTCGTGGATCGGTCTGGTGACCGATCCAGCTATGTCTGATCGGTCTGGTGACCGATCAGGGAGCATACAGTGGGTTTTGGGAACCTTACTGCTTGGCTCCTGATCGGTCTAGTGACCGATCTGGAACACTATTCAGATCGTTCTAGTGAACGATCATTTGTCGCAAAGTTCTCGCTATGACTGATCAGGATGACTCCTGATCGGTCAGGAAGCTGCTGGACCGGTCTGGTGACCGATCAGGGCACAGCCTGATTAGTCTGGGGACCGATCTGGAGTGTGCAGCAGAATGCTGGATTGGTCTGGGGACCGATCTGGAGTGTGCAGCAGACTGCTGGATCGGTCTGGTGACCGATCAGGAGCAGAACTTTAATTCAAATACGCTGTCAGAAGTTCTGATCGTGTCTGTTTTCTCTGTCGATTCTCTGATACACTGCTGATATATTTTGATAAGCATTGCTAAGCGTCTGTTGGAGTGTGCAGGTGATACAAGAGGATTCAAATACTCAAGGAGGGTCAATGGAGGACTTTCCATGGAGCAGGTTTGGATCTATTGTGTTTTCAGGTCTCAACGGCGTCTGGCGCAACTGGCAACTGACGAAGGTGCGGCTGGCAACTGACGGAGGCTCAGCTGGAGGAGTGTCCAGTGGACTGAGTGCTCAGAGAGGTCAGTGGGTCAAGGTGTGGGTTAGTGGTGCTGATGGAGCTGGCGACGTTGAGCAGGAGGTTAAGAGACGAAGCTGGAAGTAGAGGAGCTGAGGGGATCAAGATAGAAACTTGGGAAGTTTGGCTGGGTTGTGTTCGAGCTCTCTGTTGCTTTGTGCTTAAGCGTTCTACTACATCCTTATGAGATCTGAGTGTGCATTCCTTCTTGTGTGATCTCCTGTACTCAAGTTCCATCATCCGTGAGATCTGTAGAGAGGTTTCTCCACCGAGAAGGAGACTCTATCTTATCCGGGTTCATCGGGGCTTGATCTGCCGACGATCAAGGGATCGCCCACCTTACGGGCACGCCAAGGAGTAGGGGCAAGTTATCCCCGAACCTTGTACATCACTGTGTCGTCTGATTTGCTGTCTTTGTTTTGATTTTTGTTCTTCAATTCTGTTTTTGCATTCTGTGTGTTTCCGCTGCCTAATCTCTGAGTGCAGAAATCTGTTAAGATCAAAAGATTTGTGTGTCTGGCTACATTCACCCCCCTCTATAGCCATCCAAGGTCCAACACAGGGCACCCTGGTCAAAGGTTTTATCAGTTGCGATGAGTTCGACGCGGGGATAAGGTTTGACCAAGCCCTATAGGGCGCCCCCATCAACACAGGCGCCCGAATGAAGCCTATAAAAGGGGTTTCGACCCCTCAGCTTCAAACACAACTTCCAAACACGATTCTAAGCTTTCCAAGTGACGACAACGCGCTAAAGACGAGGCTCTACGACAGGGAGGCTCCAGGAGGAAGCGCGCGGCACTTCGGAGGTCCAGATCGGTCCAGTTTCAGATCTTGTTTGTTCAGTTTGAATTTACAATTCCGTACTTATTTTTATCTATCTTTGATTGTAATTTCTGCACTGTAAGACGGGTTTCTTCGCCTCCAGAAAGTCTGGAAAGGAGACCAATAGTGGATGGGCGTTCCCGTACATAGGCCTTAGATGTACTGACCCTGGGGGGTTGGGAACCAAGTAAAAATCCCGCGTGCACTGTCATCTTTTATCTTTCTGTTTTACTTTTCCGCTGTGCTACTAACGCTTTGATTAGAACGATCGAGAGTTTACAATTTACCGCAAAGATTTCTGAGTAGATATTCACCCCCCCTCTATCGACGACACCGGTCCTACAAGACCGACTCCAATAATGCCATTAAGGTATCTCAAAATTCTCTTAACAACAATTAAATGAGATTCCTTGGCACATACTTAGTACCTAACGCACATACCCACAGTCAAAAGAATATCCGGGCGACTCGCTGTGAGGTATAACAAACTACCTATCATACTTCTATATTGGGTCAAATCAACTGGCTTCCCACTCTCATCATTATCTAATCGCGTGTTAGTCGCCATGGGAGTGGTTACCTCCTTAGAGTTACTCATGTTACACAAATTAAGGATAGGGTTACATCAATGATCAGTTCTAAGTCCCTATCTTTTATACTAATCATAGACGAACTCATTGGACACATTCAAGATACAGTACCATGGTGCATGTTGTTTGCAAATGATACTATTTTGATAGATAAGACACGTGAAGGAGTAAATGCTAAACTAGAATCTTGGCGGGAAACACTAAAAGTGAAAGGTTTTAGGCTTAGTAGAGTAAAGATAGAATATATGAAATTTAAGTTTAGCAATATTTGACGTAATGAGACAATTGTTAAGATAAGAGATGATGAGTTGTCTAAAACTGATAACATTAAGAATTTAGTATCATTTTTGCAAAGTGATGGAGGGATTGAGAGAGATGTCTTACATAGAATACAAGTAGGATGATTGAAATGGAAGTTAGCGTCGGATGTTTTATGTGATCGTAAAATACCTCTAAAATTTAAAGGGAAGTTCTACAAAACGGCAGTTAGACCTACTATATTATATGACGCTGAATGTTGGGCTATGACTCGTGCACATGAGCAAAAGATGAAAGTTGTAGAGATGAGAATGTTAAAATGGATATGTGGACATACGAGGATAGACAGAATAAGGAATGAGAGCATCAGAGAGAAAGTCGGAGTTGCATCTATTGAGAAAAAATTTCGAGAGACACGTTTGAGATGATACAGACATATACTTAGACGACCAATAAATGTCCCTGTTAGGCGATGTGAAACTATGATAAATATGCATATTAAATGAGGGACAAGAAAGCTAAAAAAGACTTGGTTGAAAATAATAAAATAAGATAAATTTTATTTAAATATAGATCATGATATAATAGGGGACATAGCCTAATGACGTAAAATGATTCATATAGCCGACCCGCCTAGTGGGATAAGACTTAGTTACTGTTGTTGTTGTTAACTTCTATTGAACGAGCACAAATTGTTAACAAATAAACTCATTGGAGTCATTATTGAATTTTGGCAAAGTCATAAGATCACCATTACATTAATAAGTGCAAAAATTCATCACACGTTGGCATTAAAGAAAAAGAAAATTTATGCAAAAATGTGTTCTGCCAAATTTTAAAAGACAAATGCATAATGCTTTTGACAGACCAAAAAATATTCCTTTAGTGAACCAAAATTAAAGACAACATTGAAAGCCTCTAGTTCATACACTGTCAAAGAATATTTAATTAAAATAAAAGAATCAAACTCAAGAAAATCCTGTGTAGAATGTGTACAAGATCTCTCAAATAATTTGATTTTAAGGACTTCTAATGACTTACCTTAAAGGACTCCATTGATGACCTAATCATAGAAGATTCCCTTGGTGACTTGCCTTGGGCAGCAAGATAATTCTCCACAAGGATCCAAAATCCCGAAGTGCAGCTCCACTCATTTCCTATGAAGGGAAAATATAGGGAGTCTTTTTGCTCTTTTTTTACCCTTCTCGTTTAGTATTCAGTCTTTTTTAAGAAAATTGTTAAGTGCCTTTGCCATCTAACACCAATTTTAGCTCAAATTTCATTTGATGTGTAACTTTTGTCTCTATTTTCTACTCAGAAAAGGAACTACCTTACATCTACGACAGGCAAAAAAGTTGACCAAAACCGAAGAGTACGACCAAAATCTACATACAACTTATTATCAGGTTTTCTTACAAAAATTTGTAGTCTCATAAGAATCAGATGAAATAGCTCAAACCGTTATAGGCATCCATCATATTTCAAACGGTTCAGTAACTACTACTGCTGGATTAGGTGTAATTTTATTAATAAAAATAGCAGACACTTAAGTAGACAATAAATATAGATATGCAAGAATCTGATAAATAAAGAGCCGAGTTTAGGGATAGTTATCCGGTTGAAGCGTCGGCGTGCCGACTGTCCTTAGAGAATTGATTGCCGCCCTACAGTGCAAAGGCTCCCGGCAAAATTCCCCCAAGATCCGACAACCGCACAGCGTCGTAGGTGCACTCCAAGACGATTGCTGCCCATGGAGACAACCTCAGATCGCACAAGGCGAAGCCTCAAGAACCAAACGCTAAAGAAGGCGAAAGGGAAGAAAAAAAAATGCTCAAAGAGAAAGGAGCAGAAGAGAAGAAGCAGTGAACGAATCAATTCTGCAATCTTCCCTTCCATTTATAGTTTCGAAAAGGCAATTGCATGCCTCTTCCTCCGAAGAGTCGCGACTGATGATGCATAGCGTCGCGCAATGCGACGCTAAGGAAAGACACGTCGTGTGCCTTAAAAAAATGAATAATAAAATGATAAATTATTTGAAATTCAAACAAAAGTCAACAATCTCCCACAAATTTCAAATTATTTTGGTAAAATAAAAAAACAGGTCTTGAGGCTTTGTCGTAATGAGCTTTCAGTGAAAATACCTTCCGGTTTAAATTTTCACCTAAGTAAATCAATCTTATTCACACAGGTTTGAAGTGAACTAAGTCTTGAACTTAAACCTTTAATATGTGAAAATCAATTGGCAACAACTCATCACAGGCGACGGTTGAATCCTTCTGGGTTGGTGCATTACGGCCATGCCACCGAATCTTGTTTCATAAGTGTTAAGGAGAGTTGCCCAGACCCCCCACACTGCGGCCTCACAGTTACACTTACATAGGTGAGTTCTCCAAGGATGTACTGCAAGCATCCTGTCATAAAAACCTCGAACTCATTAAGAGCCTTAAGCTCATCCTTACTAGCAGTCAAGCATCTATCCAGGGAAGAGACTTTGAGATTATATCTCAATTAATTTATGCTTACGGTTCACCCTTATAGCTTGTTTATACCACATTGAACCTACTTCTTGGGATCTCCAATCAGATAGGTTGGGTTGCCACTATAGATGAAACCAGAATAGGCCTCAGTCCCATTCCCTTACTGGATTTCTTGATTTTCTCAGAATCAAGTCCTTTTGTGAGTGGATCAGCAATATTGTCTTTTGAACTTACAAAGTCCAATGACACCACTCCTAGAGACACTAGCTCACGAACAGATTTCAATCTTATTCATACATGTCTCTTCTGTTTTTGGTTATACTTGGAGCTTCTAATCTGAGCTATTGTTGTTTGATTATCACAGTTCACTGAAATAGGAGGTATTGGCTTCACAATCAAGGGAATCTCAGTAAGAAGACCCTTAAGCCAATCAGCTTCAGTTACTGTGGTATCCAAAGCACACAATTCTGCCTCAGCTGTAGAACGGGATATGATTGTTTGTTTAACAGACCTCCAAGCAACTGCACCGCCTCCAAGTGTAAAAACATAGCCAGTAACGCCTTTACACTCAGCGGTGTCAGCTATCCAACTGACATCACTATATCTCTCCAGGACTGCAGGGAACCTCCCATAGCACAAGCCCAAGGATATAGTACCCTTTAGGTATCTGAGTACTCTGTCTAATGCATCCCAATGTGTTCTATCCGGACAGCTGGTAAACCTGCTCAATTTAGTTATAGCAAACGAAATATCAGGTCTAGAACAATTTGCCAAATACATTAGACTACCAATTATTTGAGAATATCTTAATTGAGACACAGCCACGCCACTCTTATTCTTGTGGAGAGTCTTTGAAGAATCATAGGGTGTGACTACTGATTTTATGTGGCTATAGCCATATTTCTCTAACACTTTCTCAACATAGTGTGCCTGAGAAATTGCTATTCCATCAGTTGAGCGAGTCAACTTCAGCCCTAAAATCACATTAGCACAACCCATATCCTTCATATCAAACTTACCACTTAAGAGAGCCTTGGTCTCGTTAATAATTGAAAGGTTAGATCCAAAAAGTAAAATATCATCTACATATAAACATAGAATGATACATTTATCACCTTTCATTTTAGTATAAACGCATTTATCAGAGTCATTAATTTCAAAGCCAAATGATAGCATAGCTCTATCAAATTTTTCGTGCCATTGCTTTGGGGCTTGCTTCAAACCATAAAGAGATTTTACTAACATACAGACTTTATTCTCACTTCCAGAAACTACATATTCCTCTGGCTGATCCATATATATCTCTTCTTCAAGATCTTCATTAAGAAATGCCGTTTTGACATCCATTTGATGGACCTCAAGATGATATATGGATGCTAGTGCTATCAATACTCGGATTGTAGTGATTCTAGTAACAGGGGAATAAGTGTCAAAATAGTCAATCCCTTCCTTCTGTTTGAATCCCTTAGCAACCAGGCGGGCTTTGAACTTATCTACTGACCCATCAGGTTTTAACTTCCTCTTAAATACCCATTTACATCCAATAGTGGTGCAACCAGGAGGCAAATCCACTAACTCCCAAGTGGCATTAGAGATAATAGAGTCCATTTCATTTTTAATGGCTTCTTTCCAGTGCTTAGCTTCAGGAGAAGCCATAGCATCTCTATATGTCACAGGGTCACCTTCTATATTATAGGTGATAAAGTCTTGGCCTAAATCTTTAGACACACGTTGCCTCTTGCCCCTTCTCAATTCTGTACACTCACTAGATTCATCTAATCTAGAATGACTTGAGGAAGGTACACCCTCTAAGGATAATGGGACCTCTATGGAGGCAGTGTCATCTCTAGTAGGAGTACTAGAGATAGACTGAGGTGTTCTAGTCTTCATAGGAAATATATCCTCAAAGAATGTAACATCACAAAGTTCTACAATAGTGTTTGCATCTATTCCAGAAATTTCTGATTTAATAATCAGAAACCTATATGCAGAACTATTCTGAGCATAACCCAAGAAGACACCATCTACAGTCTTCGGACCAAGTTTTTTTCTTTTATGTTCAGGTACTAGCACTTTCGCAAGGCACCCCCACACTTTTAGGTATTTCAAACTTGTCCTTCGACATTTCCAAAGTTTATATGGGCTTTTATCCCTTGACTTCATAGGTACTCTATTTAACACATGACAAGCAGTGTATGGAGCCTCCCCCCACAAGAAGTTGGGTAATCCAGAACTTCCTAACATGGAATTAATCATATCTTCAAGGGTTCGATTTTTGCGTTCTGCTACACCATTAGATTGAGAACTATATGGAGCAGTGACCTCATGAATTATTCCTGAATTTTGACAGAATTTTTGAAACAGGTTTGAGGTGAACTCTTCACCCCTATCAGACCTTATCCTCTTAATGGTTTGGTTTGTTTGATTTTCAGCTTCAGATTTGAAAATCATAAATTTATCTAAAGCTTCATCTTTAGTTTTCAGCAAATAAACATAGTAATAACGAGAGTAATCATCAATGAAGGTAATGAAATACCTTTTATGGTCTCTCGTTATTAAACCGTTAAACTCACAACAGTCAGTATGAATTAATTCTAAAATATTAGAATTTCTATCAACTAATTTGAAGGGTTTACGGGGTTGTTTATATTGCACACAAACTTCACATTTTTTCTTATCACTTATGACATGCTTAGGAATCATGTCAAGATTCATCATCCTTTTTATAGTTTGAAAATTAACATGTCCTAATCTATCATGCCACACATCATAAGACTCAATGTTATAAGAACAACCAATATCATTAATTTTATTAATAATCGAATTTTCAACATTGAGTTTAAATAAACCTTCATTAAGGTAACCCTTTCCAATAAAGGTTCCTAAATGTAACAATACAACTTTATTACATTTGAAGTTTAGCTCATAACCAGCACGAACTAATTTTGACCCGCTAATCAAATTTCGTCGGACCGCTGGAACATGATGCACCTCATGCAGTGACAGGACCTTCCCTGAGGTAAATCTCAAGTCAACTGGTCCAATCCCTAACACTCTGGCTGGAGAATGATTCCCCATGGTTACAGAAGTGCCTTCAATTACCTGATAAGTAAGGAAGGCAGAGCGATCAGCGCAACAGTGCACATTAGCACCTGTATCAACTAACCACTCATTGGGTTGATAAATCAAATTTAGTTCGGGGTTAATGGAAACGAACCCATTGCTGGTGCTAGTCACAACATTGACCTGCGCCTTGGTGTTGGGCATATTGCCTTGGTTCTTCTTCTTGTCCTTCCGTTCAGGACAGAATTTGGCAAAATGTCCAACTTGTCTACAAGCCCAGCACGGCCTAGTCCCATGCTTCTTCTGAACCTTTGGTTTGGGTTTCATTTTGTTATTCATTTTTTGGTTTTTGAACTTGTTCTTGTCAGAAGAGACCACCACATTTGCCTTTGGAGCAAATTCCATAGGTATCCCCTTATCATCATCCTTATGTTGCTTCCGATGTTCTTCTTCGATATTTAAGGCAATCATTAAATCTTCAAGAGAGATTTTACGTCTCCTGTGTTTAAGTGTCATGCCAAAATCTTCCCAACTCGGAGGCAACTTTTCGATGATAGACAAGACTTGAAGTTTCTCGGGTATCGGCATTTCTCCATCGGCAAGACCGTGAATCAAAATTTGAAATTCATGGGTCTGCTCAATGACAGATCTACCTTCAACCATTTTGAAGTTTAAGAACTTCCCCACGGTGTACTTCTCTAAACCAGAGTCCTCGGAGTTATATTTTTTATCCAAAGATTTCCATAACTCTTTGGCCGAGGTTGTAGAGCAGTACACATCAAATAGTGCGTCTGAGAGGGCGGACAGGATTCTCCCATGGCAGAGATAATCCCTCTGTTTAAACCTCTCAGTAGAAGCACTACGGGCAGGTTCTTCTTCATCAGGTGAAGGAGGATCCGATTCTATAACTGAGAAAAGCCCCAGCGTAGTAAGCCAAAATTTCATTCGTTGTTGCCAACGTTTGAAATTTTGACCGAAAAACCTCTCGGGTTTGGTGCTAGCCTCATCAGACCCCGACATTCTAACATTTAACATGTCTACTTAGGTACAATCAATTCTCTAAGATTGTAATTTTATTAATAAAAATAGCAGACACTTAAGTAGACAATAAATATAGATATGCAGGAATCTGATAAGTAAAGAGCCGAGTTTAGGGATAGTTATCCGGTTGAAGCGCCGGCATGCCGACTGTCCTTAGAGAATTGATTGTCTCCCTACGTTGCAAAGGCTCCCGGCAAAATTCCCCCAAGATCCGACAACCACGCAGCGTCGTAGGTGCACTCCAAGACGATCGCTGCCCGCGGAGACAACCTCAGATTGCACAAGGCGAAGCCTCAAGAACCAAACGCCGAAGAAGGCGAAAGAGGGAAGAAAAAAAAACGCTCAGAGAGAAAGGAGCAGAAGAGAAGAAGCAGTGAATGAATCAATTCTGCAATCTTCCCTTCCATTTATAGTTTCGAAAAGGCAATTGCATGCCTCTTCCTCCGAAGAGTCACGGCTGATGATGCATAGCGTCGCGCAGTGCGACGCTAAGGAAAGACACGTCGTGTGCCTTAAAAAAACGAATAATAAAATAATAAATTATTTGAAATTCAAACAAAAGTCAACATTAGGTCCATGCTCAACTTTGCCTGAGGCATTGGCGTTGCACGCTGAAGATGAAAATGCAACTATTGTCGTTAAGCAATCTAATGCAAGGACAAATGAGCATGTAAAGCCACTTCCAGTGAACAATGCCTCAGAAATGGGCATGGCTAGCGAGGCAATATTAACTCACACCTCAAAGCCAACTGCTCTAGAGCTTACTGATCCCAGAGTTGGAGGTGGCTCATTTTTTCTTGATCCTATCAACGACATGGCAGATGACAAACAGGTTGGCCAATCTTATCATGATCCTTTCAATGTGTAAATTTTTTGTTGTTCAACTTTAGACAAGTGTAGATATTGTTTCATGCAAGTGAAGAAAGTAATTATGTTACATATTTGAAGGGCGTTCGGGAATCTTTGATTGCTACACAGCATCTCAGCGTCATGGGTAGCTCAGAAATTGAGAAAGATGGTAATGCAATGCAATATGTTTCCAGCTTTCCCAGATTGATAATCACTTAATGCATAAACAATACATTCTCTTTCTATGCAGGAAATAATAAGCAATATGCTCTTTATTCTGAACGACCAGCTACTGCAGTTGAAGTCATCAAATCTGAAAACGGGTCAGTAATTTTGAGTGCTTAAGTTTTGATGAAAATTTTATAAATTATTACTGGATTATATCCACAAAGGTGGAGTAAAATCCCACATTTTCTTTCAAAATAAAAAAGCAACTTGAAAGTTATATCTTCCACTCTGTTAATAATCATACAACGGTTAGAGGAGCGGTTAGAGGAGCAATAAGAGAATCGGAGTTCGAATCTCAAACGAAACAAATATTCTGGAGATTAGTGTCTGAATGTGCATGAATTATGCTCCAGATTTACCCAATAGGCAGACCAAGGGAAAAGGCTATCTACCTCCAAGATTAGTCAGACGAAGCCCAAACACTTGGATTATCAAAAAATCAAAAATAAAAAAAAAACCATACAACTACTTATTATGAATCTTTGAAAATACCGAAGTTGTTCATGGCCATAGTTAGTTTTTGACAATTTTTTGCTTTACTTTTGTTGAGAGGTTAGATATGGCTAAATAGTTTTGATGTTCAATATCTGAGTTTTTTATCGATATAAAATGAATATTGCAAAACATAGAATTGATAACCTTTTTAATTAACATGTGTCTTCTCTTCCTAATCAAGTTCTTGTTCACTACTTTGTGTCGATTATGTTATTCTTGCCAATCAGAATTTTATTGATCTCCATAAAAGAAGATTGGGCAAAACTCAAAAGGGCGCTCTTTTTTGTTGGAATTGTCAAAAGGGCGTTCCTTGTTTATTTATTATCAAAAGGACGTTACATCCCGCCTCTGCATATTTTACTTTCCAAAACTACCCTTATGTTTAGCGTTATTATAGCAACTATAAGATCATAGTTGATACACAATTATAGCAACTACACAATTGTAGCAGCTATGATCCTGTAGCTGCTACAAGATAAATGTTGAAAAATATGGACCAATTAGTATTGACCAGAAGTGTCCATATTACAAGAGTTATAAACTGTGGTTGCTACAATACAATATTATTAATGTTGGTCAGAATCAAAGTATCGCTATAACATAATATTGACCAGAAATGAAGTACTACAACACAGTTTATCAATGTTAATCAGAGCTGAAGTATTTATATTGTAACAGTTATGAACTATATTTGCTACAATTTATTTATGTTAATCAAAGTTGAAGTGTCTATATGTAATAGTTATGAATCCGTAGTTGCTACAACAACACAAAAATAAGGATATTTTTGGAAATAAAAAATATATTGACATGGAATGCTGCGCTCTTTTAATAATAAATCAAAAAGGGATGTCCTTTTGACGATTTTAATAAAAAGGGTCGTCCTATTGATTTTTTCCTTTAAAGTGGTTCTTGCTTCCAAAGCTTGGTTTATTGCCTTGATGAATGCATTACACATATTGTCTTCAACCTATCACTCGCCTCATTAAACTAACAAAGCTTCAACTTGGTCCAGTCCAGTGCTGGCATTGCCTAGATTTCCATGGGCAAGATTGAAGCAATGTCCCAGTTCAAAAACTGCCATTAAAGAGGAACCCCAGACTTCATCTGATACTGTTGCTGCTGCAGTCAACCCTGTTCTTCCGCCAATTGGCTCCACAGGTAGACAATCTCATCGAAGGTTGAAGCTAAAAGTAGCTCGAGATCAAAAAGATGAAGAACATTGGAATATTGATCCCTTTGTACAGCTCCCGTTTTGTGCACACATCATCATCACAAGTTGCTGCAGAAGATTTGTTCTTCATCATCATCATCATTATCATCATCCTCATCATAAGTTGCTGCAGAAGATTTGTTCTTCATCATCATCAGAAGAAGAAGTTGCTGCAGAAGATATATTTACATATCTAATTAGTAAATCAATTACTTTTTTTTTTGCAATTAGCACATTCGTATTTATGGAAATAATTTAGGGCAATAGTCAAAAGGACGCCCCTCATTTGTATATTTTTATTTTCAAAATTATTTTTATTTTTTATGTAATACTATGAGATCATAACTATTTCATAATTATAACAATTATGATATGTAATTATTATATAATTATCACAATTACTATTTTATAATTGCTACATTTGCATATTTAGAGTAACTATGGGATGATCACTTCTCAACATAATGTTGATTGATGTTAACTGTGTTGACTAATATTAATTAGAGATAAAGTGTTCATATTTTAGTAAGTATGTAATTGTTATTTCACAATGTTATTATTATTTATAAGATTTACTTGCTATAATATAATATTTATCAGTTATGTATTATAAAATGTGAGGAGTTCAAGAGGGATTTAAATTGGTAAGTACATAGGATTCGCAAAAATGATAAATCCTCACTCCCTAATCACTACAGTTATTATCTCATACATTTACTGAGCCAACCCTGGAGGCCATAAACTATGCGCTACAATTATTAAAATACAATGCTATAAATCTCGATTAGAGTTGAAGTTTCTGTGTTATAATAATTATGAAATTATAGCTCTTATGATTATATAATACACTTGTAATTATCATAATAACATCAAAATAAGGATATATATATATATATATATATATATATAGAATTTGCTATGCTGCGGACCGTGCCCTACGGACCGCGTGCGCGACAACGACTGATCAATCACCATGACCGATCAGCCACTTGCCAGATCGGTCACGGTGACCGATCAGGCAAGGCGGCCTGATCGGCCATCGGAGGCTCGGGAGCGTCCCGACGGGTTCACCCCTATCCCGACGGCTTCACCCTATCCCCTAAGGTTCACCGCACCCCCTGGGTTATAGTTTTGTTCGGGGACGGCGGCCTTCGGCCGCCGTTGGTGTCGAGCACTCGCCGTTGGTGTCGAGGCTCTGGAAGTCCGTGACCGATTAGGGAAGTCCCTGATCGGTCACGCAGGGCCGGTCCGCATGGGGTCCGCAACGCGCGGTTCACAGCAGATCATCTCTGATATATATATATATATATATAATATATATATATATATATAATACGATAATGTTACTAGAGTAAAGATTATAATACTTAACCCAAATAATTTAGTATATTCTCCGGTTATATATAGGTAATTAAATCGTGAGAATATTTTATCCTAATATAATTATTTTTTATATAGAAAAAATCAGACATTCAATATGATATTTATCTCTATTAAAAATTAATTTTAAATTTTATTAAATAATCATCCATATAATTATTAACTAGTCCGATCTTGAGCCGCGGGACCAACATTGTTAAGATATAAAAGAAAAAGAGGATTAACAAAATGAGTGTTTTTTATTTTTATTTTTGCCCAATAATTTATATGATATCTGTCTAGGAAGAGTGTTTGGGAGCTTCTGCTAATTATTTTTTAGATTCTAGTTACACAGAAGTACTTTTGAATGTTTGTGAATGTCAAATTTTACTTTAATTTCTGTAACTTTTACTCAAAAGCTGAAAGCAAGAATTTAATATTTTTTTTTATGTTTTTACTTTTTTGTTTATGATCTAGAATTAAAAGTTGACATTTATACTCTTAATAAATTTATCATTTTATATAATTACCATCACACTTTTAAATAAAATTTTATATTTTTATATAATTTATATTTTCAAAATTTTTTATACATATTTTTATAAATTTTATCATTTTTTATATTTATATTTATATTATTTTATATGTTTTAAAACATATATACATATATTATTAAAAAAAATAATTTTGATATAATATTTAAAATATAATAATAAATATATAAAATATTATTGACAGTGTTCAAAATTATATTTAAATAATTGAAAAATATTTAATTTATATAGTTTAAGAATATTATTATCATTTAACTAAAAAATTAAATTTAAAAATAATTATTCATTAAACATTCAAATTTTATCTTATATCAACTTTTAACTTTTATTTTTAAATACTTCATATTTTAGTTTCTCATTCATTTTAAGATAATTTTTTATAAAAATTACTTTTAAAAAAATAAAAAATCTCGCAAAAATATCAGATAAGCTTACTACTTCTCCCTACAGCTCCTGAAGCTGACGTTGTGCCCCCACAGGCTGGATTAGCTGGTTAAGACACTCGCCACTTGAATCAGAGGGCGTGGGTTCGAAGGTCGACGGTATGCGCGAGGGGTAAAACCTCGGCTGCTGTTTAAAAAAAATCCCTCGCGCCTGGGTGTCTTAACCTGCCCAGCATTCACTGTGATTTACAGGTGCCTTAACCTGCCCAGCATTCACTGTGATTTATCTCTTCTGGACACTTGTGGGGCAGAGACCAGGGGGCCGCTAGGTTGACGGTTCCAACCTTTTGAATCCTGAAGCTGACGTTGTGACCGTATCTTGAACTTCACGCCGATGGAGGGACTTCCATTCCCAAGCCGACCTGCTCTTCCCAACCAGAGCCCCAAGATCGTGATTCAACCGAAATTGAACCTTCCCGTTCCCCCACCGCCGCCGCCTCCTTCCTCCCTTCCTTTGGACTCCATCCTCCAGCACCTCTCCAAGGAGACCAGAACCACCTTTCGCCCTCCATCAACCAGTAAAAATCCCAGCTTTCCCTCTTTGCGCCTTGCCTCTACCTCCTCCCCTCGCGAGAAATCGTCTCCGGCGCCGCACGCGCGGCTTGCTGGCGTCAAAGGTGGCGCTCGGTTTCTGCAGGACCCTCGCCTCGGCTTCCTCTCCGCCGCTGGCCAGTCCTTGCTGAGATCCATCATCGAGTGGCCGCTCGTCGACGTCGTCTCGCTGCTTGAATCCAGAAAAGACGAGATTTTTGGCACGGATTGGGTTGGCCTCTTGAAGGCGCTCCAGGTATTGGGCAATTGGGAGAAAGCCCTCACGCTGTTCGAATGGGCTGC
This sequence comes from Boesenbergia rotunda, assembly GCA_024364735.1. Lineage (NCBI taxonomy): Eukaryota > Viridiplantae > Streptophyta > Magnoliopsida > Zingiberales > Zingiberaceae > Boesenbergia > Boesenbergia rotunda. The sequence goes on from JAGFNQ010000479.1 coordinate 470,664, forward strand.
GTCCAGTTCTCATGCTGAAGAATCCAGATTAGACGCCCCAGCCATCGAGCTGATAATCAGGGTATTGGGGAAGAGTTCACAACATTATGTCGCCGCAAAGCTGTTTGACGGTATTCCTCTGAAGGAATTCCAGCTTGATATCCATGCTTACACCACTTTGCTTCATAGCTACTCTCGTGCCGGGAAGTATGACAAAGCAATTGCATTGTTTAACCAGATAAAATCGAAGGGGATTTCGCCGACCTTGGTCACATACAATGTGATTCTCGATGTGTATGGTCGCAAGGGACAGTCCTGGAGCAAAATTCTGGAGATTTTGGACGAGATGAAAAGCAGAAGAGTGAGCTATGATGAGTTCACCTATAGTACAGTGATCTCTGCCTGTAGGGTTGTTAACAGAGGCTTCAGAGTTCTTCGAACAATTGAAGGCACAGGGCTATGTTCCTGGCACCGTCACTTACAATTCGCTACTCCAGGCGTATGGCAAGGCCGGAAACTATCCTGCAGCACTGAGGGTCTTGAAAGAAATGGAGGACAATGACTGCTCGGCTGATGGTGTTACCTACAACGAGCTTGTAGCGACCTATGCTCGAGCTGGCTTTTATGAAGAAGGGGCAGCAGTCTTAGATGCCATGGCTACTAAAGGAATTATGCCAAATTCTATTACATACACCACTGTGATTAATGGGTATGGAAAAGCCGGAAAAGAGGATGAAGCTTTGATGCTGTTTCATCGAATGAAGAAATTCGGTTGTGTTCCTAACGTTTGTACGTACAATACGATATTAGGAATGCTCGGAAGGAAATCAAGGATGGAGGAAATGTTGGAGTTACTGTCGAACATGAAGTCCAGTGGTTGTGTCCCGAATAGGGTCACATGGAACACAATGTTAGCCATGTGTGGTAAAAGGGGCATGGAGGATTATGTAAGCCAAGTGTACACTGAGATGAAGAAATCAGGAGTTGAAGCTGACAGGGATACCTTCAACACGATGATTGCCGCATATGGTCGTTGTGGTTCGGGTAGTGATGCTTTGCGGATGTATGACGAGATGGTCAACGCAGGCTTTATGCCTTGTACTACGACATATAATGCACTCTTGAATGCAATAGCTAGAAAGGGTGATCAGGTAGCTGCAGATTCTGTTATATCAGATATGAAGAGGAAGGGCTTCAAGCCTAATGATCTTTCATACTGTTTGTTGCTTCAAACTTATGCAAAAGGAAGGCACCTTGAAGCTATAGAGGCGATCGAACAACAAGTATACGATGGCAAAGTGTTTCCTAGCTGGGCGATCCTTAGGACTCTCGTTATAATCAACTTTAAGTGTAGGATATTAAAAGGCATGGAAAAGGCATTTGAGGAGCTGAAGAGGAATGGCTACAAACCTGATTTGGTGATCTTTAATTCAATGCTTTCAATTTACGCAAAGAACG